>CM062809.1:455953081-456553081 GCA_031772625.1 Pinus tabuliformis | reverse complement strand
CACGGGCTGAATCTAAGAAAGAACCTCCTACATAGTTCTCTACATTTCTTTTAACAAACCCTTCCAGACATATATGAATCTTATTGACAACCGATTATTTTGTCTTTTGGATATTTATATGACCTCTTCTTAGATAAAGTGCAAATCAAGCTAAACAAATGTTTAGATAGAGTGCAATCAAACTAAACAAATGTTCAAATAATGTTGTTCTAAATTGTCCTTTTCAGCATTCAACTGAGATGCTTCTGCCTATGCCTCTGCCTTCTTTTGAAGATCTTTCTGCAAAACTATCAATTATTCCATATCTTGTGTTTTTTATTCTTGTTCTAGCAACCTCCACTGGGTGTTAGAATTTTACCTTTGTTACTCTAAACGTGTTCATCCTTCAGCAACACAGTAATACACTGCAATATCCCATAAACAAAGAAGCATACCCAACAACAACCTTGCACTGTGTGCAGATGGGATAAGGGTGTAGTGAAAATCAGAATCAACATGGTGCAAAAGTGATGGTGGAGTTTACATTTCTACAGGTATTTCTCCTTGAGCATTATTTCATCTCAGCAGATCCGTGGAACTACATATTCAAATAAAAACTTTAGTTCATAAGTATTTTGTACAAATTCATACTCCTTTGCATATAAATTATTGATTAAATTCGTAGAATTACCATTCCATGATAATAAAAAAATTGTAATCTCGTAATCTTGTTCTTATTTACAAGTTTCTTTGTTTTCCTTTAGGATAGTAGGCAATTCTTATAATTAATAATTTGCAGTATTCACATCACACAAAAAATTGTAATCTCATAATCTTGTTCTTATTTACAAGTTTCTTTGTTTGCCTTTAGGATAGTAGGCAATTCTTATAATTAATAATTTGCAGTGTTCACATCACACAAATGTACACTTTTCTCCTCTTTCTTTTCTTTTTCTGCCAAATGTTTGCACATATCAATGGAATACAATCCGTTCTATTTTCACAGGCCACGTAACTTGCTCTGATAACAAAATAATTTGTCTGGGTAGTCCTGCCAAACAGATTTCATAACCAGGGAACATTGCTAGTAGAATATGGTTTGGAGAAGCAAGGAAACCAAGCTACTAAACAGTTTTAATATGATGCTCTGTTAAATCTAAGTGCAGATCAAAACACTAGTTTCATCATTAAATACAGGTCTATGAAGGTATGATGCTCGGTTAAATCTAAGAGCATATCAAAACACTAGTTTCATCCATTAAATACAGGTCTATGAAGGTGCCCAAAAACAGAACTAAAGTTGTGCCTAAATGCATGATTATTATTCTCTGCTACGCTACATCAACGAGAAAAATCAAACAGTAAAAGGAGATTAAATCATACAACGTCGTTTCTCTACAGACAATAATAGTTCTTTATTAAAGGAGACTTTACATATATTACAATTTAAGCCTGTCATTGGCAACATCCTCTAGCAAGTGCTGCGTCCATTGACAACAACATTTTTTAATTGAGACTTCTGTGATCCATATCAATTTTTTGAAGAATCCTCATCGAAAATCACATAAAAAAGCTTTTGTCGATGCGTTTCGAACCAACCAGTGTGGTTCATCGTTAGGACAAGTTGAATGAGCAGACCTCACTTTGCACATTAAATAGATAGGCTGACAATGAACCACACTAGTTGGCTCGAAACGCGTCGACAAAAGTTTTTCTATGTGATTTTCGCTGAAGATTCTTCAAAAGACATCATTTTTCTCCGTCATTGGTCTACTTCTTGCAGCAGGCGCTAAATCCTCCCAAACAGCAACGCTTCATTACCTTCGTGCATATGGTAAGAATGATCTCCAGGAAACCCTTTATGGGCTACTCTGCGACAGGAGTGGCATTAATGTCCATATTTAATAATTAGTTCCAGGTATGATTACAGATCAGACCTTCCTTCTTCAGTTGACGGCCCCTTCAACTAGATCTTTATATTTACTTTCCACATGCCTAATTAACTAGAGACAAGTTCTCGAAGAAGTTCAACAAATTTTCTCCCATACATTGCTTTTAGAAAAATTGTTTTACAATACTGCAGATTTGATAGACTCCAAATATAGCTCCCCTCTATAGAAAATTCAACCAAACCCTTGCAATGTTTGCAAAGCTCATGGCTATATGCAAAGTACAATTTGCGCTAGATAAAACAAAAGCAGCAATTTCCAAGCCATTACCGAGCAAACAAGCATTACTAGGAAGTTGTGAAGTTGTATCTGCAGGAAGAAAATTGAGGAATTTGGCCTAGATAAAACAAAACCAACAATTTCCAAGACATTACGGAGCAAACAAGCATTACTAGGAAGTTGTGAAGTTGTATCTGTAGGAAGAAATTTGAGGAGACTTGGAAAAATAGTTGCTATTTATTAAATGTAGTAAGGCTAGAGACCTTGAGTTACGACAACTTGCTTTAGATTTGGGAATTGCTTCCATAGAAAATGAATGGACAAAATTTGTGCTGGAAAACTCAAATGCCAATTTGTAGAGTGATCGGGTTCCGATTATTTTATGTAAAAATGGGGGCATTTTCAGAGTGTCTCTTTTGTAACCATTTCATGTAATTAAGATGGAAAACAAGTTTTGTTTGAAATCAAATTTCCTCTTGCCTTATCTGTCTTGCTATGATCCATCTGATTTCATGTTAGACGATTAAAACATTTACGAGCATTAGATTAAAGTTATCGTTATAACTAAAACTATCCCTATCTTACCTCCTTGAAACCATATAAATAACGATTTCCGTAGGTTTTATGAAACACTGTTCTAAGAATCCATGTTCGCTTTCTTGAATCTGCTCATAAATTTCAATCGTCCAGGATCTTGCTTGAATCTCTTGGCCATTGTGCAGGTAAATTTCAAATGGAAAGGGCATAAATTTCAAAATGGAGTCTGTAGTCTCGATTGTTTTTAGTTTTTAATTATTATTTTTTAATGATTTTGGTTTTAACTGCGAGGATGATTTATTTTTAATGACTTTGGGTTTTAACTGTGAGCAGTTCGTAACGGAAAACTGGAAATTGCCAGGATTTCTATGACAAAAAACTAGAAATTGCAGGGGTTTCTCAGTTTATGCACGATCTTGGATGAAATCTGTTGGGAACTGTGCAGGTAAATTTCAAATTGGAGTGGGTAGTCTCGAAATGACTTTTTTAGTTCCTGCCCTCCATATACCACAATGCTTCTTTTTAAGAAACCCTAATGTCCAATGTTGATCTTCCACCAACCATTTGAAGGGGATTGTACTGCTAGTATGGCATGAATGCCCATGTCGCTGTGTTGAGTAATTATTTCAAGGTATGAGACCTTCCATCAAGTTTATGGCCCCCATAATCAAGATTCCTCTCTTCTCCTTCAATGGGCCTATCTGTGGCAACAAAATCTTGTGCCTTCTTTGAAGAACCCTAGCTTTTAGAATTCAAATTCCTTTGCACTATTGATTTTTTTTTTTTGCAAGTTTTAATTTAGGCACATTGATTGTTTGTCATACATTGTGTTTTGTCTGGTTATTTTTCTAGAGTAGGAGTAATGGAATCGTCTTGTAGTTCAATGAATTCCAACAGGCCTTCCACGGGGGAGCGATGTCTTCGTCCTCTACAAAAACAGGGTGCTTCAATGAATAAACACAGTGTATGCATTCTCTCCTTGTTTTTACAGATAATTTATATGTTGCAAACATGTCATTCCCTCAATTGGGTTTATTACAGTGAAATGTGGCTAGGGGGCAATAGGTTATCAGCCTCTCTGCTCAACCATCGAAATTTTTTTAAGTTGATACCCTTTTTTGGTACGTTTAGTTGGAAGTGTGAATCAGGATTTGGTTTTATTGTTTTTTTCCATCATAGAGTGGCAAATTTATCCTGGCAATAGGATCCATCGATTTGGAGGTAGCTAGGTTCATAATCACGCAGAAGCAAAAGGACAGTGATGATACCCATGTCCTCTCCCCTTCCCCCTCCCCTTCCAGAAAATCATACAAGAAGGATATGGCAGCCACTTTATTGAAGAATGCCCATGCTGCGGACAAAAATTACAGAATTCTTTCTTTCAATGGAAAATCATCGACTATTTCCTAGGCTTCACAAGAAAATGTGCTAGCTAATTTCCCTATTTCTAGAAGAGCACGGGGATATATTGCTCAGGTAGGCCTGGATTTCATATTTTTTTACGGTCATTTTCACTAGATATTCCAAAATCAAATCTTGAATACCATTGATGTTTACTCATTATTGAATCAAAGCCCTTGATCCTATTTTCAATTGCAGCATTGTCCCATATGGAGGAATGTGCTACATATATTTTTTTTTTCTTCATTTGTAACGTTGAAATCGCTACCAAACCCATTCCAATTTCTTAATTTTTTTTTTTATATAACAGAATGATGTTAGAAATCATTACAGTACAGGAAAATTACCCCCTTGCAAACAAAGCCATCCTAACAATTTTTTTTTTAAACCATTAATATACTCTTCAAACACCATATAAACTACATAGTATTTGGGGTTTTTGTTATTAGTACATTGGATATGCCTATTTGAGGACCATTGTCCTTTGTCCCTTTTTTTTCACCTAGTAATTTAACTTATCCATGTTGATTGCAGCCTGCAGATAGAACCCTGGATGCGCACGACCTTCTGGACGATTATTACTTGAATCTAGTGGATTGGAGTTCCACCAATGTTTTTTCCATAGCCCTAAACAACACTGTATACTTGTGGCATGCTTCTGATAGCTCTATATCTGAGCTTCTGATTGCAAATGAAGAAGAGGGTCCCGTTACCAGTTTTAGTCGGGCACTCGATGGTACGCAAATTGCCATTGAGTTGAATAATTTTGTTGTACAGTTATGGGACTCGCAATCTAATAAAAGGGTAAATAAAACATGTTTATCTCTTCCAAGGTTTTCTCATTCTATGATAATGGCAATATCTAAATTTGACATGATACAAATTCAATTGCAGCTAAGAGCCTTGAAAGGTCATCATGAACGTGTTGGTGCACTTGCTTGGAATGGTCCTATTCTCACCACAGGAGGGCTGGATGGGATTATAATCAATCATGATGTTCACATCCGTGGCCACATTGTTCAAACATACAGAGGACATACCCATGAGGTTTGTGGATTGAAATGGTCTTCATCTAGCCAACAACTTGCAAGTGGCAGAAATCACAATCTACTCTACATTTTGGACAAGAGCATGGAATCCCATAATCCTTCCTCTCAATACTTCCACCAATTAGATGAACATTGTGCGGAAGTCAAGGCCTTGGCATGGTGCCCCTTCAAGAACAATCTTTTGGTATCTGGTGGAGGGAGTTCAGACGGTTCTATAAAGTTTTGGAACACTCAAACAGGTGCCTGCCTGAATACTGTGGATACCCATTCCCAAGTCTGTTCATTGCTCTAGAATAGACATGAGCATGAGTTATTGAGTTCGCATGGGCCAAAATCAGAACCAGTTAACCTTATGGAAATACCCATCCATGGTGAAAATTATTGAACTTACAGGGCATACTGCTAGATTTCTTCATATGGCACAAGTATGAAAATTCATGCTTTTTATGATTACTTATGCATGCATCCATGTTTTCCCTTCAAATTTGTCCTGACAACCCTTACCATTGATTTACTTCTTCGGAGTCCTGATGGGTACACAGTTGCATCCACTGCAGCAGATGAAACACTCAGGTTTTGGCAAGTTTTTGGGGCTACCGATGACTCAAATAAGACTAAGACTAAAGATGCAAAAGGGGCTTTCAACAGGTTTCATACTCACATCCGCTAAGAAGTATCCATCCAAATTCATGGAATCAGGATGGATGTTCAACTCAAGGTAGTAATTAGATGTTTTATTATCTGCTTGCAAAGCTCTTTTGCAGGGACTCTATAGTTCTGTACTCATAGCATGAATTGTGTATTTTATGTGTTGTGGACCCTGATGGAACAATGTTGCAACAGCTTTGTGAGACAATGACCCATTTCTTCAGCTACGTGATAAGCTTTAAAGTGATTTTGGCAAGTCTTTGTAGGTTCAAAGACGGTTCCAAAAATGATACATTATGGCTGTTAGCAAGTATCTGATTCACATCTATAAAAAGGCCTCCATGATTCTACACATGGAATGATGGTGAGGGGATGCTCAATGTTGCAAGTAATGCTTGAATTATTTATCTTGTTCATTAGCTGTAAAGAACTTATATCTATTTTTTTATCTCCTGTATATGTTATTTCTGTAATATGGTACACTATCCCATCATGCAATTCTTGTCACGTGTTCATTCTAATAGGATATTGATATTAATCAGAGTAACTAATCACATACATAAGTACTACTCTAACTCATGTGGCTACAATTCTAACATTAAAAAATATTGACTGCACTGAACTGACTAAATTCTTACATAAGCAGACACTAAATTAAGAGCTTCTCATATCCTGCCAGGGTAGGCAATATGGGCATCGTGTGTTGTATACATATTGCAAGGTCATGTCCATGGATTTTAAACCTTTGCTCACATGGAATTGCTGGCCTCATCAATAATCCTTGTCCTGTGTCTCCAAACAAATTTTGAATTTTTGTGGAAATTGTTTCTGCTGCTTGTATCCAGTAATCATCTCTTATCTCCAGTTACTGGTATCTTTTATTTGGTTGTTTGACTGATGAGCCATTACATTATGTATTCCTTTGCACTCATTGGACCGTCTTACTGATCAATCATGATAGCCCTATGTCGCCAAACACATCTTGAATGTTTATTGAAATTGTTCACGCTCATTGGTTCTATCTGGTCCTTGTATCTTCCTTTTGATTACTGGCATCTATTATTGGGTTTTTGGAGAGACCAGTCATTCTTATCCTGTATTCCTTTGCATTTCAAATCGGTCAAGTTCTGGCATTTTTTCTATGTCCGATAGCCATCCTGTGGCTGTATTTTTGTATGAAACCTTGATGGTTTTTAGAGTTGTTGCGACTCCTCCATCTGGGTTCTCGCTAGATTCTTGCCATATTTTGGCTTGCATAACACAATTTTTTTTCATGCTCTACGTTCAGCTAATTAGAATGTTTGCAGGTACCTCATATTTAAACATACCTATCTCTACTATTTCATGGATGTTCTCATTTTTTAAGTTTTTTCCAAATCTGTTTTGCAATACCTTTCTTACCAGATAATACATGTTACCACTACCACGTAAATCAAATTAAGTTGAAATTTCAATCATGGTTTCATTTTTTTATTTTCACTTCCCTAGTAAATTGTGGTAGTGAATTCGGTTAATGATGAAAGAGAAATAATTAGATGAAACCCTGTCTTTGTCTGTTCTTAAATTACGTAATTTAAAGGAAATACTGACAGGTATACTGGTAGCATTCAGTTTGTCAGATTTATTCAGAATTTGCAGATGATTTATAATTTATTATATATGGTTGATTGATACTCAACATTACCATTTACCAGATTTATAGCAAACAAATTTTTATCCATTTAGTCAACAATTAAAATTGGATCAATGAGATGTAATCTGCAAATGATATCTATGAAGAATCAGTGGGAATAATTAAGATAAAATTCTAGGTTTTCACTTACAGGTATACTGGTAGCATTCAGTTTGTTAGATTTACACAGAATTTGTAGATGATTTATAATTTCTAATATATGGTTGATTGATACTCAACATTGCCATTTACCAGATGTCTAGCAAACAAATTTTCATCCATTTAGTCAACAATAAAAATTGGATCAATGAGATGTAATCTGCAAATGAGATCTATGAAGAATCAATGGGAATAATTTAGATAAAATTCTAGGTTTTCCTCTAGCTTTGAAGGCTAAATGACACATTGTCAAGTATTTCAATCTAATGTAGAAGAATTGTTTAAATGATATACATTTTGAGTTTGCAGGATACGGTTCAATTTGTTATGCATTGCTATTCTTAGCACTCCACACGTTGAATTGCTTCTCTTTACCACACATGTTATAGAAGATCATTCAACATTTCTTTAAGGAACATGGGATCTTGCCAACATTCTCAGACATTCGGGGATGGGTTCAACTCTCTGAAGAAGAATCATACAGAGAAGAGAAAAACGGTTCCTCAATTGCATTTTTTTAATCTCATGATTCTAAGGTGCACTCTTTTGTTATTGTTTCTGTACTCAGCTAGTTGCACTATAATTTTCTAGCCCAACTAAATTAATAAGTGTCCAAGGATTCAGATTCCTCCAGCCGGTGTTGCATTCATTGACCAAAAAAAATTTCTCCATTGTTGGTCTTCTTCTTGCAACAAGTGCTGCATCCTCCCAACAGCAGCGCCCCATTTACCTTCGTGCATATGGTAAAAATGATCTCCGAGAAACCCTTTATGGGTTACTCTGCTACATGAGTGGCATTAATGTCCATATTTAATAATTAGCTCCTCGTATGATTACAGATCAGACCTTCCTTCTTTATTTGATGGCCGCATCAATTGGATCTTTATCTTTACTTTCCACATGCTTAGTCTGAGTCTTATGGGTTTCAAATCTTGTGGCTTGGCTTTGGCTCTTGCCCAAACTTCTACTCTATCTATATTCAGACTCTCAGGCTTTAAATCTGACTTGGTTTTGGGTCTAGCTTCACGGGCTGAATCCAAGAAAGAGCCTCCTAGATAGACTTTACAGATATTACAATTTAAGCTTGGCATTGGCAACAAGGATTCACATTCCTCTAGCGAGTGCTACATGCATTGACCACAACATTTTTCTCCATTGTTGGTCTTCTTCTTGTAGCAGGTGTTGCATCCTCCCAACTGCAGCGCCCCATTTACCTTCGTGCATATGGTAAAAATGATCTCCAGGAAACCCTTTATGGGGTACTCTGCTACAGGAGTTGCATTAATGTCCATATTTAATAATTAGTTCTAGGTATGATTACAGATCAGACCTTCCTTCTTTAGTTGATGGCCCCATCAACTAGATCTTTATCTTTACTTTCCACATGCTTAATCTGGGTCTTGTGGGTTTCAGGTCTTGTGGCTTGGCTTTGGCTCTTGCTCAAACTTCTGCTCTAGCTATATTCAGATTCTCAGGCTTTAACTCTGACTTGGTTTTGGGTCTAGCTTCATGGGCTGAATCTAAGAAAGAGCCTCCTACATAGTTCTCTACATTTCTTTTAACAAACCCTTCCAGACATATATGACTCTTATTCACAGCTAATTATTTTGTCTTTTGGATATTTATATGAATTCTTCTTAGATAAAGTGCAAATCAAGCTAAACAAATGTTTAGATAGAGTGAAAATCAAACTAAACAAATGTTCGAATAATGTTGTTCTAAATTGTCCTTTTAAGCATTCAACTGAGATGCTTCTGCCTCTGCCTCTACCTTCCTTTGAAGATCTTTCTACAAAACTATCTATTATTCCATATCTTGTGTTTTTTATTCTTGTTCTAGCAACCTCCACTCGGTGTTAGAATTTTACCTTTGTTACTCTAAACATGTTCATCCTTCAGCAACATAGCAATGCACTGCAATATCCCATAAACAAAGAAGCATACCCAACAACAACCTTGCACACTGTGCAGATGGGTTAAAGGTGTAGTGAAAATCAAAATCAACATGGTGCAAAAGTGATGGTGGAGTTTACATTTCTGTAGGTATTTATCCTTGAGCATTATTTCATCTCAGTAGATTCGTGGAACTACATATTCAAATAAAAACTTTAGTTCATAAGTATTTTGTACAAATTCATACTCCTGTGCATATAAATTATCGATTAAATTCGTAGAATTACCATTCCATGATAATAAAAAAATTGTAATCTCGTAATCTTGTTCTTATTTACAAGTTTCTTTGTTTGCCTTTAGGATAGTAGGAAATTCTTATAATTAATAATTTGCAGTGTTCACATCACACAACTGTACACTTTTCTCCTCTTGCCTTGCCTTTCTTGCCAAATGTTTGCACATATCAATGGAATACAATCTATTCTATTTTGACAGGCCACGTAACTTGCTCTGATAACAAAATAATCTGTCTGGGTAATCCTACCAAACAGATTTCATAACCAGGGAACATTGCTGCTAGAATATGGTTTGGAGAAGCAAGGAAACCAAACTACTAAAAGGTTTTAATATGATGCTCTGTTAAATCTAATTTCATATCAAAACACCAGTTTCATCATTAAATATAGGTCTATGAAGGTATGATGCTCTGTTAAATCTAAGAGCAAATCAAAACACCAGTTTCATCCATTAAATACAGGTCTATGAAGGTGCCCAAAAACATAACTAAATTTGTGCCTAAATGCATGATTATTCTTCTTTGCTACACTACATCAACGAGAAAAATCAAACAATCAAACAGTAAAAGGATATTAAATGATACAACGTCGTTTCTCTACAGAAAATAATAGTTCTTTATTAAAGGAGACTTTACATATATTACAATTTAAGCCTGGCATTAGTAACATTCTCCAGCAAGTGTTGCGTCCATTGACAACATCATTTTTCTCCATCATTGGTCTGCTTCTTGCAGTGGGCGCTACATCCTCCCGAATGGCACCGCTTCATTTACCTTCGTGCATATGGTAAAAATGATCTCTGGGAAACCCTTTATGGGCTACTCTGCGACAGGAGTAGCATTAATGTCCATAATTAATAATTAGTTCTAGGTATGATTATAGATTAGACCTTCCTTCTTTAGTTGATGGCCCCATCAACTAGATCTTTATATTTACTTTCCACATGCTTAATTGAGCCAATAGTTCTTTCTTACTAGAGACAAGTTCTCGAAAAAGTTCAACAATTTTTCTCCCATACATTGCTTTTAGAAAAATTGTTTTACAATACTGCAGATTTGATAGACTTCAAATACAGCTCCCCTCTATAGAAAATTCAACCAAACCCTTGTAATGTTTGCAAAGCTCATGGCTGTATGCAAAGTACAATTTTGGCTAGATAAAGCAAAAGAAGCAATTTCCAAGCCATTACCGAGCAAACAAGCATTACTAGGAAGTTGTGAAGTTGTATCTGCGGGAAGAAAATTGAGGAATTTGGCCTAGATAAAACAAAAGCAACAATTTCCAGGCCATTATGGAGCAAACAAGCATTACTAGGAAGTTGTGAAGTTGTATCTGTAGGAAGAAATTTGAGGAGACTTGGAAAAATAGTTGCTACCTATTGAATGTAGTAAGGCTAGAGACCTTGAGTTACGAAAACCTGCTTTAGATTTTGGAATTGCTTCGATAGAAAATGAATGGACAAAATTTGTGCTGGAAAACTCAAATGCCAATTTGTAGAGTGATGAGGTTTCAATTATTTTATGTAAAAATGGGGGCATTTTGAGAGTGTCTCTTTTGTAACCATTTCACGTAATTAAGATGGAAAACAAGTTTTGTGGATTTCAAAATTTGATCAAATTTTAATTATGTGCATTTTCAGAGTGTCTCTCTTGTAATGGTTTCATGCAATAAAGATGGAAAACAAGTTTTGTGAATTTCAAAATTTGATCAAATTTTAATTATGTGAGTGTTTTGTAAAAAGCTTTGATCAATAAAGGATATTTATTTGGTTCATCTCATTACCTCTTAAATTGAACCTTTTTTCATTTAAGAGATATGCCACTAGCAATGGACACTTTCAAGCATTTAATAGCTCACATGAAACTGTTGCTTATGATTTAAGACATATGAATAGTATTTTGTTTACTAATTTTATCTTCAATGATTTTTTTTGTCACGATGCTTCTCAAATTTAACTTAATAGAATGCCACTGTCAATGGACACTTTCAAGGTTTTAATAGCTCACATGAAACTGTTGCTTATGATTTAAGACAAATAAATAGCATTTTGTTTACTTATTTTTATGTCATGATGCTTCTCGAATTATGCCTTAACGCGTTCCTTTGCAACATTTGGCGCAATTGCTAGTTATTTTTTTTTTAAATAATTCATGTTTATAACTTAAATGTTTTATTAAATAAAATAACATATCACATTTTCTTGCTTCTATGTTACTCTTTCTTATTTTACAACTTTACCACATGTGATGCAATTGCAAGTTATGATTCTAATTAAACTAATTACCCTTGGACTTTCAAAAATGGTCACCCCAACTCTTGGGAAAGCCCTATTTCTAATCCTATAGCATTTTAAATGCGCCCTGACATAGGCCCTGGATACCCAGAGCATATTGATCTCTGTTTCTTTTTCAGTGGTAGTGACATGGCAGCGTGTTATATCGAGATATCGAGCGGCCATGTCAGGCAGCATTTAAAATGCTATAAGATTGGAAATAGGGCTTTCCCAACTCTTGGGCTCCACGTCTGTCATGTCACGCGCTGAGTAAGTTGATTTAGCAGCGTGATTTCAGCTCGTTTTGTGGTGATTCAATCTTTATAGGCTGTTCATTGACATGGTGATGGGCGCTTGGGTGACGCTGTTGAAGGACAAGGTCGTGAACTAGAGGTTCACGTCGACATAGCAGGTGTTGAGCATAGTGTGGAAGGTGCACAAAATTGCCATGTTGGTATTTGGCATAATCTGGAAGGTGCAATCTTCTGCCATGTTATTTCGGTCTAACGTGAAGAGAAAAAAAACAACTCTTCAAAAGGATGCTGGCGGGTTCCGAGCAGGGCCGCAATGGACACTTGCGATTGGAATATCTGAGGTGACAGAGTCGATATTTCTTAGTCGTGGGTAACCTAGAATTCTTTTTTTCTTTAATTGCGTGCCACTAAGAAGCCTTGTGGACCACTCCCATTTAGTATTGCGCCGTATTTATAAGAGTGGTCATGTAAGAGTGGTATTTAGTATTGCGCTGTATTTATAAGAGTGGTCATGTAAGAGTGGTATTTAGTATTGCGCTGTATTTATAAGAGTGGTCGTTGTCGTGGTACCTTTCAAGAAAATCATTTTAAGCGAAACAACTTCTCTTAGATTAGCATGTGGAGAACGTTGTAATGAAAGGGCACCACGGAATCGTGATTTGGGAGTTAATTCCAGATCGCAGCGGCAACTTTGAACGAAGTTTTCGTCGCCTCTCGGGACATTTTATTAGCGAGAAAGGACGTGTCACCAGACGTAGACGGAGACGATGAGCTTTCTCTACTTCTGGTAAGCAAATTGTGACTAGCTCTCCAGGGAACATTAAATTGCTAATTTGTCTGTTAAAAATATGCTATATTTGCAGAGTTTCGAGCAAAATTTCCCACAGATGCATAAATGTCATCGATGCAAATGACTTCTAAAGGAGCAGGACCGGCCACGTCTAGTGCTGACTCACCGGTTGGACATGACTTAGAATCAGGGTAGAAATTTCAACAAAGGATTTTTTTGTAATTTAGCACAAGTGTATAGGAATTTTATTCGGTCGGCCGTTATATATTGTCGTTTAAGTTAAACATTTGACTTTATTCATTCCCATTTACTTTCCGTTGAATTATTGTCGTGAATAAAAGGTAAAATATGCATACGATTGAGGTGATTTTCTCGTCAACGTTGCTAGGTTAGGTTATCTAAAAGAAAGGTAGACGTGAAAAGGTTACACGTGAAATAAATATTACCATAGAAAGTGATAGTATTTACGGCTGATTGGAAAACGAAGAAAATCTTCGAATTCATTGTGCGTTTAGAAAGTTCTCACACCAATATTGAAATACTTTCTCTAAGAGGGAAGAGGTGCTATTTAGTGCAATACATAAGACATGTTACAATCTCACGTTAAATAAACATGTGAATTAGTGAAATTATATAAAAATAAATTAGATTTTTAAAAATAAAATAAAATTAATAGTTTCAAACTATATTTAAAAAATAAAATAAAATAAACAAATAATTAGAACCCGCGTAACTGTTTCGAAAGCTTTCTTCTCTTAATAAATAAACATGCCTATCTAGGGAAAAATATATCAGTATGTTATAGTCAATTTTCGGAAAGGTTGGTTTTTTTTTGGATGATAAGGTATGTAATTTCACGTTTTTGGTAATTTTAGGGTTTTAAGTTTTTGATAATTTTAAGGTTTTATGTGATGATTAGGGGATTTTATAACTAATTTTTTTGTAATACTCAATGATGCATCAATATTTATTTTTACCAAGTTTTACTTATTACTGTTAATTTTATTCTGTATTAACCTGGATTGTTAAAACAATTAGGCTGAAAAGCCAGAACATATGTTGTTAATTATTAATTAGAATAATTTGATCAGTTTGTAAAAGAACTGAGGGATTGGTTAAAATAACTCCTGAAACAGTTACAAGGAGTTTCCCATTTTTTCCTTAAAAAGGAAAATGATAGAACCTTGAGGGGGTTGGGAAAAAGTGGTAGAAGGGATTACGTTGTGAATAGTTACAAGGATTTTCCCATTTTTTCCTTAAAAAGGAAAATGATAGAACCTTGAGGGGGTTGGGAAAAAGTGGTAGAAGGGATTACGTTGTGAATAGTTTTTCCTGAGCTAGACAAATTAGCCAGTGGGAAAAATACCTTGGATAACAGCTGAGAGGTACGAGACTTGAGGCTGGACATAGCCCTGGCGCCCAAGGTACCATGATGTTTTAGCCATTGTCAGGAGTTGGAAGAGCTTGGAGGGGGATTCTGGAGATAATTGCCACATCCATGGCTGGGTGGTGAGACCTTCCAGGTAGGAGAAAGCATGTGCATGCTTACAAGTAAAGCATAGAAATAGATAAGTAGCAATTCCGTGCTTAATAGTTATCAGTAGGAGAAAGACTAGCTCCTTTATTTTATGAAATGAACAGGTTAACATGGTAGTGAATTACTAGTAAGACTGTCAATGATAATATGAAGCATAATTTCTTCCTTTACAATTTCAATACAGTCAGCTAGTTACAGATATCATTACATAAAAGAAAAACAAGGTAATGAAATTTAATTTCCATCTACTGAAACAAAATGCATCAGTTATTCTAAACCTGAAGCAAAAGAACAAATTCCTGTGGTGGGGCAGCTATTGATGTTATTTTCTGATTATAAACTATCGCATTAAAAACTTAATAGCCTACTGAGTTATTAAGACCAGAAATTAACAGGTATTTCCGAAACCATCTTAATCAAAGGAAAACATATTGATAATGTCAAACTATGGAATTCTCATTCAAAAGATGATATTCACCCTTACCCACTTCAACTATTCACGGAGCTCTGACCCGAGCTGTTCAGTACCAAAGCTAAACTTAACCCATCAAAACAAAGATCGACGACCCTGAACTATAACAATGAAAATAGAGATAATAATGAAAATCATTTATAACTTCCCAACTGTATAGATGTGTGTCAAATAAGTGCTTATAGGTGGCCAAATCCATGATGGGAAAACCCTAACGACAAGTTGCCACGAAAAGAAAAGTAACCGAGCAATTATTTTGAAATGCATAATCACAGCGAAGTTATTCAAACCCTCAGTTAAAGCTACATGCATATAACCCCATCTAACAATATCAATGTAGTAACAGGCTCAAAATTAGGCATATCCACTGCCCATCATTTTGTTCTAAAATAGCCCTAAGAAATATATATCTATTGAGAGTCTGTGGTACTTCGGCCAGTGAGAAACCTTAATACATTAACATAAATAAAATCAAACAATCCTCCATCTAAACGGAGATTGTTGCTTGGAACGTATTCGTGAGACAAGCCGGAGAGGAACCAACCTGAAATCGAAGGCAGTAACCATTGTAAGGACGCGGCTTCACTCCAGAAAACTTCCTCTGGGTATGTATTCATAAACCCCACAATAGAATGTACCTACAGACAATTTTAACATATTAGAGTAAGATTGAGAGCAAAATGAAAGAGTATTATTAGAGAAATGTGGGTACAGAGAACGAGCTTACCTGAAGGAGGAATTTCCAAACAAAATGTGGCAAGGTGCACATGAAATTAACGACATTGTCATAACTAGCTCTCGAGAAAAATGAATCTTGTATGGAACCTTTCGGGCCAGATTACCATTACCTCTGGTTTGTAGGATGAACCCTCCACACGTTCCTTCAGAGCCAAATTCCTGCTATCAACATTTCCACCCGTGCATGAGCCAAGTAGTTGATTCAGAGAAATGTAAGTATCAAATAAGGAAAGAGACGATTGTCAGGTGAGATTTGAGGTTCAAGGCATATCTACGCTATACCTGTGTGCCTGTAGGGGTGAATTGGACAGGGAATCAGTGTCATTCCACCATACCGCCATCTAGGTCACCTTTTGTCATAGAGTCGATGTTCAATTGTCTCTGCACAACCAAATGACCCTTACCTTGCTAAGAATTGCATTAACTCGCCATTCTACATCCAAAGCCGCTTAGATCGTGGACCTCCTCGGATCCAATGGTGTAGTTGGTGCCAGGTGCAAGGATTCGAGATCGTTCCACAAAACCTGTCTCATCGACATTAATGAAGGATTGCTGTGACAGTTAATGAAGGGCTGTTGTGATAAGGAAAAGCCTCAGGGTTCTCTCCGCCTTAATGGAGAAGTGCTACCCAAGGTATGCCAGTGAGGGAAGCATTAATGTGATCAGAGTGGATGTACAACTAAGTATTGGCACGTACCCCACCAGTGATCTCAAATGATTCGAATTTTAATATAAAGTTGTAACGTTGAATAACAACCATATAATAAAACAAAATATGAATTAAATTCTTCATTTAATTCTTTGGTATGGGTATTAAGGTTTTAGACTGTTACAAATGGTATTAGAGTGACATTTTCACACATTGAGACTTACGGCTCAATATATACACCTACAAATATGAACCAATATATATATATATATATATATATATATATATATATATATATATATATATATATATATATATATATATATGAAATATGCTTGTATATAAATCAGTAACATTAACCAAGTAAGTGTGAATGTGTACATAGAGACATAGGTCAGCACCAAAGAGTATAAATGCAGGGGAGCCCCAGATTATCACACTAGCTGGAAGTGCCTTATGCGGAGGCCAACTTGGATATATGGATACAACTAGGATAAGAATCTCGGCAAGCCATCGATGCCCTACTTGAAACAGTGCAACAACTACATGCAGAAATGATGAACTTGAGGACGGACAACGAACGACTGAGGTAAGAACAGGAAAAGATCCTTAAAATATTGTCTGACCGACAGAATCAATGAGGACCAGATCCCAGTACAGAGAATAGGGAGAAGACCCCAATAGCCCATCACGACAAATATAATGTAGAGTCAATAGAGGGACATAAGGAGGATGAAGAGGGGCGTTCGGATAATGTTTCCGACCAAAGAAAGACAAAATGACAGAAAGTGGAATTACAAGGTGAGTTAAAAAAAAAAAAATTGTCACTGTTTGAGGGAGAATCTGAAGAAGTAGCTGAAGCATGGCTGATCGACATGGGTAAATATTTTTAGATTTATGAATATACTTACAAACTTAAAGCACGTCTAGCAGTCTACTAGTTAAGGGGAAAGGCCACTCTCTGGTGGGAAGAGATTAAAACTGTGAGAAAAATCGATGAAGAACAAGTGACGTGGCAAGAATTCCAGAAACATTTTAAGGCCAAATATTTACCCGAATGTTACTACGATGAAAAAGTAAAGGAGTTCCATGAGTTAAGGTTGGGAACCTTGACATGGACGAGTATGTGAAACGGTTTACCTCGCTATTATGATATGTCCCATACATGCAGGAGGGAAAAGCCAAAATTCAGCGGTTTATTAGAAGTTCACCCAACTTTGTGAAGGAGAAGTTAGAATTTGATTATCCTAGAACAATGGATGATGCGGTGCAAAAATCATGTATCTGTTATCAACAAATGAAATAGAAGAATGAGGGTCCCAAAGGAGCCATTGGCAAGAGAATGAGGAATTTACCCGCAAACAGACAACCGAAAGTCACAAATGGAAGGAATAATCATCAAAGAACTTTCGTAAAATTTGCAATGAACCCGCCCAAAGTTCTAGCTTACACCAAGAATAGACAGACAGATGGAGTTAGTAAACCTGCTAATGATCAACTGCCAAAATAACCTCTGCAATGCTGGGGATGTGGGGAATCTCATTACTACAAGAATTGTCCACATAGGGCCAGAACAAAACAACTCTCAAATATGCAAGAGGCCTCCACAGTTGGAGACATAGTAAGAAGCATGCTCATAATTAACGTTGGTTTGGACAATCACCAAGAAGAATACCAACCCACCATGATCGAGTGCGAAGGTATGATTGTTTATCAACATGTTTATGTTTTATTTGATCGGGGTGCTAGTCTAAGCTACATTAGTCCTAAAGTAGTAGAGAAATGTCAGCTACAAAGCAATAAATTTAAGAAATCTTTGCTAGTGCAGCTAGACACCGGAACAAAAAAAAGAGTGTCTGCAAAAACATAAAACTGCCCTATAACAGTCTCAGGATAGCCCTTTGAATATACTCCCCTTAGGTTTGTACGATGTATTAATATGGATGGCCTGGTTGGAAGGGCATTGGTCCCTAATTGACTGTAAAGAGAAATTTGTAAGCTATCTCACAGAGTCGAGGCAGAGAAAGGAAATTCAAGGGATGAAGCAAAACATTAAATTACATCCTATTACAGCTAACGAGCTCGGAAGATGCATTAGGAAGGTCTACCAGATTTATGATGTCCAAGTAGGATACACCAATGACCAAAACAGGATGACTTCATTGGAGAATATTCCTATGATTCAGGATATCATGGATGTGTTCCTTGAATCCATCTCTGGATTACCGCTTAGACGTGATATTGATTTTACCACTGAATTAATACCTGGAGTAGCTCCTGTTTTGAAAGCCCCTTACCACATGAGCATCCTTGAGTTAAAAAAACTCAAAATGCAGCTTCAAGAACTTTTGGATAAGGGGTACATTCACCCTAGTGTATCTCCTTGGGGAGCCCCTGTGTTGTTTGTGCGAAAGAAGGATGGTATCTTAAGACTATGCATTGATTATCGTTAGCTAAATAAACTGACGGTAAAAAATAAGTACCCTTTACCCCATATTGATGATTTATTTGATTAAGTGTAGGGGCCTAATGTATTCTCAAAATTTGACTTAAGGTCTGGTTACCACCAGATTAGAATAAAGGATGAAGACATTTGTAAAAATGCATTTTGAACTCGTTACAGTCATTACGAGTTCGTGGTACTGCCTTTCGACCTTACCAATGCTCCAGCCACTTTCATGAGCCTGATGCATGCCATTTTCAACCATTTCTAGATAAGTTTGTACTGATTTTTATTGATGATATACTAATTTATTAAAAAAATCAGGAGGAGCACGAGAAGCACACGAGGACAGTATTGCAGATTTTGCGAGACAATTAGTTGTACACAAACTATAGCAGGTGCGATTTTTACAAAAGTAAAATTCAGTACGTAGGCCATGTTATATCAGCTGAGGGAATAACAGTGGATCGAGAAAAGATCAAAACTATTATGGAATGGACCACTCTAAAAAATGTTGTTGACATTAAATCCTTTTTGGGCCTGGCAGGTTATTACTGCCGATTCATTAAAGGCTTTTCAAAAATAGCTTTTCCTCTAACCTCGCTACAGAAAAAGGGGCATTCCTTCCACTCGACAGCGGAATGTCAGTAAAGTTTTGAGCTGTTAAATCAATGACTTACCATTGCACCAGTGCTAAAGGTAGCATATCTAGAAAAATCATTTGTGATATGCACAGATGTGAGTAAGGAGGGTGTGAGTGGTGTATTAACACAAGAAGGAAAGGTCATAGCCTATGAATCGCACAAACTAAAGGATTATGAGCAGTGATACTTGGCATATGATCTAGAGTTGAACACAGTAGTACACACGCTCAAAATGTGGTGACACTACCTCCTCAGAAAGACATTTCTATTATTAACCGATCATAGTAGTCTTACAAATTATTTAACCAGTCTAGTTTAAATTCTCGGCATGCCAGATGGACTGCATTCTATAGCGAATTCGACTTTGACATGAAACACCTCAAGAGGAAGGTCATCCGAGAAGTATCCCTTAAAGACCCAGACTATGCATTCCTTTGGCAGCAAGCGTCGGAAGCCCAGGCAAAAGGGGAATAGTTTGATTATGGTATTAATCTCGACAAAATGCTAACATTCAAAAATAGAATATATATTCCTAACCAGAATCCTATCAAGTAATTATTATTGGATGAGTTTCATAGAAATCCTTATGCCGCTCACCCACGATACCAGAAACTGTTTTCTGCCATCAGAAAAAGTTATTTCTGGCCCGGTTTAAGGAAGGATGTGGCTGAATATCTATCCAAATGCTTAGAGTTCCAATTGGTGAAAGCAGAACATCATCATCGTGCTGGTCTGTTACAACCATTACCCATTCCTGAGTGGAAATGGGAGACGATCACCCTAGAATTTATCACTGGGTTACCTCGTACTAAGAAGCAGCATGACTCAATCATGGTTGTGGTGGACAAGCTGAGCAAGATTTCTCATTTCATACCTGTAAACTTCACCTATAAGACAATAGAGATCGCAAACATATTTATGAGGGAAATCTTCTAACTACACAGAATACCTCGAGTAGTAATCTCTCACATGGATGTAAAATTCACATCCACATTTTGGAAAACCCTCTTTGTTGGGTTAGGTACTCAGATTCAATTCAATACTGCCTACCATCCACAGATGGAGCGTGTGAATCAAGTTCTGGAAGACATGTTGAGGATGTTGGTAATGCAACAACCACACAAGTGGGAGGACTGCCTCCACCTCTTAGAGTTTTCCTACAATAATGGACATCACGAATCATTGGGTATGAGCCCTTTTGAGGTGTTGTATGGAAGAAAGTGTCAGGTACCCACTGATTGGAATAGTCTAGTTAGTAAGTTAGCATTAGGTCCCGATATGTTAGTTGAAATGGAGGCCACTTTTAAAAAGGTTCGCCAGAACTTAAAAGTCACTCTGGATAGGAAAAAGGTTTATGTAGATAATAAAAGGACTCATAAAGAATTCCAGTTGGGGGATCATGTGTATTTGAAAGTTAAACCCCGGAAAGGTACTTTACATTGGAAGGGTTGTGGTAAATTGGTACCCCAGTACTGTGGACCCTTTCAAATAATGGAACGGATTAGGCCTGTAGCATACAAGCTAGCACTCTGAGGCCATATCTGAGTCCACAGTGTTTTTCATGTTTCTTTGTTAAAAAAAATATGTGTACCACCCTCGACATATTATTAACTGGGAAAACATACAAGTAATAAAAGAATAAAGTCAATAATTTATGAATTTTTGTTTTGAAAAATTTCTAACAACAGATTACATTTGTGCAAGTCAAACCCGAGGGAGAGTTTATGGTAGAGCCTCTTCGTATCCTCAATTGGAGAAAATCCATCTTGAAGAAACGAGTCATCACCCATGTTAAAGTGTAGTGGAAGCACTTTGGCTCGGATGAGGCTACTTGGGAAGAAGAGGAACTTATGCAGGAAGCATACCCAACACTGTTTGCTTGAAAAGAACACCAGGGACGATGTTCCTCTCAAGGGGAGGGAGCTGTAACACCCAATGATGCACCAACCTTTATTTTTACCAATTTTTACTTATTACTGTCAATTTTATTCTGTATTAACCTAGATTGTTAAAACAATTAGGCTGAAAAGCCAGAACATATGTTGTTAATTATTAATTAAAAGAATTAGACCAGTTTGTAAAATAACTGAGGAATCAATTAAAATAACTCCTAAAACAGTTACAAGCAGTTTCCCATCTTTTCCTTCAAAAAGGAAAATCTCAGAACCCTGAGGGGGTTGGGAAAAAGTGGTATAAGGGATTATGCTGTGAATAGTTTTTCCTGGAGCTAGAAAAATTAGCCAGTGGGAAAAAGACCTTGGATAACAACTGAGAGGTACGAGACTTGAGGCTGGACATAGTCTTGACACCTAAGGTACCAAGATTTTTTAGCCACTTTCAGGAGTTGGAAGAGCTTAGAGGGGGATTCTGGACATAACTTCTAGATCCATGGTTGGGTGATGAGACCTTCCAAGCAGGGGAAAACACATGCATTCTTACAAGTAAAGTAGGGAAACCTATAAATAGCAATTATGTGTTTAATAATTATCAGTAGGAGAAAGATTCGTTGCTTTATTTTATGAAATGAACAGGTTGACATGCTATTGAATTACTAGTAAGACTATCAATGATAATATGAGGCATATTTTCTTCCTTTACAATTTCAGTATAATCAGATAGTTACATATATCATTGCATAAAATTAAAACAAGGTAATGAAATTTAATTTCCATCTACTAAAACAAAATGCATCAGTTATTCTAAACCTTAAGAAAAAGAACAAATTCCTGTAGTGGAACAACTATTCATGTTATTTTCTGATTATAAACTATCACATTAAAAATTTAATAGACTACTGAGTTATTAAGACTAGAAACTGTATTCGGTCAATCCATGGAAATTAACAGGTATTTCTTTAAACCATCTTAATCAAAAGAAAACATAATGATAATGTCAAACTATGGAATTCTCATTCAAAAGACAATATTCACCCTTATCCACTTCAAGTGTTCACGGAGATCTGACCGAAGCTGTTCAATACCCAAGCTAATCTTAACCCATAAAAAACAAAGATCGACAACCCTGAACTATAACAATGAAAACAAATATAGTAATTAAATTCATTTATAACTGCCCAACTATATAGATGTGTGTCAAATGAGTGCTTACAGGCGGCCAAACCCATGATGGGAAAACCTTGACAACGAGCTGTCACGAAAAGAAAGGAACAGAGCAATCATTTTGAAATGCATAATCACAACGGAGTTATTCAAACCCTTAGTTAAAGCTACATGCATATAACCCCATAATGTCACAATATCAGTGTAGTATCAGGCTCAAAATTGGGCGTATCCATTGTCCATCATTCTGTTCTACAAGAGCCTTAAGAACACTATATCTATTGAAAAGTCATGGAACTTCAGCTGGCGAGCAACCTTAATACATTAACATAAAGAAAATCAAACAATCTTCCATCTAAACGGAGATTATCACCTAGAACCCATTCGCCAGACAAGCCGAAGAGGAACAAACATGAAATCGAAGGCAGTAACCATTATAAGGATGCAGCTTCACTCCATAAAACTTCCTCTGGGTATGTATTCATAAACCCCATAACATAATCTACATGTAGATAGTTTTTACATATTAGAGTAAGCCTGAGAGAAAAATGAAAGAGTATTATTAGAGAAATGAGGGTACAAAGAACGAGCTTTCCTCTGGAGCCAAAGTTCCACTATCAAAATTTCCACCTGTGCATGAGCCGAGTAGAGTGATTCAGAGAAATGTATGTATCAAATAAGGAAAGAGACAACTGTCAGGTGAGATTTGGGGCTCAAGGCATATCTACGTTATACATGTGTGCCTGTAGAGGTGAATCAGACAGGGAAACTGTCATTTCACCATACAGCCATCTAGGTCGCCTTCTATCACAGAGCCGATGTTCAACCATCTCTGCACAACCAAATGACCCTTAAACCTTGTATGAAACCTCTCGGACCAGATTACCATTACCTCTGGTTTGTAGGATGAATGCTCGACGCGTTCCTCCGGAGCCAAAGTCCCACTATCAACATTTCCACCTGTGCATGAGTCGAGTAGAGTGATTCAGAGAAATGTGAGTATCAAATAAGGAAAGAAACAATTGTTAGGTGAGATTTTGGGCTCAAGGCATATCTACGTTATACATGTTTGCCTGTAGAGGTGAATCGGATAGGGAAGCTGTGTCATTCCGCCATACCACCATCCAGGTCACCTTCTATCACAGAGCCGATGTTCAACCATCTCTGCACAACCAAATGACCCTTACCTCGTTGAGAATTGCATTTACCCGTCGTTCAATGTCCCAAGCCACTAAGACCGTTGATCTCCTCAAATCCAACAGTGGAGTTGATGTCAGGTGCAAGGATTCGAGATTGTTCCACAAAACTCGTCTCATAGACATTAATGAAGGATTGCTGTGGCAGTGAATGAAGGGTTGTGGTGATAAGGAAAAGCCTCGGGGTTCTCTCTGCCTTAATGGAGAAGCGCTACCTAAGATATGCCAGCGAGGGAAGCATTAATGCGACCAGAGTGGATGTACACTTGGGAATTGGCGCGTACCGTGCCAACAATCTCAAATGGTTCGAATTTTAATATAAAGTTGTAATGTTGAATAACAACCATATAATAAAACTAAATATGAATTAAATTCTTCATTTAATTCTTTGGTATGGGTGTTAAGGTTTTAGGCTGTTTTCTAAGGATTTAAGTAGCTTGGTGTGAATTATTTGGATACAAATGGCTATTGTAACTTCTGCAAAGAGTAGTACTATGATGAAATTGACATTTTCCACCATCAAGAATGCATGTTGCCTTCAGTCCAACAAGGAGATTCTATGGTGTCTGAAAAACTTTGACGTCCAGGAAAATTTTTATTAAATAAAAAATATTTTAATAATAAAATATAATACAAATAAAAATATTATAATAATAAAATATAATACAAACAAAAAATATAATAATAAGAATCACATCTTATGACATTATAAAATTATTCAATTATTTATTAGTAAAAATTTCTCATGATATAAAAATGTTCACCAATATTATTATTTATTAAATTATTTCGTTAATCATTAAAGAAATTTTATATCATTATTTAAATTCAAACAAGTTTAGAATGAACTATTTTGGTGTGTAGATTTTTTTTTAAATGTGAAAAGGTGTGTTTTTACCTAAAAATATATTGGTTATATCTCTTTAACTGGGTTTTTATATTAAAAATATTATTTATATTTCCATATTCTTTTTCATACTTAATAGCATTTAAACAAGTGTAACAATAATGTCCCGCTGTTCGATACATTCAATTTTCCTTTTGGAAATATTACGCTGCTTAGATTTTTTAATGTGAAAAATTGAATTTTTATATAGAAATAAATTTGGTATATTTCTTTAATTGGTTTTCTATATAAAAATAAAGCAATAATCAACACAAAGCATAGAATTTTATCAATAAACATGTCAAGTTTTATGAAAAAACGCTTCAAATTTTTAAAAATTTATCATTTCGAAATTCAAAAGTTTCATGTAACACCTCCTCGTGTCAGAAATTACTTTATCTCGTTTAAGGTTTTAGTAAAAATTACTTTATCTGGTTTAAGATTTTAGTAAATAGAATTCAGGAAAGATGAATGACATTTTAGATGAATATTTAAATGTTAAATAATATTGTTTTTTTTAATTATGGAATCTCAGAATTTAAGAATAGAGATTGGAAACAAATTTCAACCTCCAAATAGTTAGGAACAGTTAAAGATAGTTACACTTTTCTTTCCTGGAGGTAAAAAGAGATCTAAGTGGAAAGAAAGAGGTTCAGTCTAGAATTAAGGAAAAGAAAAAGGAAAGTCTCTAAGGAAAACAACACTTTGTTAGAGGAGATATCTAGAGCTGGACCTAGGCTAGTGGATAACCTCGGAACACAATTAGAATTAGTGGTATTTTAGGCTGGATTGTAGTCTAGATATCTATTACCAGATTCAAGAGTTACCCTGTTACATGTTGTGTGGGGGAGAAATGGACTTGATTTCCCTTCTCAAGGTTGGGTGGAGAAGGTCTCACCTCAGTTGAATTTGTGTATTGACATAGATAGAGAAGTATTCCTTCTTTGCTTAAGTCTAAAGCTATGAGTTCATGAATATATATATATATATATATATATATATATATATATATATATATATATATATATATATATTTTGGTTACTCCATTTGCTAAAATAGGTATAAACCCAAGTGTTTATGTTCTAGTGAACAAAGTGGCTTGAGAATATGATAATTGTGTAATTTATTGTAAATATAATTATAGAAACTGTTCAATGATAATACTGTGAAATTTTACCAGGTCTCTGTAAAAGAAGACAGTGACTCAGGTCATTGCATGCACCCTTAAACTTCTTTACTACATAGGGTGTATTTCCTTATCTTTTAACTTGTGAAAGAAACCACTAGAAAATTGGACTCTGCTAAGGGAGACCCACATGCATGTTTACTCATAAAAAAAAAGGAACAATTATGGTTTCCTGTAGGAAAAGAACATATGTATATTTGTACCAAAATTTCATTAAGGGTTGAAATCCTTCTCTTTCCAATTATATAAATAGAGATGTTCATTGGTTTAGTGAAGGGGTTAGGACCAAGTAGCCATTTCCACAACCATTCTGGACCAGTCCCCTAAAAGATCTACTAACGAGAAAATCGAACCCTGGAAATAGTAAAACTAATACAATGAACTTATCTGAAGCATAAGGATCATCCATTCATATATACGAGAACTAGTTTACTAAATAACAACAATGCTAGTACTAGCAATTGTCCCAAAAGGTACAAAGAGAGGTCGATAGGATTATTAAATTAGAGTTGTTGAATTTCTCTAAAAGAGATATTGGTTGAAGCCTACAAGGAGCAAAGAGATTTGATGTTTGGAGTTCTATGCTATCTGGACATCATATTTCTTTAAATACAATGTAATTTTTTATAAAAGTTCAAGCCTAATGTAGTTCTGCCATGCAGACATACACTTAAATCGCTACTGGACTTATTATATTGACAAAGTTAAAGTGGTATACAAGAGAATGTATCAAGCTAAACCACAAGTTACACATCTTTAGACCTAAAACAGTACATAACAATGGTCTGGCAAATCAATAGCGATATCATACTTGCCTTTCCTTCCACATACATACAATCGCTCCAA
Organism: Pinus tabuliformis; assembly: GCA_031772625.1. NCBI lineage: Eukaryota > Viridiplantae > Streptophyta > Pinopsida > Pinales > Pinaceae > Pinus > Pinus tabuliformis. The sequence continues at coordinate 456,526,307 of CM062809.1, read as the reverse complement.
AGGCAAGGACAAGAAAATTTTCAGCTCTAGTGAGCACCAGTGGGTCATTAAAACGAGTGACCACAAGAAGAGACACAATTGTATTAATCGAAAGAAAATATAAAGTTGCTAATTAGAAATCTATTGTCAAACACTATTGTTATCATAAGTAGAGTTTGTTATCACATGCGTTTACAATGGCCATTCAAGTTTCAATTTTATTAGATCAATTAGAACTTGTTTTGGTTCACAATCAATATTTTCTATTCAACTATATGTGTTTTATGTTTTGCAGATAACATAAAGAACAAAACAGTAAATCTCATCCTCTCATCAATAATCACTATTAAGTTGTTTACATATTTTACTCTTCAGTGAGCCAATGAAGTGTAATTAAGATGGCCATCATTCTAATGTCAGCCAATGGAGTGTAACCATAAACTCATCCGATAGAGATCAACCACAGAATAATGTCAAGTTTTTGTGTCGTGAGATATCAACTTAGTCTTCTTTATATATTTGTTTCCAAGGATTGTCTGGTCTGGTGCAGTTACAAATTCCATTGGATAGGTTAGACAATGCAACTACATTAATACAGGCCTTTTTTGAAGCCTCCATCAAACATACACAATTGCATATGTTCCCTCTTCTACAAAAGGGTGCAGTTAGTAAGAAATTTCAGATTTCTCTATAGTTTTCCTTCTTGGTAGCCATTGGAAGAGAAGGAACTTTTGGTTATCTGCTTATGTGAACCATTTCTGAAAATTAATGATCTTTCTATGGATCATATTAATTCAAATTGTCTTATGTCAACTATAAAATAAATCAAATCTCAGCCCAAGGGTCCATTATCATCTTTGACTTTTCACAACATTGTGTCTAGTTGAAGCCATGATTTCTTAACCGCCTCTCCTTGTGGATCTTCTCTTTGATTATGGCATATTATCTCATTGAAACATTAGAATGCTGGATTGATACGGGCCTTTTATCGAAACATACATTGAATAGGCACAATTTCATTGTCCTCTCTACAAAAGGATAAAGGCGTTAAGAAATTTTAGCCATCTGTTTCCTTTTTGATAACTACCAGAGGAGAAGGAACCTTTGCTGCTCTGCATACGTGTAAGGTCATCTAAGTTTTTTAAAACTTAATGATCTTTCTATGGATCATGTTAATTCAAATTGTCTCAATTCACATAGAATATCAGTTCAGGAGGGTACCAACGGAGGTTTTCATACGCTCATCTCTGTGTGTTTTTTATTATACTCACCATTCCCAGTAGTGCATCATTATGCTTCCTACTACAGACATGATTTCCATCCTACCGGATGCTCTGCTCTGCCTTATCCTTTCCAGAATTTCAGTAAAAGAGGCAATCCGATGCTCCATCCTTTCCAAGAGATGGAGATTTCTTTACACCCAAATCAGCCAACTCACGTTATCCCCCTATCTTCTGTTGGGCCCTTATGTCACTCCTAATCCATTCTCCATCTTAACAGTGGAGAATATAATCTCCAATATTCTACTTTTGCGTTCATGGGATCTGGAGGCATTTCATTTATCCAACGACACTTGCGAATGGCACAATGTCTTTAATCGGGAATGGCGATTTAACCGCCAAAGCATATCAAAATGGGTGCAGTACGCAGCATGGAAGAATATCCAATGCCTCACTTTGTGTGATTCCCCTCTAAGTGAAATCCCGCCTCATGCCCTCTTCTCCTGCAATTTTCTTACGGAGCTCACACTTTCTAATTACATTCTCTCCCATCTCCCCACCCATTTCTCTTGATTCAGCCATCTCATTACTTGCAACTTGACTAATATTGAAATCACAGATGCCTCCTTAGCCTGCTTTATTTCCCTTTGCCCGTTGTTGCAAAATCTGAAGTTACAGACATGTAAAGGGCTGTGGAAACCTGTCATCTCTGCTCCCAACATGATATATTTAGATGTACATAATGGGGTGGAGTTTTTAACTGTCAATTGTCCCAAACTTAGAACTATGGAAGCGTACCTGAGAAAAGATCTAAGAGTGAACGGGGTGTTGCTTCATGAGTTTTCCTATGCGGTATCTCAACTTAAAATGCAGCTTGGCACTAATTTGATCAAATTGACAATGTTTTTGTGGCAAGAGGAAGCAAACAATTTATCGGCAGAGAGGTTTCTTGGGATAGTGGGGAGTTTCGAAACTTTGAAGCAACTTGACATTGGACTTTGGCCATCGCTTGAAAAGATGTTGGTTCCTTTCTACAAGCTACTCAAGAGACTTCCCAATCTCGAGCGTTTGGAGGTTCGTTGCATGTCTATTCGGGTAAGGAATTCTTTTTTATGATAATTTCTTCTTACTCTTATTCTCATTATGCATGTATAATGTTAAAGCCTTGCTTCCCATGGTATGATGACAATATGGAGTCCAAAGTTGTGTTGTGTATTTATGTGCATCGTGGGCAAACTGACCCGCTCTTTATTTATGTGCATCGTTGGTGTGCATCAGCAAAGGCTAGGGCTAAAATCTCATCTAGGGCAGAGTTGACTGATATGCTTTCTAATTTAATGCAGGAGCTAGCCAGAGATCCAGTACCAGCACGCTTAAGCATTCTGTTGATTAATCTTCAATTCTTAGGGGTAGATTTAGTTCAATTAGATGATAGGGAAATCGTCGTGGTAGGTTGCTTGCTTCAGAGCACTCCTGCTCTTAAAATTATGGACTTCAGCTTACCAGAGGAATATGCGAAGGCACAATATATAACGTTTTTGGAAAGGATATTGGAATTGGGGAGAGCTTCCACGCAGACAAGGATACACAAAGAGTGGTACCATAGGAGCCGCTGAAAGATACTCACTTCAGTAACCGTTGATTAAACATATAATAATGGAAGATACATATTCATATATTTTATTTTACAGTGTTCAAATGTATTTCAGAGGAATTTCCTTCTCGAGGTTTACTGTTTGAACAATTGATGGTATTCACTATGTAGGCTTTCGTAAATCACGGTATTATATATCGAATGGACATGATTTTCGGACATCGATAACAATTGTATTAGCGTGAATATAATTGTAATTTAGGCGTTCAAAGCTTTGACTAAGAAGAATTTGTTAAACACAATGGGCATTAATACTAAAAAAAAAATCTATTATTCTTCATCCTACAGTATTAGATGAGAAACCGAGCTTGTGTTAGACTGAGGTGCCATAAATGGACAAGTTCCTCATTCTCATGTTATCCATGATGATGAACCAGCCCATAGATGGATAAATTTTACATTATCTTGGAGTTTCAAGTTACCAGCTGCTTGTGTGCAGTGTCTCAAGTATTGTAGTTTCTTTTATTACACTAAAATATGGAATGTATTGTAATTTCTTTTATTACACTAAAATATGGACTGTACATGCCATTAGGCTACAGGCCTTTTCTGAAGCTTCTGAATCTCCAACAACCCGACAGAAGTTCATTTGTCCTCCTTTATACTACATGCTACAGGTGGCAATGAATTTCACCCATTTGTAAAGTTTTCCTTTTGGTTACCACTGGAGGAGCCGAAACCGTTTGCTTCTCTGCTTACGTGTAGATCCATCTATTTCTTTTTGAAACATGATCGTCATATGTATTTTCAGTGAGCTAGCTGAAGAGATGTGCAAATGATTAAATTAGTTACTGAGGGGCGCCGAAATGCCTTAAAAAGTGCTTATAGACTTTAACTATATTTATTAAGGATCCCAACTGGAATTTGCAGAGAAAAAGGTTTTGCCCCTAGGTTTGTTATTATCATGTTCTTGTTCTCTAAAAGTTTGCTCCAAGTAGATCAAGTGGGCGAAGGACTTTACATGGACTCCACTCAACTTCAGACACAGCTTCAACCATTATGCAGAGTGATTGAAATTGAACACAGCTAAGTAGTGACATTGGCTCATAGTAATACACCACATATAAAATATTGAAGCTTTTACAGAAGAAAGCAGTAAGAAAAATTATGAAGCTCAGAGAAGTAGATTTAAAATCTGGACTACTGTTTGATACCAAATCATCATCAACTCCAAGAATTGCGAGTGATAAATGAATTTATTGAGGATGTATCTGGAGCAAACTCTGGGAGTTGGTGCTCAGGCACTGCATCAATGTATACTTTATTGTTCTCGTCAATATCCCCACTGATGAGCATCCAAGATAGCAGAGTGAGAACTTTACTTTTCAACCATCGTTGCAAGGGGCGAGCACCATAAACCTGCAAGTACCAGGTTACCACGTTATCCATTTAGAGGTTTTAAATGAGAATCCCCAACTAGTCTTGCATTTTACTCACAATTTTTGACCTAAATTGCCCACAAACCACAAAGGCTAATAATGATCCTGCCTGCTTCACTAGTATTAACAAGTAAACAATGCATTAATTTATATTAATAAGCAAACACACCAAAAACATCCCTTTACTATATACTTTGAACTAAGTTCGCCGAGTACGCAGAGACAGGCAGCACCCCATGTTTAAAGTTCAAGTGCGAGAGGAAAATGTTAAAATTTAAAGAACAGAACTGAAATTTATATCGATGGGATCCATACAGAAGGAAGAAAATCATGTGAAAATTAGAAAATCTGAAACTGAATGTGAAAATTGAGAAAATTGAAAATCTCAGAAAGCAACTCTGTAAACTGAAGAGTTCATACCTCTTAAAGATCAACCCTTGGCCACCACAACCAACTGCCAGCAAAAATATCAGACTAAAATTACTCCCTAGATAGGTTCATGCAAAATATATGACAGACCATTGAAAATATGAGAAAATGAAATTGTAAACTGAAAAGTCCTGCACTTTTAATATTCACTGTTGGCCACCACAACCAAAACTCTGCAAAACATCAAACTCCTAGAATAACTTTCCACACAGGTTTATATGACAGGGCATGGAAAATAGAAAACAGACCTTGAATAAAATCATTGTACATGAAGAACACCCAGCAAACATTATGAATGAAAAATATGAGGCATCAGAATAGAACATATAAATCGCAATTCTAGATTGTTTCAAAGGGAGGTAAGTCCAATTTAGTCAGGGAACCCTCCCACAACATCTCCTACGATGTGGAGACATGTGTCCAAGGAGTGGGTCATGTCCCCTGCAATAGGGAAAGGGAGGACTTGTGAAGGAGATGCAGTGTCAAGTTTATTAGGGTAGGGGGCACATCCCCTGGCAAGTTAGACTGAATAAAACAAGAAACAAAGTGATTACTTACAGGATCATAGGCTTCGTGAACAACAAGATCCAGAGCAGCATCTGTAAACCCTAAAGCAACACCTCTCTCTGCAAGACGAATTGCTACATCTTTCATCTGTAGTCTAGCAACTTTCTTGAGCTCATCATGAGAAAGAGGATCAAATAGAACTATCTCATCAAGTCTATTCAATAACTCTGGCCTGAAATGTCTTCTAACCTGCAACAATATTCAAAGGCATACACAGAGTCCAGGAATGCATTGGGTCAGGCTGTTTTCTTTTGTGAAAACAATAAATTGAAGTTTATTGGAAGCAAAATTATGCACCAGCATACATTTTTGTATGCGCACCTTCTAATTTGTGCGGCTACAATTATAACATGCATACATTTGTTCACTTATCAGAATGAATTGTGTTGTGAGAATATTTTCAATAACCTTGTTGTGAATGAATATGGTACATGCTAAAAATAAGAAAAGTATGCTGCTGATGCTTCTGCTGGTGATTGATGGTTTTATCATTTAAACAATCTAGGTCTATGATCTGTCCTATTCACTTTCTTGCTAACAAATATATCTTTCGGGCTATGTAATTGTGCAGCAACAGGACGGGATGGGGATTTCAGAAAATGAATTCAATTTAGATGGGGTATTGACTGGATAATGTTCATGTCAATTGAAAAATGTTTGTACTGTTATCCGAAGAGAAAGACGGCCTTCCCACCCTCAAGTGAGTTGAGTGGCATATAGCCCTATGCTGCTCATTGCTCAACCCAAACGTGACTTTATGCTTGCGCACTACAAAATAGTGGTAGCATTTCTGGATGAGTGTGGGGATCATTGTGGAAAGGATTATGTGAAAATGTAGATGTAGTTGTATCATACTGTCGTGCACCTAGATTGGGTTAAAAGTTAAAACTTCTTAGATATAATCTCATGACACATTTCAGAGGAATCTCACGCTCTTATGTGATTGCAAGTCTTATTACTATGACATTTGGATTTGTTAGAGAAAATAAAAAGGCCGAAACAAATTGCAAATCCCTTCAATTACAACAGGAATTTCACTTGGTTGAAACGGTGGAGTTTCTCTACACACGTGTAGGCAACTGGAATTATCCAGCACTAAATAGCTGGCTTGCAATGGGTTGTACGTGCTGGTTTCTTAGATTCATTTAAAAGAAATAACAGTAATTTGAAAAGACTCTAGCAGAAGCAGATGCACTCACTGTATACGAAGTTGTAATTACGTCGTTTACTCCATCTTTAACATCTCCACTTTACAGGAATTTCTCCTCCAGAAAAATTCTTCGATGCTAACCATATTCAACAGTGACATTGGCAAACCCGGTTTATCTGTCTTTCTGTGCAACGAGGGATCTATGCTGCCGCCTCAGCATGGATGAAGAGGATCTAATTTAAAAAAACAAGAAACCACCTCTCAGCGTCGATGAAGAGGGTCTAATTCAAAGGAATTAATTTAAAAAGCCAAGAAACGTGGATTGAGAGGATCTAATTTATTGTAAATCAAGAAACCGCCTCAGCATGGATGACCTTCAAGCATGAACACCACCTCTGTCATGAATGGCCTGTCCAGAGGATCAGGGGCTGTGTAGGGGCTGTGCACAGAAGAGCCACTTTCACTGCCAGCAGAAACTCCTCCCGCTCTGAAGATTCTGGGTCCACTTCCAGAAGGCTTGGATCAAACAGCTCTGAAATCTGCCCTGTTTGAAGCTGTCTCTTTCACCCATTTCACTATATCTTCGTCCTCGGTGAACATGACCGGCCTCCTACCAGTAAGAAGTTCCAACAATACAATTCCAAAGTTGTAGACATCAGATTCTTTTGTCATCTGCCCCGTTGAATTTATTTCAGGAGAAACTTACCCCGGAGAGTCAGCAGGGGTAGGTGTAGATGAAGAGGGATCTGCTGGAATGGCTGCCAGTCTATCCAGGCAAAAATCTGAGAGATGGGCTTCAAATCTCCGTCGAATTGGACATTGTTTGGCTTCACATCGCCATGGATCATGGTCAGGTGCACGTTGGTGTGAAGAAATGCCAGGCCTCAAGCTATTCCCAGAGCAATGAGATGCGTCTTGGGCCAATTGAGAACATGGCTAGGAAAGATCCAGTCGGTTGTTGAGGTCTTTCAAGTCCAGCCCACGATCTTAACACAGCTTCCGCAACCGCTTGAACCGCCTCATCTTGTCCAACAACGTTCACCGCACCACATGCAGGTTGTTGGGTAGAGGTTCCACAATCCACCGCACCACACGCAGGTTGTTGGCCAGAGGTTCCACAATCCACGGATTAACAACGCATACAGGGTCATTAACAAATGCGAAACTGCAAAGATGAAAAAATGCCAGGTGTCAACCTTAGAATGAAAGGGACGACGAAAGTCTCTTTCAAAGGGAAGGCCTATCGGCCTAATAAACAATGAACAGAAATAATAGTTTTCCCTTAAACCCAGAACTCAGATGATGAGGGCACCTGGTTTAGCTCAAAATTCGACAACGACTAAGGAGGATGAGCCAAAATAAATATTACTGAAAATTGGAATGTTTAATAAGTTACATAGAGAAACAATCTCTTAGAAAAACACTAAACCCTCCTCAAAGGGTTTTCTAAAAACTGTTGTTTTAAAATACCCTAGAATTCAACTAGAAACTCTAAACCCCAAAGGACCCTCATTTCTATTCACCGCAAGTCAAAAGGCATATCTTAGGAAAAAAGCACTTGGGAAAGGATATCGAAGTAGTGTGACAGCCGCCAATCAAAACCCACTTAGACAGAAGCTTGCGTTTTACAAACAAAAAGGGTAAGGTTTTATTGAAAAACATTAAGAGCACCGAATAGAAATTATATCAACATTGTGCATAATGTTTGTGAAGAATATACTAAAAAAAATGTGGGTTATCTCCAGTGAGGGTTTTGATTCTCCAGAGATCTAAAAACCAAATCTCTCTCGCTTGCGAAAAATAGTGCCCTATCCATAGAATTCGACACTTGTAGGTTGGGACCTACATTGAAAGAAACTGCGAGGAAGTTAGATTAATAACTCAGGGTTTGAGGGTTTGCAAAGAAAATCAAAACAACATAATGATTTAGGAGACTTGAACCTGTAGCGGGTGTAGAGAAAATAGACTAAGTGTTGGTGGGAGCTCCAAGAGAGAATCCCTTCATATGGCAAAGGAATCTATAAAGAAATTCTCTCTTCATATGGAAAAGGAATCTATAAAGAAACTGAAAAATCGTAGGCATTATTGAGAAGCTAGCCACAAAGAAAGAAGTAAACCTGAATCACAATCCAAATTCATTCATAAATCAACCAATTAAGGGGAAATATTTACCCCTTGCACTGTGTTGTAGATTTCTTCCTCACAGGGTTGCACCAAGTGAATGGAGCCGAATGGGAACGAAGACACCCTATCCAGAACCCTAAATGTGCACCAACAAATCCCTGTCGTTGGGCCGGAGTGGGAAAGATCGATGGTTTTATAGCATCTAGTTGTCCATTGTCATGGAACCCAGATGTAATCCCATAATACTTCTTGATGTTTTGGTCGAGTTCCTGGAATTGGTTAAGGCACATATCTTATCAAGACCAAAAACCATAGTGTGAACCCCCATATGTTATATGTTCACCGACCACGAAATTAATATGCATACAAATAATTAAATATGGTATGCGATTACAAAACACCATTATATATACATATATTGTGTATGTACCGATAACAACCTTTTTTATAGATAAGTATAAATGGAAATGATAGGTTGGTTAAGTAAGGTACTCATGTTGGAGGCATGGTCTTGATTGATCAGTAAATAAAAGTAGATTTTTTTGTTATATATGCCTTTGCATGTTACAAGTGGTATCAGAGCCACAGGTTCTAGCTCTGTGGGCTTGGGCAAGAAAGTTGTCAATAACCAAATGTTTAAATGCACAAAGAGGAGCAAAGAAATAGTATGAGAAGGGTATTAGAGAAACTACCCCATATAACCTGGAAATGTGGGTCCAGTTCGTGGAAAATATGAAAAATGAGAATGTTGTGTTGCTAGAGATTGTTCAACGATTACGAGCAGAAATGATGAACTTGCGCGCTGACAATGAGAGATTGTGGTTGGAGTAGGAGAGAATCCTGAAAATCCTCTTAGATCGACAAAATCTGAGGGATCCAGATCCTAGTGCAGACAAGGCAGCAACAGAGAAGTCCTCCGAAAACAAATCAAACTTGAAGGAAGAATCACGGAACACTTCCAAAGGTAGAGGGCCTAAGAAACCAAGAATTGAGTTACAGGTAGAATTTAAAAAAATAAAACCTTCATTATTTGACAGAGAAGCAGAAGAGACAACATAATCTTGGTTGATTAATATGAACTATTATTTTCAGATATACATATAGGATGATAATTTAAGGGCTTGAATAGTTGTTTACCAATTGTGAGGTAAAGCCACCCTTTGGTGGAAAGAGATTAAAACAGTTCGAAACGTGGACAAGCAGGGGGTAACTTGGGATAATTTCCAGAAGTATTTTAAGGATAAATACTTGATATAAAGGTTCTATGATGATAAGGCAAAGGAATTCCATGGCTTGAGGTTAGGACAATAGTCCATGGACGAATTTATAGCCAAATTTACATCTTTGTTGCATTATGTTTCATACATGCGAGAGGAGAAAACAAAAGTACAGTGCTTCCTAAGAATTTTGCCTACTCATATGAAGGAACAAATAGAGTTTTGCGATCCTAAAACAATGGATGAAACTATTCAGAAGGCTCGTATCTGCTACCAGTAGATGCGGCAAAAAGGAGAAGGTAATAAGAGTTGTCTAGGTAAAAAGGGGCAGAAAGGATTTTCAAGCAATTTTAAGGGCAACATATCAGGTGGAATGGAATTTGTACCTAGAAAAGGAGGAGGAGGACCCTTTGGAAATTATCAATGGTGAAACTAGAATCTGGATGAAGCCAAAACAATTAAACTCACAACAAGACAGAACTTGGACAACCACCAAAACCGCCCTTACAATGTTCGGGTTATGGAGAACCCCACTACTACAAGAATTTTCCTCACCGTACCAGAAATATAATTACAAGTGTTCAAGAAGATTCCACAGTTGGAGATGTGGCTAGGAACATACCAACGATTAATGTTGTATTGGAGGATCATCAGGCAGAGTATCAACCTGCTATGGTGGAGTTTGAATGTAAGATAGTTAACCATACTGTGTCTATTTTTATTGACCCCGGAGGAACTCTTAGTTATTTTAGTCCAAAATAGTGGAAAAATGTTATTTGTCAAGAATGAAATTTAAAACTTTGTGGCTAGTGCAATTAGCCATAAGGGAAAAACGTATAGTGACAGCCAAGATTGAAAATTGTCCTATAGAAATTGTAGGTCAATCCACTAAAGTAAACTTAAATATATTACCTTTGGGTTCTTATGATGTGTTAATTGGGATGGATTGGCTAGAAGGACATTGGTCCTTAGTAAATTGTAAGGATAAAACCATTAGTTTCCTCACAGAGGAAGGAAACAGACAAGAGATACAAGGCATTAAAAGAAATATTAAGTTGTGGTCAATCACCGCTAACCAATTAAAGAAATGAGTCTGAAAAGGTTTTCAAATATATGTGATGCAAGTTGGTTATGCAAATTCAAAGGATAAATTGTTAGCTTTGGAAGATATGCTTGTTGTGCAGGAGTTTATAGATGTGTTTCCAAAAGATATACCTGGGTTGCCGCCAAAAAGGAGCATTGAATTTTATTATAAAACTCATTCCTGGAGCTGCCCCAGTGTTTAAAGCACCATACTATATGAGTATTCCTGAGTTTTCTGAACTTAAAATGTAGCTACAGGAATTACTCAACAAAGGGTACATCCGACCAAGTGTATCCCCATGGGAAGCGTTCGTACTGTTTATAAAGAAGAAAGATGGAACATTGAGAGTTTGTATTGACTATAGGTAATTAAACAAGTTAACCGTCAAGAATAAGTATCCTTTGCCTTGAATAGATGACTTGTTTGATCAGGTCAAAGGTGGCACAGTATTCTCCAAAATCAATTTGTGATCAGGGTATCGTCAAATTCAAATTAAAGACGAGGATGTTCGTAAAATAGTGTTTAGAACATGCTATGGCCATTATGATTTTACCGTGCTACCTTTTAGGTTGATTAACACCACAACAACCTTTATGAGTTTAATGAATGGGATTTCCCACCCCTACTTGGACAAGTTCATTCTAATTTTCATTGATGATATTTTAATCTACTCAAAAATGCAGAAGAACATAAGGAGAATCTGAGGATTGTTCTCCAAAACCTTAAGAGAAAATCAACTGTATGCCAAATTCAACAAATGTGACTTTTTCAAGGAACAAACACAATATCTAGGGCATGTGATATCTTTCGAAGGCATCGTTGTTCACCATGAAAAGATTAGGACTATCCTAGATTGGTCCATCCCTAAAAATGTAGTAGACATTCGATCCTTTATGGGTTTGCGAGTTATTATCATCAATTTATTGAGAGGTTTTCTAGAATTTCTTACCCCATGACATCTCCACAGAAGAATGGGAGAGTTTTTAAGTGGACAACAGAATGTCAACTCAATTTCAAACAATTCAAACATTTGTTAGTATCTTCTCCAATGCTGAAAGTCGCAGATCCAAAAAGAACTTTACTGTTTGTACAACTTATTGTCAGCAAGTTGGAGACGTGGTGGCTTATGAAGTCAAGAAAGCTCAAAGAGAATGAACAATGATATTAGGGTTATGATCTAGAATTTACTATAGTAGTGCATGCACTGAAAGTGTGGTGCCATTACTTGTTGGGAAATAAATTCTTATTTATTTCCCAAAGTTCTCACACCAATATTGAAATACTTTCTCTAAGAGGGAAGAGGTGCTCTTTAGTGCAATACATAAGAGATGTTACAATCTCAGGTTAAATAAACATGTGAATTAGTGAAATTATATAAAAATAAATTAGATTTTTAAAAATAAAATAAAATTAATAATTTCAAACCATATTTAAAAAATAAAATAAAATAAACAAATAATTAGAACCCGCGTAACTATTTCGAAAGCTTTCTTCTCTTAATAAATAAACATGCCTATCTAGGGAGAAAGATATCAGTATGTTATAGTCAATTTTTGGAAAGGTTGGTTTTTTTTGGATGATAAGGTATGTAATTCCAAGTTTTTGGTAATTTTAGGGTTTTAAGTTTTTGATAATTTTAAGGTTTTATGTGATGATTAGGGGATTTTATAACTAATTTTTTTGTAATACACAATGATGCACCAACATTTATTTTTACCAAGTTTTACTTATTACTGTTAATTTTATTTTGTATTAACCTGGATTGTTAAAACAATTAGGCTAAAAAGCTAGAACATATGTTGTTAATTATTAATTAAAATAATTTGATCAGTTTGTAAAAGAACTGAGGAATCGGTTAAAATAACTCCTGAAACAGTTACAAGGAGTTTCCCATTTTTTCCTTCAAAAAGGAAAATGATAGAACCCTGAGGGGGTTGGGAAAAAGTGGTAGAAGGGATTACGCTGTGAATAGTTTTTCCTGAGCTAGACAAATCAGCCAGTGGGAAAAATACCTTGGATAACAGCCGAGAGGTACGAGACTTGAGGTTGGACATAGCCCTGGTGCCCAAGGTACCACGATGTTTTAGCCATTGTCAGGAGTTGGAAGAGCTTGGAGGGGGATTCTGGACATAATTGCCACATCCATGGCTGGGTGGTGAGACCTTCCAGGTAGGGGGAAAGCATGTGCATGCTTACAAGTAAAGCACAAAAATAGATAAGTAGAAATTCTATGCTTAATAGTTATCAGTAGGAGAAATATTAGCTGCTTTATTTTATGAAATGAACGGGTTGACATGCTAATGAATTACTAGTAAGACTGTCAATGATAATATGAAGCATAATTTCTTCCTTTACAATTTCAATACAATTAGCTAGTTACAGATATCCTTACATAAAAGAAAAATAAGGTAATGAAATTTAACTTCCATCTACTGAAACAAAATGCATTAGTTATTCTAAACCTTAAGCAAAAGAACAAATTCATGTGGTGGAGCAGCTATTCATAAGCAAAAGAACAAATTCATGTGGTGGAGCAGCTATTCATGTTATTTTCTGATTATAAACTATCGCATTAAAAACTTAATAGCCTACTGAGTTATTAAGACCAGAAACCGTATTCGGCCAATCCATGGAAATTAACAGGTATTTCTTTAAACCATCTTAATCAAAAGAAAACATACTGATAATGTCAAACTATGGAATTCTCATTCAAAAGACGATATTCACCCTTACCCACTTCAACTATTCACGGAGCTCTGACCCAAGCTATTTAGTACCCATGCTAAACTTAACCCATCAAAACAAAGATCAACAACCATGAACTATAACAATGAAAATAGAGATAATAATGAAAATCATTTATAACTTCCTAACTGTATAGATGTGTGTCAAATAAGTGCTTATAGGTGTCTGAATCCATGATGGGAAAACCCTAACGATGAGTTGCCATGAAAAGAAAAGTAACAGAGCAATTATTTTGAAATGCACAATCACACCGAAGTTATTCAAACCCTCAGTTAAAACTACATGCATATAACCCCATAATCTGACAATATCAATGTAGTAACGGGCTCAAAATCGGGCGTATCCATTGCCCATCATTTTGTTCTCCAATAGTCCTAAGAAATATATATCTATTGAAAGTCCATGGCACTTCGGCCAGCAAGCAACCTTAATACATTAACATAAATAAAATCAAGCAATCCTCCATCTAAACAGAGATTGCTTCCTGGAACATATTCGCGAAAGAAGCCAGAGAGGAACCAACCTGAAATCAAAGGCAGTAACCATTTTAAGGACGTGGCTTCCCTCCACAAAACTTCCTCTGGGTATGTATTCATAAACCCTGCAACAGAATGTACCTGCAGACAGCTTTAACATATTAGAGTAAGATTGAGAGCAAAATGAAATATTATTATTAAAGAAATGTGGGTATAGAGAACGAGATTACTTGAAGGAGGAATTTCCAAACAACAGGTGGCAAGGAGCACATGAAATTAACGACATTGTCATAACTAGTTCTCGAGAAAAAGACATCTTGTATGGAACCTTTCGGGCCAGATTACCATTACCTCTAGTTTGTAGGATGAACCCTCCACGCGTTCCTTCAGGGCCAAAGTCTCGCTATCAACATTTCCACCTGTGCATGAGCCAAGTAGATTGATTCAGAGAAATGTAAGTATCAAATAAGGAAAGAGACAACTATCAGGTGAGATTTGAGGCTGAAGGCGTATCTACGCTATACCTGTGTGCCTGTAGAGGTGAATTGGACAGGGAATCAGTGTCATTCCGCCATACCACCATCTGGGTCGCCTTTTGTCACAGAGTCGATGTTCAACTATCTTTGCACAACCAAATGACCCTTACCTTGCTAAGAATTGCATTAACTTGCCGTTCGACATCCAAAGCCACTTAGATCGTGGATCTCCTCGGATCCAATGGTGGAGTTGGTGCCAGGTGCAAGGATTAGAGATCGTTCCACAAAACCTGTCTCATCGACATTAATGAAGGACTCTTATGACAGTTAATGAAGGGTTGTTGTGATAAGGAAAAGCCTCGGGGTTCTCTCCGCCTTTTGGAGAAGTGCTACCCAAGGTATGCCAATGAGGGAAGCGTTAATGTGATGAGAGTGGATGTACACCTGAGAATTGGCACATACCCTGCCAGTGATCTCAAATGATTCGAATTTTAATATAAAGTTGTAACGTTGAATAACAACCATATAATAAAACAAAACATGAATTAAATTCTTCATTTAATTCTTTGGTATGGGTGTTAAGGTTTTAGGATATTAGAAATGGTATCAGAGCGACATTTTTGCACATTGAGACTTACGACTCAATATATACACCTACAAATATGAACCAATATATATATATATGAGAAATATGCTTGTATATAAATCAGTAACATTAACCAAGTAAGTGTGAATGTGTACACAGAGACAGAGGTTAGCACCAAAGAGTATAAATGCAGGGGAGCCCTAGATTATCACACTAGTCGGAAGTGCCTTATGCGGAGGCCAACTCGGATATATGGATACAACTAGGATAAGAATCTCGGCAACCCATCGATGCCCTGCTTGAAACAGTGCAACAACTACATGCAGAAATCATGAACTTGAGGACGGAAAACGAACGACTGAGGCAAGAATAGGAAAAGATCCTTAAAATATTGTTCGATCAACAAAATCAACGAGGACCAGATCCCAGTACAGAGAATAGGGAGAAGACCCCAATAGCCCATCACGGCAAATATAATGTAGAGTCAACAAATGGAAATAAGGAGGATGAAGAGGGGCATTCGGATAATGTTTCCAACCAAAGAAAGACAAAAAGACAGAAAGTGGAATTACAAGGTGAGTTTAAAAAAATAAAATTGTCACTATTTGAGGGAGAATCTGAAGAAGTAGCTGAAGCATGGCTGATCGACATGGGTAAATATTTTTAGATTTATGAATGTACTTACAAACTTAAATCACGTCTAGCAGTCTACTAGTTAAGTGGAAATGCCACTCTCTGGTGGGAAGAGATTAAAACTGTGAGAAAAATCGACAAAGAACAAGTGACGTGGCAAGAATTCCATAAACATTTTAAGGCCAAATATTTACCTGAACGTTACTACGATGAAAAAGCAAAGGAGTTCCATGAGTTAAGGTTAGGAACCTTGACCATGGACGAGTATGTGAGATGGTTTACCTCCCTATTACGATATGTCCCATACATGCAGGAAGGAAAAGCCAAAATTCAGCGGTTTATTAGCTGTTTACCCAGCTTTGTGAAGGAGAAGTTAGAATTTGATTATCCTAGAACAATGGATGATGCGGTGCGAAAATCCTGTATCTGTTATCAGCAAATGAAATAGAAGAATGAGGGTCCAAAGGAGCCATTGGTAGGAGAATGAAGAATTTACCCCCAAACAGAAAACTGGAAGTCGCAAATGGAAGGAATAATCATCAAAGAAATTTCAGAAAATTTGCAATGAACCCGCCCAAAGTTCTAGCTTACACCGAGAATAGACAGAAATATGGAGTTAGTAAACCTGCTACTGATCAACCACCAAAATAACTTTTGCAATGCTGGGGATGTGGGGAATCTCATTACTAGAAGAATTGTCCACACAGGGCCAGAACAAAACAACTCTCAAATATGCAAGAGGCCTCCACAGTTGGAGACGTAGTAAGAAGCATGCTCATAATTAACGTTGGTTTGGACAATCACCAAGAAGAATACCAACCCACCATGATCGAGTTTGAAGGTATGATTGTTTATCAACATGTTTATGTTTTATTTGATCCGGGTGCTAGTCTAAGCTACATTAGTCCTAAAGTGGTAGAGAAATGTCAGCTGCAAAGCAATAAACTTAAGAAATCTTGGCTAGTTCAGCTAGCCATCGGAACAAAAAGAAGAGTGTCTGCAAAAACATAAAACTGCCCTATAATAGTTTCAGGATAGCCCTTTGAATATACTCCCCTTAGGTCCGTACAATGTATTAATAGGGATGGACTGGTTGGAAGGGTGTTGGTCCCTAGTTGACTGTAAAGAGAAATTTGTAAGCTATCTCACAGAGTCGGGGTAGAGAAAGGAAATTCAAGGGATCAAGAAAAACATTAAATTACATCATATTATGGCTAACCAGCTCGGAAGATGCAATAGGAAGGGCTACCAGATTTATGATGTCCAAGAAGGATACACCAATGACTAAAACAAGATGACTTCATTAGAGAATATTCCAATGATTCGGGATTTCGTGGATTTGTTCCTTGAATCCATCCCTAGATTACCGCCTAGACATGATATTGATTTTACCATTGAATTAATACCTGGAGGAGCTCATGTTTCTAAAGACCCTTACCTCATGAGCATCCCTAAGTTAACAGAACTCAAAATGTGGATTCAAGAACTTTTGGATGAGGGGTACATTTTCCCTAGTGTATCTCCTTGGGGAGCCCCTGTGCTATTTGTACAAAAGAAGGATGAGATCTTAAGACTATGCATTGATTATTGACAACAAAATAAACCGACGGTAAAAGATAAGTACCCTTTACCCCGTATTGATGATTTATTTGATCAAGTGCAAGGGGCTAGTGTATTCTCAAAAATTGACTTAGGGTCTGGTTACCACTAGATCAAAATAAAGGATGAAGACATTTGCAAAACCGCATTTTGAACCCGTTATAGTTATTACGAGTTCATGGTATTGCCCTTCGGCCTTACCAATGCTCCAACCACTTTCACGAGCTTGATGCATGCCATTTTTCAGCCATTTCTAGATAAGTTTATACTGATTTTTATTGATGATATACTAATTTATTCAAAAAATCAGGAGGAGAATGAGAAGCACATGAGGACAATATTGTAGATTTTTCAAGACAATTAGTTGTACGCAAAGTATAGCAAGTGCGATTTTTATAAAATAATTCAGTACTTAGGCCATGTTATATTAGCTAAGGGAATAACGGTGGATCTAGAAAAGATCAAAACTATTATGGAATGGACCACTCTGAAAAAAGTTGCTAACATTAAATCCTTTTTGGTCCTGGCAGGTTATTACCATCTATTCATTAAAGGCTTTTCAAAAATAGCTTTTCCTCTGACCTCGCTACAAAAAAAGGGGCGTGCCTTCCACTGGAGAGTGGAATGTGAGCAAAGTTTTTAGCAGTGAAATCAATTACTTACCACTGCACCGATGCTAAAGGTAGCAGATATGGAAAAATCATTTGTGATATGCACAGATGTGAGTAAGGAGGGTGTCGGTGGTGTATTAACACAAGAAGGAAAGGTCATAGCCTATGAATCGCACAAACTAAAGGATTATGAGCAGCGATACTCGGCATATGATCTGGAGTTGACTGCAGTAGTACACGCGGTCAAAATGTGGTGACACTACCTCTTAGGAAAGAAATTTCTGCTATTAACCGATCATAGCAGTCTTACAAACTTCTTTACCCAGTCTAGTTTAAATGCTCGACAAACCAAATGGACCGCATTCTTGAGTGAATTCGACTTTGACATGAAACACCTCAAGGGGAAGGTCATCCGATAAGTATCCCTCAAAGACCCAGAGTATGCATTCCTTTGGCAGTAAGCCTCAGAAGCCCAGGCAAAAGGGGAATAGTTTGATTATGGTATTAATCTTGACAAAATGCTAACATTCAGAAACATAATATATATTCCTAACCAGAATTCTATCAAGTAATTATTATTGGATGAGTGTCATAGAAATACTTACGCCACTCACCCATGACACCAGAAACTGTTTTCTGCCATTAGAAAAATTTATTTCTGGCCCGGTTTAAGGAAGGATGTGGCTGAATATCTATCCAAATGGTTAGAGTTCCAATTGGTGAAAGCGGAACATCAGCATCCCGCTGGTCTGTTACAACCATTACCCATTCCTAACTGGAAATGGGAGATGATCACCCTAGACTTTATCACTGGGTTACCTCGTACTAAGAAGCAGCATGATTCAATCATGGTTGTGGTGGAAAAGCTAAGCCAGACCGCTCATTTCATACCTGTAAAGTCCACCTATAAGAAGATAGAGATTGCAAACATATTTATGAGGGAAATCTTCCGACTACAAGGAATACCCCAAGTAGTAATCTCTCATAGGGATGTAAAATTCACATCCACATTTTGGAAAACCCTATTTACTGGGTTAGGTACTCAGATTCAATTCAATACTGCCTACCATCCACAGACGGATGGCTAGGCGGTGCGAGTGAATCAGTTCTGGAAGACATGTTGAGGATGTTCGTAATGCAACAATCACACAAGTGGGAGGAATGCCTCCACCTAGTAGAGCTCGCCTACAATAATGGACATCACAAATCATTAGGTATGAGCCCTTTTGAGGTGTTTTACAAAAGAAAGTGTCGAGTACCCACTGATTGGAATAGTCTAGTTAATAAGTTAGCATTAGGTCCCGAAATGTTAGCTGAAATGGAGGCCACCATTAAAAAGGTTCGCCAGAACTTAAAAGCCGCTCAAGATAGGCAAAAGGTTTATGTAGATAATAAAAGGACTCATAAATAGTTCCAGCTGGGTGTTCATGTGTATTTTAAAGCTAAACCCCATAGAGGTACTTTACATTGGAAGGGTTGTGCTAAATTGGCACCCCAGTACTGTGGACCCTTTCAAATAATGAAACGGATTGGGCTCGTAGCATACAAGCTAGCACTCTGAGGCCATTTCTGAGTCCACAATGTTTTTCATGTGTCTTTGTTAAAAAAAAATTGTGTACAACCCTTGACATATTATTAACTAGGAAAACATACATGTAATAAAAGAATAAAGTCAATGATTTATGAATTGTTGTTTTGAAAAATATCTAACAACAGATTACATTTTGCAGGTCAAACCTGAGGGAGAGTTTCTAGCATAGCCTCTTCGTATCCTTGATCAGAGAGAACCATCTTGCAGAAACGAGTCATCACCCAGGTTAAAGTGCAGTGGAAGCACTTTGGCTTGGATGAGGCTACTTGGGAAGAAGAGGAAGCTATGCAGGAAGCATACCTGACACTGTTTGCTTGAAAAGAACACCAAGGATGATGTTCCTCTCAAGGGGAGGGAGCTGTAACACCTAATGATGCACCAACATTTATTTTTACCAACTTTTACTTATTACTGTCAATTTTATTATGTATTAACCTAGATTGTTAAAACAATTAGGCTGAAAAGTGAGAACATATGTTGTTAATTATTAATTAACAGAATTTGATCAGTTTTTAAAAGAACTAAGGAATCAGTTAAAATAACCCCTAAAACAGTTACAAGTAGTTTCCCATCTTTTCCTTCAAAAAGGAAAATCACAAAACCCTGAGGGGGTTGGGAAAAAGTGGTAGAAGGGATTACGCTGTGAATAGTTTTTCCTAGAGCTAGAAAAATTAGCCATTGGGAAGAAAACCTTGGATAAGAGCCGAGAGATACGAGACTTGAGGTTGGAAATAGTCCTGACGCCTAAGGTACCAAGATGTTTTAGCCACTGTCAGGAGTTGGAAGAGCTCGGAGGGGGATTCTGGATGTAATTTCCAAATCCATGGCTAGGTGGTGAGACCTTCCAGGTGGGGGAAAACACGTGCATGCTTACAAGTAAAGAAGGGAAACAGATAAGTAGAAATTTTGTGTTTAATAATTATCGGTAGGAGAAAGATTAGCTGCTTTATTTTATGAAATGAATAGGTTGACATGCTAATGAATTACTAGTAAGACTGTCAATAATAATATGAGGCATATTTTCTTCCTTTACAATTTTAGTACAATCATATAGTTACAGATATCATTGCATAAAAGAAAAACAAGGTAATCAAATTTAATTTCCATCTACTGAAACAAAATGCATTAGTTATTCTAAACCTTAAGCAAAAGAAAAAATTCCTCTAGTGGAGAAACTATTCATGTTATTTTCTGACTATAAACTATCACATTAAAAATTTAATAGCCTACTGAGTTATTAAGACCGGAAACCGTATTCGGTTAATCCATGGAAATTAATAGGTATTTCTTTAAACCCTCTTAATCAGAAGAAAACATATTGATAATGTCAAACTATGGAATTCTCATTCAAAAGACGATATTCACCCTTATCCACTTCAAGTATTCACGGAGATCTGACCCGAGCTGTTCAATATCCAAGCTAAGCTTAACCCATCAAAATAAAGATCAAAAACTCTGAACTATAACAATGAAAACAAAGATAGTAATGAAATTAATTTATAACTGCCCAACTGTATAGATGTGTGTCAAATGAGTACTTATAGGAAGCCAAACCCATGATGGGAAAACCTTGATGGTGAGTTGTCACGAAAAGAAAGGAACATAGCAATTATTTTGAAATGTATAATCACAGCGAAGTTATTCAAACCCTCAGTTAAAGCTACATGCATATAACCCCATAATGTCATAATATCAGTATAGTATTAGGCTCAAAATTGGGCGCATCCATTGCCCATCATTCTGTTCTACAAGAGCCTTAAGGACTATATATCTGTTGAAAAGTCATGGAACTTCGGCTAGCGAGCAACCTTAATACATTAACATAAAGAAAATCAATCAATCCTCCATCTAAATGGAGATTATCGCCTGGAACCCATTCGCCAGACAAGCTAGAGAGGAACCAACGTGAAATCGAAGGCAGTAACCATTGTTAGGATGTGGCTTCACTCCATAAAACTTCCTCTGGGTATGCATTCATAAACCCCACAATAGAATGTACCTGTAGATAGTTTTAACATATTAGAGTAAGCCTGAGAGCAAAATGAAAGGGTATTATTAGAGAAATGCGGGTAGAGAGAATGAGCTTACCTGAAGGAGGTTGTCGAACAGCAGGTGGCAAGGCGCACCTGAAATTAACAACATTGTCATAACCAACTCTCAAGAAAAAGAAACCTTGTATGAAACCTCTCGGGCCAGATTACCATTACCTCTGGTTTGTAGGATGAACTCTCGACGCGTTCCTCCGGAGCAAAAGTTCCACCATCAACATTTCCACCTGTGCATGAGCCGAGTAGAGTGATTCAGAGAGATGTAAGTATCAAAGAAGGAAAGAGACAACTGTGAGGTGAGATTTGGGGCTCAAGGCATATCTACATTATACATGTGTGCTTGTAGAGGTGAATCAGACAGGGAAGTTGTGTCATTCCGCCATACCACCATCCGGGTCGCCTTTTATCGCAGAGATGATGTTCAACCATCTATGCACAACCAAATGACCCTTACCTCACTGTGAATTACATTAACCCACTGGTTTATGTCCCAAGCCATTGAGATTTTCAATCTCCTCTGATCCAATGGTGGAGTTGATGCTAGGTGCAAGGATTCGAGATCGTTCCACAAAACCCACCTCATCGACATTAATGAAGGACTGTTGTGGTGGTTAATGAAAGGCTGCTGTGATAATGAAAAGCCTTGGGGTTCTCTCCGCCTTAATGGAGAAGCGCTACCCAAGGTATGCCAACGAGGGAAGTGTTAATGCGATCAGAGTGGATGTAAACCTTAGAATTGGCGCGTACCCCACCAGCGATCTCAAATGGTTCAAATTTTAATATAAAGTTGTAACGTTGAATAACAACCATATAATAAAACAAAATATGAATTAAATTATTCATTTAATTCTTTGGTATGGGTGTTAAGGTTTTAGGTTGTTACACTTTTCTAAGGATTTAAGTAGCTTGGTGTGAATTATTTGGTTACAAATGGCTTTTGTAACTTCTGCAAATAGTAGTACAATGATGAAATCAACATTTTCGTCCATCAATAATGCATGTTGACTTCAATCCAACAAAGAAATTCTATGGTCTCTAGAGAAATTTGGCGTCCACAAAAAAATTAATAAATAAAAGAATATTTAATAATAAAATATAATATAAATAAAAAATATTATAATAATAAAATATAATACAAATAAAAATATTATAATAGTAAGAATCACATCTTATGACATTATAAAAAATATTTAATTATTTATTAGTAAAAATTTCTCATAATATACAAATGTTGACCAATATTATTAATTATTAAATTATTTTGTTAATCAAATTTTATATCATTATTTAAATTCAAACAAGTTTCGAATGAAATATTTTGGTGTGTAGATTTTTTTTTAATGCGAAAAGGTGTGTTTTTACGTAGAAACATATTGGTTATATCTCTTGGGTTTTTATATTAAAAATACTATTTATATTTCCATATTCTTTTTCATACTTAATATCATTTAAACAAGTGTAACAATAATGTCTTTTTGTTCGATACATTCAATTTTCGTTTTGGAAATATTATGCTGCTTAGATTTTATAATGTGAAAAATTGAATTTTTATGTAGAAATAAATTTGGTATATATCTTTAATTGGTTTTCTATATAAAAATAAAACAATAATCAACACAAAGCATAGAATTTTATCAATAAACATGTCAAGTTTTATGAAAAAACTATTCAAATTTTTAAAAATTGATCATTTCTAAATTCATTGCGAAATTCAAAAGATTTCATGTAACACCTCCTCGAGTCAGAAATTACTTTATCTGGTTTAAGATTTTAGTAAATAGAATTCAGGAAAGACAAATGACATTTTAGATGAATATTTAAATGTTAAATAATATTATTTTTTGTAATTATTAAATCTCAGAATTGGAGACTGGAAATGAATTCTAACTTCCGGCTAGAAACAGTTAAAGACAGTTACACTTTTCTCTCCTGGAGATAGAAAGAGATCTCAGTGGAAAGAAATAGGTTCAGTTTAGAATTAAGGAAAATAAAAAAAGGAAAGTCTCTAAGGAAAACAACACTTTGTTAGAGGGGATATCCAACGTTGGACCTGGGCTAGTGGATAACCTCATAACACAATTAGAATCAGTGGTATTTTAGACTGGACTGTAGTCTTGATATCTATTACCAGATTCAGGAGTTAAACTGTTACATGTTGTCCTCGAGTGGAGCTCAGGGGGTGAAGTGGACAAGTGGACGTGATTTCCCTTCTCAAGGTTGGGTGGAGAAGGTCTCACCTCAGTTGAATTTGTGTGTTGACATAGACAGATAAGTATTCCATCTTTGCTTAAGTCTAAAGCTATGAGTTCATGAATGAAAATAGATATATATTTGGTTACTCCATTTTCTAAAATAGGTATAAACCCAAGTTTTTATGTTCCAGTGAACAAAGTAGCTTGAGAATATGATAATTGTGTAATTTATTGTAAATATAATTACAGAAACTGTTCAATGATAATACTGTGAAAGTTTACCAAGGTCTCTGTAAAATAAGGCCAGTGACTTAGGTCATTACATGCACCCTTAAACTTCTTTACTACATAGGGTGTATTTCCTTATCTTTTAACTTGTGAAAGAAACCACTAGAAAATTGGACTTTGCTAAGGGAGAACCACATGCATGCTTATTGATAAAAAAACAAGGAACAATTATGGTTTCCTGTAGCAAAATAACATATGTATATTTGTACCAGAATTGTGATAAGGGCTGAAATCCTTCTCTTTACGATTATATAAACAAAGATGTACATTGGGTTAGCGAAGGGGTTAGGACTAGGCAGCCGTTTCCACAGCCATTCTGGACCAGTCCCCTAAAGGATCTACTAACAAGAAAATCGAACCCTCGAAATAGTAAAACTAATACAATGAACTTATCTGAAGCATAAGGATCATCCATTCATATATACGAGAACTAGTTTACTAAATAACAATAATGCTAGTATAAACAATTAACAAAAATAATAGTTTTCCCTTAAACCCATAACTCAGATGCTGAGGGCATCGGGTTTAGCTCAATAGTTGACACCGACTAAGGAGTATGAGCCAAAAGAAATATTACTGAAAATTGGAATGTTTAATAAGTTATAGAGAGAAACAATCTCTTAGAAAAACACTAAACCCTCGAAGGGTTTTCCAAAAATTGTTGTTTTAATATACCCCAGAATTTAACTAGAAACCCTAAACCCCAAAGGACCCTCATTTCTATTCACCGCAAGTCAAAAGGGCATATCTTAGGTGAAAAGCACCTGGGAAAGGATATTGAAGTAGTGTGACAACCGCCAATCAAAACCCACTCAGACAGAAGGTTGCATTTTACAAACAAAAAGGATAAGGTTCTATTGAAAAACATTAAGAGCATCGAATAGAAATTATATCAACATTGTGCATAATGTTTATGAAGAATATACCAAACAAAACATGGGTTATCTCCAGTGAGGGTTTCGATTCTCCAGAGATCTAAAAACCCAATCTCTTTCGCTTGGGAAAAATGGTGCCCTATCCATAGAATTGGTCGCTTGGAGGTTGGGACCTGCATTGAAAGAAACTATGAGGAAGTTAGATTAATAACTTAGTGTTTGATGGTTTGCAAAGAAAATCGAAACAACATAACGATTCAAGAGACTTGTATCTATAGTGAACACAGAGAACATAGACTAATTGTTGGTGGGAGCTCCAGGAGAGAATCCCTTCATATGGCAAAGGAATCTATAAAGAAACTGAAAAATCGCAGGCATTATTGAGAAGCTTGCCATGGAGAAAGAAGCAAGTGTGAATCACAATCCAAATTCGTCCATAAATCAATCAATTAAGGGTAAATATTTACCCCTTGCACTGTGTTGTATATTTCTTCCTCATAGGGTTGCACCAAGAGAATGGAGCCGAATGGTAATGAAGACACCCTATCCAGAACCCTAACGGTGCACCAACAAATCCCTGTCGTTGGATCAGAGTCGGAAAGATCGATGGTTTTACAACGTCTAGTTGTCCATTTTCATGGAACCCAGCTGTAATCACATAATACTTCTTGGTGTTTTGGTCCAGTTCTTGGAATTGGTTAAGGAACATATCTTATCAAGACCAAAAACTATAGTGTGAATCCCCATATGTTATATGTTTACCGACCACGAAATTAATACGCATACAAATAATTAAATATGGTATGCAATTACAAAACACCATTATATATATACATATATTGTGTATGCACCGATAACAACCTTTTTATAGATAAGTATAAATGGAAATGATAGGTTCGGTAAGTAGGGTACTCATGTTGGAGGCATGTTCTTGGTTAATTAGTAAATAAAAGTAGATTTTTTTTGTTATATATCCCTTTGCATGTTACAAGTGGTATCAGAGCCACATGTTATAGCTCTGTGGCCTTGGGCAAGACAGCTGTCAATAACCAAATGTTTAAATGCACAAAGAGGAGAAAAGAAACAGTATGAGAAGGGTAAGAGAAACTACCCCATATAACTTTGAAATGTGGGTTCAGTTCGGGGAAAATATGACAAATGAGGATGTTGTGTTGCTAGAGATTATTCAACAATTACGAGCATACATGATGAACTTGCGCGCCAACAATGTGAGACTCAGGGTAGAGTAGGAGAGAATATTGAAAAGCCTCTTGGATCTATAGAATCTGAGGGATACAGATCCTAGTGCAGACAAGGAAGCAACAGAGAGGTCCTCCGAAAATAGAGGAAACTCGAATGAATAATGATGAGCAAGAATCAGGGAACACTTCCAGAGGTAGAGGGCCTAAGAAGCCAAGAATTGAGTTACAGGTAGAATTTAAAAAAATAAAACCTTCATTATTTGACGGAGAAGCATAAGAGGCAACATAACCTTGGTTGATTAATATGAACCATTATTTTCAGATATACAAATAGGATGATAATTTAAGGGCTCGACTAGCTGTTTACCAATTGCGAGGTAAAGCCACCCTTTGGTGGGAGGAGATTAAAACAATTCAAAACGTGGACAAGCGGGGGATAACTTGGGATACTTTCTAGGAGTATTTTAAGGATAAATACTTGATAAAAAGGTTCTATGATGACAAGGTGAAGGAATTCCATGAGTTGAGGTTAGGACAATAGTCCATGGATGAATTTATAGCCAAATTTACATCATTGTTGTGTTACGTTCTGTACATGCAAGAGGAGAAAGAAAAAGTACAACGCTTCCTAAGAATTTTTCCTACTCATATGAAGGAACGAATAGAGTTTGACAATCTGAAAATAATGGATGAAACTATTCGGAAGGCTCATATTTGCTACCAGCAGATTTGGCAGAAAGGAGAAGGTAATAAGAGTTGTCCAGGAAAAAAGGGGCAAAAAGGATTTTCAGGTAATTTTGAGGGCAACAGATTAGGTGGAGTGGAAGTTGTACCTAGAAAAGCAGGAGGAGGACCCCTAGGAAATTATCAACAGTGAAACCGAAATCCGGATGAAGCCAAAACAGTTGAAACTCACAACAAGACAAAACTTGGACAACCACCAAAACCGCCCTTGCAATGTTGGGGTTGTGGAGAACCCCACTACTACAAGAATTGTCCTCACCGCACCATAAATATAATTACAACAAGTTTTCAAGAAGATTCCATGGTTGGAGATGTGGCTAGGAACATATCAAAGATTAATGTTGCATTGGAGGGTCATCAGGCAGAGTATCAACCCGCTATGGTGGAATTTAAATGTAAGATAGCTAACCATACTGTGTCTATTTTGATTGACCTAGGAGGAACGCTTAGTTATGTTAGTCGAAAAATGTCATTTGTCAAGAATGAAATTTAAAACTTTGTGGCTAGTGCAATTATCCATAAGGGAAAAACGTATAGTGACAACCAAGATTGAAAATTGTCCTGTAGAAATTGCAGGCCAATCCACTAAAGTAAACTTAAATATATTACCTTTGGGTTCTTATGATGTGTTAATTGGGATGGATTGGATGGAAGGACATTGGTCCTTAGTAAATTGTAAGGATAAAACCATCAGTTTCCTCATAGAGGAAGGAAACAGACAGGAGATACAAGGCATTAAAAGAAATATTAAGTTGTGGTCAATCACCGCTAACTAGTTAAAGAAATGAGTCCGGAAAGGTTTTCAATTATATGCGATGCAGGTTAGTTATGAAAATTCAAAGGATAAATTGTCATCTTTTGAAGATATACTGGTTGTGCAGGAGTTATAGATGTGTTTCAAGAATATATACCTAGGTTTCCCCCAAAAAGGAGCATTGATTTTACCATAAAATGCATTCCTGGAGCTGCCTCAATGTTAAAAGCACCATACTATATGAGTATTCCTGAGTTGTCTAAACTTAAAATGGAGCTACAAGAATTACTCGACAAAGGGTACATCCGACCAAGTGTATCCCCATGGGAAGCATCTATACTATTTGTAAAGAAGAAAGATGGAACGTTGAGACTTTGTATTAACTATAGGCAATTAAACAAGTTAACCATCAAGAATAAGTATCCTTTGCCTTGAATAGATGACTTGCTTAATTAGGTCAAAGGCGCTACCATATTCTCCAAAATCGATCTGTGATCAGGGTATCATCAAATTCAAATTAAAGATGAGGATGTTTGTAAAACAGTGTTTAGAACACGCTATGGCCATTATGATTTTATCGTGCTACCTTCTAGGTTGACTAGCGCCCCAACAAAACTTATGAGTTTAATGAATGGGAATTTCCACCCCTACTTTGACAAGTTCATTCTAATTTTCATTGATTATATTTTAATCTACTCGAAAAATGCAGAAGAACATAAGGAGCATCTGAGGATTGTTTTCCAAACCTTAAGAGAAAACCAACTCTATGCCAAATTCAACAAATGTGAATTTTTTAAGGAACAAATACAATATATGGGGCATGTGATATCTTTCGAAGGCATCGTTGTTGGCCTTGAAATGCTTAGGACTATCCTAGATTGGCCCGTCCCTAAAAATGTAGAAGACATTCGATCCTTTATGTGTTTGGCGAGTTATTATCATTAATTTATTGAGAGGTTTTCTATAATTTCTTACCCCATGACATATCTACAGAAGAATGGGGAAGTTTTTAAGGGGAAAACGAAATGTCAACTCAGTTTCAAACAATTGAAACATTTGTTAGCATCCGCTCCAATGCTGAAAGTAGCGGATCCAAGAAAGAACTTTACTATTTGTATGACTTCCTGTCAGCAAGTTGGAGGCGTTTTGATGCAGGACGGTAAAGTGGTGGCTTATGAGTCAAGAAAGCTCAAAGAGCATGAACAACAATATTAGGGTTATGATCTAGAATTTACTACAGTAATGCATGCATTGAAAGTGTGGTGCCATTACTTGTTGGGGAAAGAAATTCTTATTTATGACAAACCATAATAGTCTAACTAATTTCTTTAAGCAACCTAATTTAAATGCACGCCAAACTCGGTGGACAACATTCCTGAGTGAATTTGATTTTGATATAAGACGCCTTAAAGGCAAGGAAAACTGAGTGGTTGATGCTTTAAGCAGAAAGCTTCAATGTGTGTATGAAATACGGTATCATTGCATAGAGTTTGATTTGATAGAACATCTCAAGGAATCTACCCTTAAGGATCCTGAATATAAATTTTTATGGAAACAAACTAAGAAAATGAAGGATTCGGGGAAACCAACATAATACGACATAGATAGGAAATTGTTGATTTTTAAAGGAAGGGTGTATGTTCCCAATCAGGTAAGCTTCAAACAAATGTTGTTAGATGAGTTTCACCATAGTCCTTATGTTGCTCACCCAAGTTATCAAAATTTTTTCTTTGCAATTAAAAAAGTTATTTTTGACCTTGAATGAGGAAGGACATCATGACATACTTGGCGAAGTGTTTAGAATGTCAGGAGGTTAAAGCTGAGCATCAACACCCCACTTGACTACTCCAACCACTTCCTACACCTGAGTGGAAGTGGGAAATGATTACATTATACTTCATAAGTGGACATCCAAGAACTCGAAAGCAGCATGACTCCGTCATGGTCGTGGTGCAAAAGTTGAGCAAAGTCGGTCATTTTATTCCTGTTAAATCTACCTATAAGGCAGTGGAAATTGTAGACATATTTATGAAGGAAATATTCCAACTACACGGTATGCCAAAATTAGTAATTTCAGATAGAGATGTGAAATGTACATATGCATTCTAGAAGCTCTTTTTACAAAGCTAGGTACTCAGATCCCATTTCATACCGCTTATCACCCCCAAATGGATGGACAAATGAAGAAAGTGAATAAAGTAGTGGAAGATATGTTACGAATGTATGTGATGCAACAGCCAACCAAATGGGAAGACTATCTCCATTTGGTTGAATTTGTTTATAACAACAATGACCATGAATAGTTAAATATGAGCCCCTATGAAATTTTGTATGGAAGAAGGTGTAGGACTCTAGTTGGTTGGCATAAGCCAGAAGACAAGATGAACCTAGGACCTGAAATGTTAGCAGAAATGGAAAAAGAAGTAAAGAAAGTTCGACATAACTTGAAAGCAGGTTAAGATAGAAAACAAGTTTATGCAAATAAAAAGAAAAGTTTCAAATAATTCCAAGTCAGAGATCATGTTTATGTCCAGATAAAACCAAATAAAAACACCTTACAGTGGGGTAGTTACGCAAAATTGGAACCCCGCTACTGTGGCCCTTTCCAAGTTCTGGAAAAGATAGGACTAGTAGCTTATCAACTTCCTCTTCCTCATGACATAAAAGTTCATAATGTGTTTCACGTGTCACTATTAAAGAAGTATGTGTATGACCCTAAGCACATTATTAATTGGAAATATGTGTAAGTAAGTATGACTTAATTTGAATTATATTATATCCAAGCTAGAACTAATAACTAATGGTGATAATGATGTTTTTGACTGGTCAAACCGGACAGGGAATTTTTTGTAGAACCCCTATGTATTCTCGATCAGAGAGAAACAACATTGGAGAAGAGAGTTATCACCCAAACTAAAGTGCAGTGGAATCACTTTAGCCCAGAGGAAGCTTCTTGGGAAGATGAAAGTCTTCTTAGGAAAGCTTATCCTACTCTGCTCCATGGGCTACAGTAGACACCGAGGATGGTGTTTTACCTAGGGGGCAAAGGTGTAACACTTTCGGGATAAAAGGCAGAATAAATAAGGTGTTTAATAAAAGGAGATTAATACCATAACTATTAACTGAAATTGAAATGGGTCACTTATAACTGTTTTTGCAATTGAAATTGTCTGAAATTGAAATGGGTTACTTATAACTATTTTTGCAACGGACATTTTCATTCCATTCCCTGTTATCTCCAAGCTAGTTTAGTATTCAAGTTTATCATTGTTTTGTATGGTAGTTTTACTTTCATTTTATCACTTGTTTTATATTGTTTTTTAACTTATTTAGTATTTAGTTTATTCAATATTTCTCTTTAATTTGTATAATGAAAAATGAGATTGCTAATATCATGTGAACATTGCATTATTTTTCACAATAATTTTTTGTTTTTTTTAATTTATATATATAATGGTAAATGAGAGTATTAATACTTTGTTAGTTTGACACTCAAACAACATTTTACAATGAGACTGTTAATACCTGGGAAACCTTACACTATTATCCACAAACAAAATCTAACTCGCATATGCAAACCCTAATGCCCCTCCTCTTCAAAATTGAAGATATAACCTTGAAAAAAACATAGATTCTTTACCATTGAAACCCATTCATACTGTACTCAGTAATAACCAGTTCAAACATAACAATGATAGTGACCACTGTCTCTTTACTTGTCATAGAGTATCCATTGACTGTGACATTAAATCCTAATTACAGATCTCAAACCTTAAATATGGTATTAGATGCTTCGGCATGTATAAATATGTATTTTAACATTGAAAGGAACATAATGAAAAATCAAGTTGGTAGTCCCAGTTTTGGGATCCAGGGGAAAATCTATGTGTATATGTGTTTTATGTGTTCTGCTCTCGCATTATTTATTTTCTGTGTTTTAGAATTTGTATGCAGGTAATTTCTTTACGGGGTTAAAACCTACACATTCTGCCACAAAATTTTGAATATTAGATTTAAGGCCATCCCAAAAAAACTCCTTCTTAATCCTTTGGTAAGTTTTAAAAAAATCTCGAGTGCCCTCCTGAGGGAGAGGTGTGCAATTCCATAAGAATATTTTGTTTGAGTTTGGAATTCTAACATAGGTATAAGCGATCTTTGTACCATAACGAATCGTTCTTGCACCTAAATTTATCAAATGTACTGGGATCTTTTTGTATATTTTGAATGAGTTTCCACACTTCTTCGTCATTATTCCATTCATCCCTTGCTTCGTTTATCCAATTTGGTTGGATAATAGAAATGGCACAAAGCAATGCTTCCACATCCTCATCCTTTCTTGAGAGTGCATCTGCCACAACATTTTGCTTCCCTTTTTTGTATATGATTTCATAGTCATAAGCCAACATCTTTGTGACCCCTTTTTGTTGCTCTTCTAAAGATAGTATTTGTTCTAAAAGGTATTTCAAACTATCATGATCCGTTTTTACCTTGAAGTGTCTTCCCATTAGGTATGGTCGCCATTTCTTAATTGCATGTAGTATTTCCAACATTTCCTTCTCATAAATAGCTTTGTGTAAATACTTTCCTTTGATTGGAATACTTTCGAAAGCAATGGGTCTATCTTCTTGCTTTAAAACAACACCAATCCCATTTCCTAAGGCATCACATTCCACAATAAAGGTTTTTGTGAAGTCCGGAATAGCTAAGATGGTGCTTGCAACATTTCCTCTTTAAGATGTTCAAAGTCTTTCATTGCTTCTGGAGGCCATAAAAATGGATCGTTCTTCAATAATGTTGCTAGAGGTGCTGCTATTCTCCCATAATTCTTAACAAACTTGCGATAATACCCTGTCAACCCGAGAAACCTCATAGATTCTTTATGGATGTGGGGATTTTCCATTCCTTAATGGCTTTAATTTTGCTAGGGTCTACATTAACACCTTCATGAGATACAATATGACACAGATATTCCATCTCTTGTACTCCAAAGAAACATTTGGAGCTTTTTGAATATAATTGTTTCTCCTCCAATAGTTTGAGCACCCTGTGAACATTTTGAACATGATCCTTCCAAGACTTGCTATAGATTAATATATCATCAAATAATACTAACACTATTTTCTAAAGAAGGGTTTGAAAATGGAATTCATCAAACCTTGAAATGTAGAAGGTGCATTGGTAAGGCCAGAATTCATGACCAAAAATTCATAATGATCCTCATGAGTTCTAATTGTTGTTCTCGGAATGTCTTCAGTCTTCATTCTGATTTGATTATATCTTGAACGAAGATCCAACTTGGTGAAGTAAATTGATCCATGCAATTCATCCAATAGTTCATCAATGACAGGAATGGGAAATTTATCTTTAATAGTGAGTTTGTTAAGCTCCCTATAATCTGGACACATGTGCCATGATCCATCCTTCTTGTGCACCAATACTACTAGAGTAGAGAAAGAACTTTGACTAGATTGAATTATACCAGCCTCTAGCATTTCTGCGATCATACATTCAATTTCACTCTTTTGGGCATAGGGATATCTGTAAGGCTAGATGTTTAAGGAACACTTCCTGGAATCAAATGAATAGCATTATCATGATCAATAATAGGTGGGAGACCTTTGGGAGTCTCAAATACCTTGGAATGATAGTCTAAGACATTTTGGAGATCTGGATAAATAGATGATTTTTATGTGGGAACCTCTAGTGAACATAATTGTGCAATTATTCCTCGTCATTCTTTCTTTAGAAGCTTTGTCATTCCATTAGAGCTAATTATCTTTCTTGGTTTCTCTGCGATACCTTTTAATTCTACTTCCTTTCCTTCTTAAGAAAATTTCATGAAAAGTTCTTGAAAATTAAAAGCTATTGTACCAAAGGATTGTAGCCATTGGACTCCTAGTACAACATTAGCACCACCCATTGGAATGGAAATCATTGGGCTATTCAATACATATTATCCCATGTATAGCTTAATATTATGGCACTTTCCAGAGCAATTTATGGTTCCTCCACTTGCAACCATCACTTGACACTCTAGTGCTGGAATTAGGAAGCAATTCAATTCCTTGGATATCTTGAAATGAATAAAATTATGGGTACTGCCCAAATCAATCAATACTATTACTTTTCTCTTCTTGATATGTCCTTCTATCTTGATAGTTTGAAGAGTGGTAATTTCGGCCAATGATTTACAAGATATGGTAGAATTCATTTCTTTTTTATATAGGGTTTGTTCCTGGTGTATATTCTCTTCTTTTGACGTTTCTTGTTCCTTTTCTTCCTCCTCTTCACAATCTATGTGAAATAATTTCTTCTCAGCACACTTATGACCTTTAGTGTATTTGCTATCACAACTGTAATAAAGCCCTTTTGCTCTTTTTTCTTCCAATTGTTGGGGTTTCAACCTTGTAGGTTGTGGAAGGCTAGGGGAAACAACACTTCCATCGTTATAGTTGTGAGTGGTAGGCTTCCTTGTTGCCATAATTTTTATTTCCATTTTTCTTGCCAACCTGAATGCCTTCTCCAATGAGCCAGGTTCCCAAAGGCGAACCTCAAGTTGGATGTTATATTTTAAATACCCTATGAACACATCAATCATATGCTCCTCTAGAATATCTTTCACCCTTATATTCAATTTTTGGAAGTCCTCAATCTTCTCCATCATTGAACCCTTTTGTTTGAGGTTTATCAATTGGCTAAAAAAAGTGTTTCTTCTTGTAACCTCATAATGTGCTATCATTTCTTCTGTAAAAATTGCCCAAGTGATAATTTGTTTACGAGAGAAAAGCCATCGATACCATACAAACTGCTTTGGTTCCAAATATAAAGTTGCAATGTGTACCTTTTGTGTGTTTTTCACATTATGGAGATCGAAATATTGCTCCATCTGTAGTATCCATGTTACGGGATCCTTTCCGTCAAACTTCCTCATATCGATCTTTGGAACACGGTGGGACATCAATCCAACATTAGAGTCTATGAAATCATGATTAACATTTCTTTTGTTCTCATCATGAGTTTCCTTTACTACCCTTTCACCATTAGTAAGCAGTTCTTGTAGCAACTTAGTCAAATCTATCTTCAAATCTTCCATCTTAGCGTCCATGCCATTCATCTTAGCTTCCATGCCATCCATATTAACTTCCACGCCATCCATCTTAACTTGCACGCCATTCATATTAGCTTCCACGTCATTCATCTTAGATTCCACACCTTTCTTTAAACCATCAATCTTAGCTTTTGTTACCTTTTGTGAGAGTGAAAGTTTGTTGCACTTGGTCTCGTAATTTTGAGATATCATGTGCATTTCTTCCTCTTCTTCACGAGTCATGTTAGATCCTTCAGGTTGCTTACTAGGTGTCTCCATTTTCTTTTTTCGTGACATCAATTAATGATAATTATGCTTCACTATGCCCTTTTAACTTCAACCTAACTTTTCAACCCAAACTTATGCAAAATTTTGAAAAGACTACACACCTTTTTTTCTTTGTAGAAGCTCGATATTGAATCTATTGTATATTTGTAATTGCAGATATGAAATGTCTAGAATTTCTTCCTATAGTAGCCCTCTGAGCTCTCTTTCTAATGCCACCAGTGTGATCAAAATTGGATTCTCCAAGAAAGAGTTATGCCCAATCTCCCAAGATGACGTGATTATATAATTTTTCAGTAGAGCGCACTTGTACGATGTGCCATGTGTCATTGTTTCGACCTTCGGATCTGAAAAAGATACAAAGAAAAATACAGTCCGTTCTTTTTCTATAACTTCTTACGAAATTTCAATTTGATACTCAGAGAGAAAGTTATGATGAATTTTCCAAGGTCACATGTTTGGAATGTAATTCGGGAGTTTGCAAAAACCCTAACTGCCTCAGATCATATCTCCGAAAATATAACAAGAGAAGATCTGAAATTCGGACCTGAGGTTCATAACGATTTTGGCTCAAATGGTTTTTTGGTTTAGCTTCTGAAACATTGCAGAAAAATAGTTATAGCGTAAATGCCACGATGACCTGTTTGGAGCAACAAAACCCTAGAATCGAAACCTCTCGTACCAAATGTTATGAAACCATCTCACAAAAATATAGAAAAGAAATGTCAACACCTTATAAATCAACCTCTTCGAGGGGGAAACCCTTTTTACATTACACAAATGAACAATTATTCGATGATACAAATGACAACACCCCCTTTCTATATATGAGTCTAAGGGGTCCAATATAATCAAAGTCAACATAACAATAATAATATAAGGGCACAACAATAACAATAGTGGGCTTCTATGGGGCACAATAATAACAATATGGGGACAATAGGGGCAAAACAATAAAAATAAGGGCTACAATGACAATAGTAATGGGGGAATCACCAGTATTATAGGGACATAACATGAAACGACAAGGATTTAATGTTAAGGGCCTTCTCAAAACAACTCCAGTAAAAGAGGAAAATCAACCATTTATTGGTTGTATTGGAAATCTTCAGGTTTGAAGAGTAAATGGTAAAAACAATTGCCTATGCCATCGAGTGAAAAATGAAAAATTTACAGTGGTGATTGCTATGTTATGTGATACGCTTATCCTAGAGAGGAAAATTAAAAATACTTGCTTTGCACTTGGATTTAAAAGGGGGTGTTTTAGAAGAAAGAACTCCTGGCCTATCACTAATGATTATAATGGTCGAATCATTGAAAGCAGAACTGGTTTAGGCTTAAGGTCTTTGAGGGCAATGAGCGCATCCTATGTTTTGCTATTTGTCAAAGCTTCATTGTCCTTAAGGGTGGACTTAGCTTTCAATATAACAGGTTTTTTGTTGTACACGATGATGCATTTACGAGAGATTTGAAAAAAAATCTTATGATATGTGCATTTTTTATCTCAGCTATATCTGTCACTTCAATATTTTGTTTCTTTTAATGGTGCGTGATTCGATCAATTGGAACCAACATAAACTAGGAAACCTCTTCATTTGAGGCTCGAAAAATCTACAAGTATAGTAGAGTTACATGGTTTCAACAGGAAAAAATATTTGTTTCGATGCTTGGTTGGTCTTTAGGGTTCTTTTCTCTAAAATGTTGTCCAAGTTTAAGATAATATTTTCCTTTTATATATTATTTAACTGGTTGGGTCTTTTATCAAAATTCCTCCTACATCTTTTTTACCAAGGTTTTTTTTAAGTTGTTATATTTGATCTATTTGATTTTTAAATTATCTACTTGTCTGATACCATTCCATTTTAAACAAGGAAATTAACTTCAATTATTTATATTCTTGTTGCCAGAATCAATTGAAGTATGATGAGGATGATTTATCTGTTTTTTTGCTTATGTCACATCATTAAAACAATTTTGTTTCATTACAACGGTAGCCAACACAAGACTCAAAAACATAACCCATAGCCTTATATGTGAGATTGTTATTTTCAAAAGATTGGCAAGACATTGACATTTTTCATCTACTAATATGCTACCATAATTTTTCTAGCTCATATTTTGACTTGAATTGATCATAGCATTTAATGCGCCTTACCTATTTCTTTTCCAAAAGGAAAAAGATGAAAATGCTAATATTTATACTATATGGACAATGAAAGCTTTGCAAGATGGTCTCGCTTGAGAGGGAGAAGCAATTGCTTTTAGTCAGCTCTAGTGGAACCATTCAAAGGGTCATGATTTCAGTTATAATCATCTTAGTCCTTTTTAGAATAACACATACATACCATGTCTATGAAGTAGACCTCATGGAAACAAATTATCTACTTGGATGCTACGCATGCCAAACATGATGATAATATGCAACAATTCAAATCTCTGCACCAGGGACACATTCATGTGCCATCCCACCCATATTGCTAAATTTATTTGGAAAACAACCACATCATGAGTTGTAAATATGGCCATTGCATTGGAATTAATCATGACAAATGACTTAACACTAAAGTAAGACAAGTTTTAACCAAAGAGATTATTTTTCTATGACTTTTAATCAACTAATAAAACCACAATATTTTATATAGAAATGCATTTGGTTGTCACATCCCACGAAGCATTTAGAAACTTTGCTAATACTATTCACTCTAGAAGTACACCCGCTATGTTAGTAGGTAGGAAGGACTAGTATATAAACATAGATGAGGTCATTAGGCTTGTAAACTAAGTTTGGATAACACGAAAATTTCATGTTTGGAGTCCTTTAACTACCACAAATTAGTTATAGCTTCTCTGAGTTAAAAGAACAAGTATTGCTTGTTATATCTCTCTTTTAAAATGAGTGTTTATGCCTATTGTGTTGTATTTTTATAAAGGAATTATAATATAAAATAAAGACCTCTTATCTTAATTACTACAAAATAATTTTTTGGAAAAATTTAAAATTGCTTATCTTCTAATAAATGGCAGCATGGTTATCTTAATTACTGCAAAATCATTTTCTAGAAAAAAATTAAAATCCTTAAAATTGTCTATCTTCCAATAAAGTAGCAACTTGTAGCAATTTTGCCAAAGAGCTTTTCTACGGCAACCATCGACCAGACGTAGACGGAGACGATGAGCTTTATCTACTTCTGGTAAGCAAATTGTTTTTAGGAAGTTTTGTGACTAGCTCTCCAGGGAACATTAAATTGCTAATTTGTCTGTTAAAAATATTCTATATTTGCAGAGTTTCGACCAAATTTCCCACAGATGCATAAATGTCATCGATGCAAATGACTTCTAAAGGAGCAGGACCGGCCACGTCTAGTGCTGACTCACCGATTGGACGACTTAGAATCAGGGTAGAAATTTCAACAAAGGATTTTTTTGTAATTTAGCAGAACTGTATAGGAATTTTATTCGGTCCGCTGTTATATATTGTCGTTTAAGTTAAACATTTGACTTTATTCATTACCATTTAATTTCCGAAATCTGTAACCTAAATAAATATAACCAATTTAATTTGTTAACTTTCCTTAGTACCATGGAAAGGATCTGTTCCGCTGAATTATTGTCGTGAATAAAAGGTAAAATATGCATACGATTGGGGTGATTTTCTCGTCAACGTTGCTAGGTTAGGTTATCTAAAAGAAAGGTAGACGTGAAAAGGTTACACGTGAAATAAATATTACCATAGAAAGTGATAGTATTTACGGCTGATTGGAAAACGAAGAAAGTCTTCGAATTCATTGTGCGTTTAGAAAGTTCTCACACCAATATTGAAATACTTTCTCTAGGAGGGAAGAGGTGCTATTTAGTGCAATACATAAGAGATGTTACAACTCAGGTTAAATAAACATTTGAATGAGTGACATTATATAAAAATAAAATAGATTTTTAAAAATAAAATAAAATTAATAATTTCAAACCATATAAAATTAAAATACAATTCAAAAAATAAAATAAAATTAACAAATAATTAAAACCAGCCTAACTGTTTCCAAAGCTTTCTTCTCTTAATAAATAAACATGTCTATTTCGGGCAAAAGATATCAGTGAGTATGTTATAGTCAATTTTGGAAAGGTTGGTTTCTTTGTGGATAATAAGGTATGCAATTTCAAGTTTTTTATAATTTTAGGGTTTTAAGTTTTTTTATAATTTTAAGGTTTTATGTGATGATTAGGGGATTTTATAATTATTTTTTTTGTAACACTCAATGATGCACCAACATTTATTTTTACCAAGTTTTACTTATTATTGTCAATTTTATTTTGTGTTAATTTGGATTGTTAAAACAATTAGGCTCAAAAGCCAGAACATATGTTGTTAATTATTAATTAATTGAATTTGATCTGTTTGTAAAAGAACTGAGGAATCAGTTAAAATAACTCCTGAAACAGTTACAAGGAGTTTCCCATTTTTTCCCTCAAAAAAAAATGACAGAACCGTGAGGGGGTTGGGAAAAAGTGGTAGAAGGGATTACATTGTGAATTTTCCTGGAGTTGAACAAATTAGCCAGTGGGAAAAATACCTTGGATAACAGCTGAGCGGTACGAGACTTGAGGTTGGACATAGTCCTGGCGCCCAAGGTACCAAGATGTTTTAGCCACTGTCAGGAGTTAGAAGAGCTCGGAGGGGGATTTTGGACGTAATTGTCAGATCCATCGCTGGGTGGTGAGACCTTCCAAGGGAAAACACGTGCATGCTTACAAGTAAAGCACGGAAATAGATAAGTAGCAATTCTGTGTTAAATAGTTATCAGTAGGAGAAAGATTAGCTGCTTTATTTTATGAAATGGACAGGTTGACATGCTAATGAATTACTAGTAAGACCATCAATGATAATATGAGGCATATTGTCTTCCTTTACAATTTTAGTACAGTCAGGTAGTTACAAATATCATTACATAAAAGAAAAACAAGGTAATGAAATTTAATTTCCATCTACTAAAACAAAATGCATCAGTTATTCTAAACCTTAAGCAAAAGAACAAATTCATGTAGTGGAGCAGCTATTCATGTTATTTTCTGATTATAAACTATTGCATTAAAAATTTAATAGCCCACTGAGTTATTAAGACCAGAAACCGTATTCGGTTAATCCATGAAAATTAACAGGTGTTTCTTTAAACCATCTTAATCAAAAGAAAACATACTGATAATGTCAAACTATGGAATTCTCATTGAAAAAATGATATTCACCCTTATCCACTTCAAGTATTCACGGAGCTCTGACCCGAGCTATTCAGTACCCAAGCTAAACTTAACCCATCAAAACAAAGATCGACAACCCTGAACTATAACAATGAAAACATAGATAATAATGAAAATCATTTATAACTTTCTAACTGTATAGATGTGTGTCAAATGAGTGCTTATAGGCGGCCAAACACATGATGAGAAAACCCTCACGGTGGGATGCCACAAAAAGAAAAGGAATAGAGCAATTATTTTGAAATGCATAATCACAACGAAGTTATTCAAACCATTAGTTAAAGCTACATGCATATAATCCCATAATTTGACAATATCAGCTCAAAATTGGACGCATCCATCGCCCATCATTTTGTTCTACAATAGCCTTAAGAAATATATATCTATTGAAAATTCGTGGCACTTTAGCCGGTAAACAACCTTAATACATTAACATAAATAAAATCAAACAATCCTCCATCTAGATGGAGATTGTCGCCTGGAACCCATTCGCCAGACAAGTTGGAGAGGAACCAACCTGAAATCGAAGGCAGTAACCATTCTAAGGACGTGGCTTCACTCCATAAAACTTTCTCTAGGTATGTATTAATAAACCCCACAACAGAATGTACCTGCAGACAGTTTTAACATATTAGAGTAAGCTTGAGAGCAAAATGAAAGAATATTATTAGAGAAATGTAGGTACAGAGAATGAGCTTACCTGAAGGAGGAATTTCCAAACAAGAGGAGGCAAGGGGCACTTGAAATTAATGGCATTGTCATAACCAGCTCTCAAGAAAAAAAAATCTTGTATGAAACCTCTCGGGCCAGATTACCATTACCTCTGGTTTGTAGGATGAACCCTCCACGCATTCCTTCTGAGCCAAAGTCCTGCTATCAACATTTCCACCTGTGCATGAGCCAAGTAGATTGATTCAGAGAAATGTAAGTATCAAATAAGGAAAGAAACAACTGGCAGGTGAGATTTGGGGCTCAAGGCATATCTATGCTATACCTGTGTGCCTGTAGAGGTGAATCGGGCAGGGAATTTGAGTCATTCCGCCATACCGCCATTTGGGTCATCTTTTGTCGCAGAGTCGATGTTCAACCGTCTCTGCAAAACCAAATGACCCTTACCTCGCTAAGAATTGCATTAACCCATAGTTCTACATCCAAAGTCGCTTAGACCATGGATCTCCTTGGATCCAATGGTGGAGTTGATGCCAAGTGCAAGGATTCGAGATCGTTCCACAAAACCTGTCTCATCGACACTAATGAAGGACTGCTGTGACAGTTAATGAAGGGCTGATGTGATAAGGAAAAGCCTGGGGGTTCTCTCCTCCTTAATGGAGAAATGCTACCCAAGGTATGACAGTGAGGGAAGTGTTAATGTGATCAGAGTGGATGTACACCTGAGAATTGGTGGGTACCCCACTAGCGATCTCAAATGGTACAAATTTTAATATAAAGTTGTAAAAATGGTCAGCACCAAAGAGTATAAATGTAGGGAAGCCCCAGATTATCACACCAGCTGGAAGTGCCTTATGTGGAGGCCAACCCGGATATATGGATACAACTAGGAGAAGAATCTTGGCAAGCCATCGATGCCATACTTGAAACAGTGCAACAACTACGTGCCAAAATGACGAACTTGAGGACGAACAACGAACGACTAAGGCAAGAACAGGAAAAGATCCACCGAGAGAATCAACGAGGACCAGATCCCAGTACAGAAAATAGGGAGAAGACCCCAACAACCCATCACAACGAATATAATACAGAGTCAACAGAGGGACATAAGGAGGATGAAGAGGGGCATTTGGATAATTTTTCCAACTAAAGAAAGACAAAAAGACAGAAAGTGGAATTACAAGGTGAGTTCAAAAAAATAAAATTGTCATTGTTTGAAGGAGAATCTAAAGAAGCAGTTGAAGCATGGCTGATCGACATGGGTAAATATTTTCAAATTTATGAATATACTTACAGACTTAAATCATGTCTGGCAGTCTACTAGTTAAGAGGAAAGGCCACTCTCTAGTGTGAAGAGATTAAAACTGTGAGAAAAATTGATGAAGAACAAGTGACATGGCGAGAATTCCAGAAACATTTTAAGGACAAATATTTACCTGAGCGTTACTACGATGAAAAAGCAAAGGAGTTCCATGAGTTAAGGTTGGGAACCTTGACCATGGACGAGTATGTGAAATGGTTTACCTCCCTGTTACGATATGTCCCATACATGCAAGAGGAAAAAACCAAAATTTAGTTGTTTATTAGTAGTTTACCCAACTTTGTGAAGGACAAGTTAGAATTTGATTATCCTATAACAATGGATGATGCGGTACGAAAAGCCTGTATCCGTTATCAGCAAATGAGATGGAAGAATGAGGGTCCCAAAGAAG
This sequence comes from Pinus tabuliformis, assembly GCA_031772625.1. Classification (NCBI taxonomy): domain Eukaryota; kingdom Viridiplantae; phylum Streptophyta; class Pinopsida; order Pinales; family Pinaceae; genus Pinus; species Pinus tabuliformis. The sequence continues at coordinate 456,483,681 of CM062809.1, read as the reverse complement.
CCATTGGCAGGAGAATGAGGAATTTACCCCCAAATAGACAACCGAAAGTTGCAAATGGAAGGAAAAATCATAAAAGAATTTTTAGAAAATTTGGAAGGAACTTGCCCAAAGTTCTAGCTTCACCGAGAATAGGCAGATAGACGGAGTTAGTAAACCTGCTACTGATCAACCACCAAAACAACCTTTGCAATGATGGGGATGTGGGGAATCTCATTACTACAAGAATTGTCCGCACAAGGCCAGAACAGAACAACTTTCAAATATGCAAGATGCCTCCACAGTTGGAGATGTAGCAAGAAGCATGTCCATAATTAATGTTGCTCTGGACAATCACCAAGCAGAATACCAGCCCACCATGATCAAGTGTGAAGGTATGATTGTTGATCAACCTGTTTCTGTTTTATTTGATCTGAGTGCTAGCCTAAGCTACATTAGTCCTAAAGTGGTAGAGAAATGTCAACTACAAAGCAGTAAATTTAAGAAATATTGGCTAGTTTAGCTAGCCACCAAAACAAAAAGAAGAGTGTCTGCGAAAACTGAAAACTGCCCTATAACAGTTTCAGGCTAGCCCATCCATGTTGATCTGAATATACTCCCTTTAGGTTCGTATGATGTATTAATAAGGATGGACTGGTTGGAAGGGTGTTGGTCCCTCGTCGACTGTAAAGAGAAATTTGTAAGCTATCTCACAGAGTTGAGGTAGAGAAAGGAAATTCAAGGGATCAAGCAAAACTTTAAATTACGTCCTATTACGACTAACCAGCTTAGAAGATGCATTAGGAAGGGCTACCAGATTTATGATGTCCAAGAAGGATACACCAATGACCGAAACAAGATGACTTCATTGGAGAATATTCCTATGATTCAGGATTTCGTGGATGTGTTCCTTGAATCCATCCCTAGATTACCGCCTAGATGTGATATTGATTTTACCATTGAATTAATACCTGGAGGAGCTCATGTTTCAAAATCCCCTTACCGCATGAGCATCCTTGAGTTAACAGAACTCAAAATGTGGCTTCAAGAACTTTTGGATAAGGGGTACATTTTCCCTAGTGTATCTCCTTGGGGAGCCTCTGTGTTGTTTGTGCGAAAGAAGGATGAGATCTTAAGACTGTGCATTGATTATCGACAGCTAAATAAACTGATAGTAAAAGATAAGTACCCTTTACCCCATATTGATGATTTTTTTGATCAAGTGCAAGGGGCTAGTGTATTCTCAAAAATTGACTTAAGGTCTGGTTACCACCATATCAGAATAAAGGATGAAGACATTTGCAAAACCGCATTCTGAACTCGTTACGGTCATTACGAGTTCATGGTACTGCCTTTCGGCCTTACCAATGCTCCAGCCACTTTCATGAGCCTGATGCATGGCATTTTTTAGCCATTTCTAGATAAGTTTGTACTGATTTTTATTGATGATATACTAATTTATTCAAAAAATCAGGAGGAGCATGAGAAGCACATGAGGACAATATTGCAGATTTTGCGAGACAATTAGTTGTACGCAAAGTATAGCAAGTGCGATTTGTATAAAATTCAAATTCAATACTTAGGCCATGTTATATCAGCTAAGGGAATAGCGGTGGATCTAGAAAAGATCAAAACTATTATGGAATGGACCACTCTGAAAAACGTTGCTAACATTAAATCCTTTTTGGGCCTGGCAGGTTATTACCGTCGATTCGTTAAAGGCTTTTCAAAAATAGCTTTTCCTCTGACCTCGCTACAAAAAAAGCGGCGTGCCTTCCACTGGACAGTGGAATGTGAGCAAAGTTTTTTGCAGTGAAATCAATTACTTACCACTGCACCGATGCTAAAGGTAGCAGATCTGGAAAAAGCATTTGTGATATGCACAGATGTGAGTAAGGAGGGTGTCGGTGGTGTATTAACATAAGAAGGAAAGGTCATAGCCTATGAATCACACAAACTGAAGGATTATGAGCAGCGATACTCGGCATATGATCTGGAGTTGACAGCAGTAGTACACGCAGTCAAAATGTGGTGACACTACCTCCTAGGAAAGAAATTTTTGCTATTAACCGATCATAACAGTGTTACAAACTTCTTTAACCAGTCTAGTTTAAATGCTCAGAAGACCAAATGGACCACATTCTTAAGCGAATTTGGCCTTGACATGAAACAACTCAAGGGGAAGGTCATCCAATAAGTATCCCTCAAAGACCCAGAGTATGCATTCCTTTGGTAGTAAGCCTTAGAAGCCCAAGCAAAAGGGGAACAGTCTGATTATGGTATTAATCTTGACAAAATGCTAACATTTAGAAACAGAATATATATTCCTAACCAGAATTCTATCAAGCAATTAATATTGGATGAGTTTCATAGAAATCCTTACGTCGCTCACCCACGATATCAGAAACTATTTTCTCCCATCAGAAAAAGTTATTTTTGGCCAGGTTTAAGGAAGGATGTGGCTGAATATCTATCCAAATGCTTAGAGTTCCAATTGGTGAAAGCGGAACATCAGCATCCTGCTGGTCTGTTACAACCATTACCCATTCCTGAGTGGAAATGGGAGACAATCACCCTAGACTTTATCACTTGGTTACCTCGTACTAAGAAGCAGCATGACTCAATCATGGTTGTGGTGGACAAGCTAAGCAAAACCGCTCATTTCATTCCTGTAAAGTCCACTTATAAGACGATAGAGATTGCAAACATTTTTATGAGGGAAATCTTCCGACTACACAGAATACCCCAAGTAGTAATCTCTCACAGGGATGTAAAATTCACATCCACATTTTGGAAAACCCTCTTTGCTGGGTTAGGTACTCAGATTCAATTCAATATTGCCTACCATCCATAGACGGATGGCTAGACGGAGCGAGTGAATCAGTTCTGGAAGACATGTTGAGGATGTTCGTAATGCGACAACCACACAAGTGGGAGGAATGCCTCCACCTAGTAGAGTTCGCCTACAATAATGGACGTCACGAATCATTAGGTATGAGCCCTTTTGAGGTGTTTTCCGAAAGAAAGTATCGAGTACCCACTAATTGGAATAGTCTAGTTAATAAGTTAGCATTAGGTCTCGATATGTTAGCTGAAATGGAGGCCACCATTAAAAAGGTTTGCCAGAACTTAAAAGCCGCCCAAGATAGGTAAAAGGTTTATCTAGATAATAAAAGGACTCATAAAGAATTCTAGTTGGGGGATCATGTGTATTTGAAAGTTAAACCCCAGAGAAGTACTTTACATTGGAAGGGTTGTGCTAAATTGGCACCCCGGTACTGTGGACCCTTTCAAATAATGAAATGGATTGGGCTCGTAGCATACAAGCTAGCACTCTGAGGCCATATCTGAGTCCACAATTTTTTTCATGTGTCTTTGCTATAAAAAAATTGTGTACGACCCTCGACATATTATTAACTGGGAAAACATACATTAAATAAAAGAATAAAGTCAGTAATTTATGAATTGTTGTTTTGAAAAATATCTAACAATAGATTACATTTGTGCAGGTTGAACCCGAGGGAGAGTTTCTGGCACAGCCTCTTCGTATCCTCGATCAGAGAGAAACCATCTTGCAGAAACGAGTCATCACCCAAGTTAAAGTGCAGTGGAAGCACTTTGGCTCGGATGAGGCTACTTGGGAAGAAGACGAAGCTATGCAGGAAGCATACCCAACATCGTTTGCTTGAAAAGAACACCAGGGATGATGTTCCTCTCAAGGGGAGGGAGTTGTAACATCGAATGATGCACCAACATTTATTTTTACCAAGTTTTACTTATTACTGTCAATTTTATTATGTATTAACCTAGATTGTTAAAGCAATTAGGCTGAAAAGTGAGAACCTATGTTGTTAATTATTAATTAAAAGAATTTGATCAGTTTGTAAAAGAACTGAGGAATCAGTTAAAATAACTCCTGAAACAATTACAAGCAGTTTCCCATCTCACAAAACCCTGAGGGGGTTGGGAAAAAGTGGTAGAAGGGATTACACTATGAATAGTTTTTCCTGGAGCTAGAAAAATTAGCCATTGGGAAAAAGACCTTGGATAATAGCCGAGAGGTACGAGACTTGAGGCTGGACATAGTCTTGAAGCCTAAGGTACCAAGATGTTTTACCCATTGTCAAGAGTTGGAAGAGCTCAGAAGGGGATTCTGGACGTAATTTCCAGATCCATGGCTAGGTGGTGAGACCTTCCAGGTGGGGGAAAACACGTGCATGCTTACAGGTAAAGCAGTGAAATAGATAAGTAGAAATTTTGTGTTTAATAATTATCGATAGGAGAAAGATTGGCTGCTTTATTGTATGAAATGAATAGGTTGACATGCTAATGAATTACTAGTAAGACTGTCAATAATAATATGAGGCATATTTTCTTCCTTTACAATTTTAGTACAATCAAATAGTTACAGATATCATTGCATAAAAGAAAAACAAGGTAATCAAATTTAATTTCCATCTACTGAAACAAAATGCATCAGTTATTCTGCACCTTAAGCAAAAGAAAAAATTCCTCATGGAGAAACTATTCATGTTATTTTCTGATTATAAACTATCGCATTAAAAATTTAATAGCCTACTAAGTTATTAAGACCAGAAACCGTATTCGGTTAATCCATGGAAATTAATAGGTATTTCTTTAAACCATCTTAATCAGAAGAAAACATACTGATAATGTCAAACTATGGAATTCTCATTCAAAAGACGATATTCACCCTTATCCACTTCAAGTATTCACGGAGATCTGACCTGAGCTGTTCAATACCCAAGCTAAGCTTAACCCATCAAAACAAAGATCGAAAACCCTGAACTATAACAATGAAAACAGAGATAGTAATGAAACTAGTTTATAACTGCCCAACTGTATAGATGTGTGTCAAATGAGTACTTATAGGCGGCCAAACCCATGATGGGAAAACCTTGACGACAAGCTGTCACGAAAAGAAAGGAACATAGCAATTATTTTGAAATGCATAATCACAACGAAGTTATTCAAACCCTCAGTTAAAGCTACATGCATATAACCCCATAATGTCATAATATTAGTGTAGTATCAGGCTCAAAATTGGGCGCATCTATCGCCCATCATTTTGTTCCACAAGAGCCTTAAGGACTATATATCTGTTGAAAAGACGTGGAACTTTGGCTGGCAAGCAACCTTAATACATTAACATAAAGAAAATCAATCAATCCTCCATCTAAACGGAGATTATCGCCTAGAACCCATTCAACAGACAAGCCAGAGAGGAACCAACGTGAAATCGAAGGCAGTAACCATTGCAAGGATGTGGCTTCACTCCATAAAACTTCCTCTAGGTATGTATTCATAAACCCCACAACAGAATGTACCTGTAGATAGTTTTAACATACTAGAGTAAGCCTGAGAGCAAAATGAAAGGGTATTATTAGTGAAATGCGGGTACAGAGAATGAGCCTACCTGAAGGAGGAATTGTCGAACAACAGATGGCAAGGCGCACCTGAAATTAACGACATTGTCATAACCAACTCTCAAGAAAAAGAAACCTTGTATGAAACCTCTCGGGCCAGATTACCATTACCTCTGGTTTGTAGGATGAACTCTCGACGCATTCCTTCAGAGCCAAAGTCTCGCTATCAACATTTCCACCTGTGCATGAGCCAAGTAGAGTGATTCAAAGAAATGTAAGTATCAAATAAGGAAAGAGACATCTTTGAGGTGAGATTTGGGGCTCAAGGCATATCTACATTATACATGTGTGCCTGTAGAGGTGAATCAGACAGGGAAGTTGTGTCATTCCGCCATATCACCATCCGGGTTGCCTTTTATCGCAGAGACGATGTTCAACCATCTCTGCACAACCAACTGACCCTTACCTCACTGAGAATTACATTAACCCACCGTTTTATGTCCCAAGCTGTTGAGACCGTTGATCTCCTCTGATCCGACGGTGGAGTTGATGCTAGGTGCAAGGATTCGAGATTGTTCCACAAAACCCACCTCATCGACATTAATGAAGGGCTGCTGTGGTGGTTAATGAATGGCTGCAGTGATAAGGAAAAGCCTCGAGGTTCTCTCCGCCTTAATGGAGAAACGCTACCTAAGGTATGCCAGCAAGGGAAGTGTTAATGCGATCAAAGTGGATGTACACCTGGGAATTGGCGCATACCCCGCCAGCGATCTCAAATGGTTCGAATTTTAATATAAAGTTGTAACATTGAATAACAACCATATAATAAAACAAAATATGAATTAAATTCTTCATTTAATTCTTTGGTATGGGTGTTAAGGTTTTAGGTTGTTACACTTTTCTAAGGATTTAAGTAGCTTGGTGTGAATTATTTGGTTACAAATGGCTATTGTAACTTCTGCAAAGAGTAGTACTGTGATGAAATCAACATTTTCGTCCATCAATATTGCATGTCGCTTTCAGTCCAGCAAAGAAATTCTATGGTCTCTGGAGAACTTTGATGTCCACAAAAAAAATTTAAGAAATAAAAAAATATTTTAATAAAAAAATATAATACAAATAAAAAATATTATAATAATAAAATATAATACAAATAAAAAATATTATAATTGTAAAATATAATACAAATAAAAATATTATAATAATAAGAATCACATCTTATGACATTATAAAAATATTTAATTATTTATTAATAAAAATTTCTCATAATATAAAAATGTTGACCAATATTATTAATTATTAAATTATTTTGTTAATCATTAATGAAATTTTATATCATTATTTAAATTCAAACAAGTTTAGAATGAAATATTTTGGTGTGTAGATTTTTTTTTTAATGCGAAAAGGTGTGTTTTTACGTAAAAACATATTGGTTATATCTCTTTAATTGGGTTTTTATATTAAAAATACTATTTATATTTCCATATTCTTTTTCATACTTAGTAGCATTTAAACAAGTGTAACAATAATGTCTCTTTGTTCGATACATTCAATTTTCCTTTTAGAAATATTATGCTGCTTTGATTTTTTAATGTGAAAAAATGAATTTTTATGTAGAAATAAATTTGGTATATACCTTTAATTTGGTTTCTATATAAAAATAAAACAATAATCAACACAAAGCATAACATTTTATCAATAAACATGTCGAGTTTTATGAAAAAACTATTAAATTTTTTAAAAATTGATCATTTCTAAATTCATTTCGAAATTCAAAAGGTTTCATGTAACACCTCCTCGAGTCAGAAATTACTTTATCTACTTTAAGATTTTAGTAAATAGAATTCAGGAAAGACGAATGACATTTTAGATGAATATTTAAATGTTAAATAATATATATTTTTTTTTGGTAACTATGAAATCTCAGAATTTAAGAATGGAGACTGTAAATGAATTCTAACCTCTAGTTAGAAACAGTGAAAGAGAGTTACACTTTTCTCTCCAGGAGATAAAGAGAGATCTCAATGGAAAGAAAGAGATTCAGTTTAGAATTAAGGAAAAGAAAAAAGGAAAGTCTCTAAGGAAAACAACACTTTGTTAGAGGGGATATCCAAAGTTGGACTTGGGCTAGTGGATAACCTCAGAACACAATTAGAATCAGTGGTATTTTAGACTGGATTGTAGTTTTGATATCTATTACCAGATTCAGGAGTTAAACTGTTACATGTTGTCCTCGAGTGGAGCTCGGGGGGAGAAGTGGACGTGATTTCCCTTCTCAAGGTTGGGTGGAGAAGGTCTCACCTCAGTTGAATTTGTGTATTGACATAGACAGATAAGTATTCCATCTTTGCTTAAGTCTAAAGCTATGAGTTCATGAATGAAAATAGATATATATTTGGTTACTCCATTTGCTAAAATAGGTATAAACCCAAGTGTTTATGTTCTAGTGAACAAAGTAGCTTGAGAATATGATAATTGTGTAATTTATTGTAAATATAATTATAGAAACTGTTCAATGGTAATACTATGAAATTTTACCAGGGTCTCTGTAAAATAAGGCCAGTGACTTAGGTCATTACACGCACCCTTAAACTTCTTTACTATATAGGGTGTATTTCCTTATCTTTTAACTTGTGAAAGAAACCACTAGAAAATTGGACTTTGCTAAGGGAGAACCACATGCATGCTTATTCATAAAAAAACAAGGAACAATTATGGTTTCATGTAGCAAAAGAACATATGTATATTTGTACCATAATTGCGATAAGGGCTGAAATCCTTCTCTTTCCGATTATATAAACAAAGATGTACATTGGGTTAGCGAAGGGGTTAGGACTAGGCAGCCGTTTCCATAGCCATTCTGGACCAGTCCCCTAAAGGATCTACTAATGAGAAAATCGAACCCTGGAAATAGTAAAACTAATACAATGAACTTATCTGAAGCATAAGGATCATCCATTCATATATACGAGAACTAGTTTACTAAATAACAACAACGCTAGTATAACTAATTAACAAAAATAATAGTTTTCCCTTAAACCCATAACTCAGATGCCGAGGGCATCGGGTTTAGCTCAATAGTCGACATTGACTAAGGAGGATGAGCAAAAAGAAATATTACTAAAAATTGGAATGTTTAATAAGTTACAGAGAGAAACAATCTCTTAGAAAAACACTAAACCCTCGAAGGGTTTTCCAAACATAAATATATTACCTTTGGGTTCTTATGATGTGTTAATTGGGATGGATTGGTTGGAAGGACATTGGTCCTTAGTAAATTGTAAGGATAAAACCATCAGTTTCCTTATAGAGGAAGGAAACAGACAGGAGATACAAGGCATTAAAAGAAATATTAAGTTGTGGTCAATCACCGCTAACTAGTTAAAGAAATGAGTCCAGAAAGGTTTTCAATTATATGCGATGTAGGTTAGTTATGCAAATTCAAAGGATAAATTGTCATCTTTTGAAGATATACTTGTTTTGCAGGAGTTTATAGATGTGTTTCAAGAATATATACCTGGGTTGCCCCCAAAAAGGAGCATTGATTTTACCATAAAATGCATTCCTGGAGCTGCCCCGATGTTAAAAGCACCATACTGTATGAGTATTCCTGAGTTGATTGAACTTAAAATGCAACTACAGGAATTACTCGACAAAGGGTACATCCGACCAAGTGTATCCCCATGGGAAGTGTTTATACTATTTATAAAGAAGAAAGATGGAACGTTAAGACTTTGTATTGACTATAGGTAATTAAACAAGTTAACCGTCAAGAATAAGTATCCTTTGCCTTGAATATATGACTTGTTTGATCAGGTCGAAGGCGCCACCGTATTCTCCAAAATCGATCTGCGATCAGGGTATCGTCAAATTCAAATTAAAGATGAGGATGTTTGTAAAACAGTGTTTAGAACACGTTATGGCCATTATGATTTTATCGTGCTACCTTTTAGGTTGACTAACGCCTCAAAAAACTTTATGAGTTTAATGAATGGGATTTTCCACCCCTACTTGGACAAGTTCGTTCTAATTTTCATTGATGATATTTTAATCTACTCAAAAAATGCAGAAGAACATAAGGAGCATTTGAGAATTGTTCTCCAAACCTTAAGAGAAAATCAACTCTATGCCAAATTCAACAAATGTGAATTTTTTAAGGAACAAATACAATATCTGGGGCATGTGATATCTTGCAAAGGCATCGTTGTTGGCCTTGAAAAGTTTAGGACTATCCTAGATTGTCTCATCCTTAAAAATGTAGAAGACATTCGATCCTTTATGGGTTTGGTGAGTTATTATCGTCAATTTATTGAGAGGTTTTCTATAATTTCTTACCCCATGACATATCTATAGAAGAATGGGGGAGTTTTTAAGGGGACAATGGAATTTCAACTCAGTTTCAAACAATTGAAACATTTGTTAGCATCCACTCCAATGCTGAAAGTAGCGGATCCAAAAAGGAACTTTACTGTTTGTATGACTAACTGTTAGCAAGTTGGAGGCGTTTTGATGCAGGATGGTAAAGTGGTGGCTTATGAGTCAAGAAAGCTTAAAGATCATGAACAACAATATTAGGGTTATGATCTAGAATTTACTGCAGTAGTGCATGCATTGAAAGTGTGGTGCCATTACTTGTTGGGGAAATAAATTTTATTTATGACAAACCATAATAGTCTAACTAATTTCTTTAAGCAACCTAATTTAAATGCACACCAAACTGGGTGGACAACATTCCTAAGCGAATTTGATTTTGATATAAGACACCTTAAAGGCAAGGAAAACTGAGTGGCTGATGCTTTAAGTAGAAAGCTTCAATGTGTGTATGAAATTCGGTATCACCGCATAGAGTTTGATGTGATAGAACATCTCAAGGAATCTACCCTTGAGGATCCTGAATATAAATTTTTATGGCAACAAACTAAGAAAATGTAGGATTCAAGGAAACCAACATAGTATGGCATAGATAGGAAATTATTGATTTTTAAAGGAAGGGTGTATGTTCCCAATTAGGTAAGCTTCAAACAAATGTTGTTAGATGAGTTTCACCACAGTCCTTATGCCGCTCACCCAGGTTATCATAATTTTTTCTCTGCAATTAAGAAAAGTTATTTTTGACCTTGAATGAGGAAGGACATCATGACATACTTGGCGAAGTGTTTAGAATGTCAACAGGTTAATGTTGAGCATCAACACCCCACTGGACTACTCCAACCACTTCCTATACCTGAGTGGAAGTGGGAAATGATTACATTAGACTTCATAAGTGGACTTCCAAGAACCCGGAAGTAGAATGACTCTGTCATGGTTGTGGTGGAAAAGTTGAGCAAAGTCGGTCATTTTATTCCTGTTAAATATACCTATAAGGCGATGGAAATTGTAGACATATTTATGAAGGAAATATTCCAACTACACGGTATGCCAAAAGTAGTAATCTCAGATAGAGATGTGAAATTTACATATGCATTCTAGAAGCTCTTTTTACAAAGCTAGGTACTCGGATCCCATTTCGTACCGCTTATCACCCCCAAATGGATGGACAAATGAAGAAAGTGAATAAAGTAGTGGAAGATATGTTACAAATGTATGTGATGCAACAACCAACCAAATGGGAAGACTATCTCCATTTGGTTGAATTCGCTTATAACAACAATGACCATGAATCGTTAAATATTAGCCCCTATGAAATGTTGTATGGAATATGGTGTAGGACTCTGCTGGTTGGCATAACCCAAAAGACAAGATGATCCTAGGACCCGAAATGTTAGCAGAAATGGAACAAGAAGTAAAGAAAGTTCAACATAACTTGAAAGCGGGGCAAGATAGAAAACAAATTTATGCAAATAAAAAGAAAAGTTTCAAATAATTCCAAGTCAGAGATCATGTTTATGTCCAAATAAAACCAAATAAAAACACCTTACAGTGGGGTATTTATGCAAAATTGGCACCCCGCTACTGTGGCCCTTTCCAAGTTCTGGAAAAGATAGGACTAGTAGCTTATCAACTTCCTCTTCCTCATGACATAGAAGTTCATGATGTGTTTCACGTGTCACTATTAAAGAAGTATGTGTATGACCCCAAGCAAATTATTAATTGGAAATATGTGCAAGTAAGTATGAATTAATTTGAATTATATTATATCCAAGCTAGAATTAATAACTAATGGTGATAATGATGTTTTTGACAGGTCGAATTGGACAAGGAATTTTTTGTAGAACCCCTGTGTATTCTCGATAAGATAGAAACAACGTTGCAGAAGAGAGTTATCACCCAAACTAAAGTGCAGTGGAATCACTTTAGCCCAGAGGAAGCTTCTTGGGAAGATGAAAGTCTTCTTAGGAAAGCTTATCCTACTATGCTCCATGGGCTACAGTGGACACCGAGGATGGTGTTTTACCTAGGGGGCAAAGGTGTAACACTTTCGGGATAAAAGTTAGAATTTACTTTATCTTGTTTAATATTTTAGTAAATAGAACTTAAGAAAGATCAATGACATTTTAGATGGATATTTAAATAGTAAATAATATTTTTTTTGTAATTATGAAATCTCAGAATTCAAGAAGGGAGACAGGAAACAAATTCCAACCTCCATGTAGTTAGGAACAGTTAAAGACAGTTACACCTTTCTCTCTTAGAGATAAAAAGAGATCTCAGTGGAAAGAAATGGGTTCAATCTTGAATTAAAGAAAAGGAAAAAGGAAAGTCTGTAAGGAAAACAACACTCTGTTAGAGGGGATATCCAGAGCTAGACCTAGGCCAGTGGATAACCTCAGAACATAATTAGAATCAATGGCATTTTAGACTGGAAGAGTCCTAATGTCTATTACCAAATTCAAGAGTTAAACTGTTACCTGTGGTCCTGGAGTGGAGCTCGGGGGAAGAAGTGGACCTTATTTCCCTTCTTATGGGTCGGTGGAGAAGGTCTCACCTTAGTTGAATTCGTGGATTGACATAGATAGATAAGTATTCCAACTTTGATTTATTCTAAAGCTATGAGTTCATGAATGAAAATAGATATATATTTGGTTACTGTATTTGGTAAAATAGGTATATACCCAAGCGTTGATGTTCTACTGAACATAGTAGCTTGATAATATGGTAATTGTGTAATTTATTGTAAATATAATTGTAGAAATTGTTCAATTCTAATACTATGAAATTTTACCAAGGTCTTTGTATAATAATACCATCAACTCAGGTCATTGCATGTACCCTTAAATTCCTTTACTACATAGGGTGTATTTCCTTATCTTTTAACCTGTGAAAGAAACCATTGGAAAACTGGACTTCGCTAAGGAAGAACCACATGCATGCTTATTCATAAACAAATAAGGAACAATTATGTTTTCATGTAGGAAAAGAACATATTTATATTTGTATCAGAATTGCGTTAAGGGTTGAAATACTTCTATTTTCGATTATAACAATAGAGATGTACATTGGGTTAGCGAAGGGGTGATTACCAGGTAGCCATTTCCATAACCATTCTGAACCAGTCCCCTACAGGTCCTGCTAATAGGAAAATAGAACCCAGAAAATAGTAAAACTAATACAATGAAATTATCTGAAGCATAAGGATCATCCATTCATATATACAAGAACTATTTTAGTAAATAACAACATCGCTAGTATAAAAAATTAATAAAAAAACAATTTTTCCTTAAACCCAGAATTCATATGCCGAGGTCACCACTTTTAGCTCAATAGTTGACACCGACTAAGGAGGATGAGCTAAAAGAAATATTGCTGAAATTGGAATGTTTAATAAGTTAAAGAGAGAAACAATCTCTTTCAAAAAAACTAAATGCTTGAAGGGTTTTCCAAAAATTTTTGTTTTAAGGTACCCTAGAATTCAACTAGCAACTCTAAACACCAAAGAACCCTCATTTATATTCACCGCAAGTCAAAAGGGCATGTCTTAGGCGAAAAGCACCCGGGAAAGGATATCAAAGCAGTGTGACAACCGCCAATTGAAACCCGCTCAGATCAAAGCCTGTGTTTTACAAACAAAAAGGATAAGCTTCTAATGAAAAACATTAAGAGCACCGAATAGAAATTATATCAACACTGTGCAAAATGTTTATGAAGAATATACTGAACAAAACATAGGTTACCTCCAGTTAGGGTTTCGATTCTCCAGAGATCTGAAAACCAAATCTCTCTCGCCTGGGAAAAAGGATGCCCTGTCCATAGAATTGGACACTTGGAGGTTGGGACTTGCATTGAAAGAAACTACAAGGAAGTTAGATTAATAACTCAGGGTTTGAGGGTTTGCAAAGAAAATCAAAGCAACATAATGATTCAGGAGACTTGTACCTATAGCGAACGCAGAGAACATAGACTGAGTGCTGGAGGGATCTCCACGAGAGGCATCCTTCATATGGCAAAGGAATCTATAAAGAAAATGAAAAATTGCAGGCATTATTGAGAAGCTAGCCACAGAGAAAGAAGTAAACCTTAATCACAATCCAGATTCATACATAAATCAATCAATTAACGGGCAAGATTTACCCCTTGCACCGTGTTACAGAGTTCTTCCTCATGGGGCTGAACTGAGTGAACAAAGCTGAATGGGAACGAAAAAAAAATAAGTAAACACATCGATGGACACTGATATAATGTGGAAACGTTGTAGGAAAAAAATAGTGAATGTTTATTTTTTAAAAGTTTCGTGAGGGTGTTCATCCCTCACTCAATGGTAATAAAGGAGTCCATCCCTTGAACTTTGTTAAAAAAATTACAAAGAATATCATATTAAACTCAAACTTAACTAGATAGAGGGCATTAGATTAATCATGATATCATTTACCCCACAATTCCTTGAGCACTATGTCTTTATGCCCTGGTTGTTCCTTGCAGTGGATTATCTTGCATTTGACAATCCCTCAATCGATATGGACCATTAATTCATTTCTTGTCATAATGTTAAATATAATCCATCCTTCACATAAGTCACAATCCTTTCCTACAATTACTACTGTTAGAAAACTCTCACGTCGTGATTATATAAAATATCCATTTATCAAACCCAAATAATCAATCTTTACTAGTTATGCTTTAAACTTCCTTTCATGTTCCACTTACTTGCACATGCATAATAATGTTAAAATATGTCTTTGATCTTTTATTTTACATGCATCCTCAAGTGCACAACTAATTTCTGACACGTATGTAGATGAAATGTATAACGAGTATCAAGACATGCCTTTTTATTGACACCCACATGTATTAATCAATGACATATAATAACAAAACATATATATTTATCCATGCATGTGTATGATTATGAAATATGTCTAACCATCCAAGTCTCACATGCATAAATTAAATTGCATAAAAATCACCAAGGCATGTTCATTTATCCCTACTTCACATGCATCATAATAAAGGGAAATAGTTGCATTCTATTTTTTCCCACATGAACACGGTAATATTTAAAAGAATCTCGATGGTTATCACTATCTCTTAGCACAAGAAGAGAGAAATCTTTCCAAAGATAAACACCACATTAGGACACATTATTTTCCTAAGAAAATACCACAACTACTAATATCTATATATATATATATATATATATATATAAACTAACACAATAGCTATGATTTTTGTGCATGTAAATACAAAGCCTTTTTTTCTAAAAAATATTAGTACAACAACTACTATCTTGATGCATGTAAAAACATATTTCTTTTCCAAAGGAAGCTAACACAATAGTTATTATTCTTCTACACATGAACACATATTCTTTCTCAAGAAATCTAACACAATAACCTTTACTTTTGAGTATAGAAACACACAATTTTTTCAATAAAACTAACATGGGTTCTTATCATTGTATGCACCAGATTCATATGCAACCTTTAAAGAAAATAATGTTGATTCTTACCACTTCATGTACAAAATTCATATTCAAGATTTCAAGAAAATAACCGTGACGGGCCTAATGGTATACAAATTGAGTGGGCCTAATTGATAAAAGTGTGTGTTTCCTTTCAAGAGGTCACAGGCTCAAAACCATAGGGGGGTAGAGTATGTATGTCCTTTTAGACTTAGCAATCAAATTGTTGCGTAGAGGCAGGTCCCTTGTCCCACAAACAAGGGGGTCTCATACACCAATTTGGTGCCTGTCTTAGCCATGACCTTAAAATTGGATAATTATTATTATTATTATTATTTCATGCTCAAGATTTCATATGTAATGTTTCAAGAAATAATATGGTTACTTATATTTTATGTAGAAGATTCATATACATTCCTTTCCAAAATATTACCACAACTAATTTATATTTTACCATGCAATCTTTCTAAGAAAATAACTTGGTTAATCTTTTATGCAAACGACATTCATATGCACCCTTTTTTTTTCAAGAAAATGGATACTTTCTTTTCTTTTAAATGCAAAAGAGTCGTATGCAATCTCTTATTTTTAGAAGAATAACATGAATACTTATCTCTTATGAACAATATCCATGAATTCCTATTTGCATTACTTATGTCCAAGCATGTCAATATGATAGATACATAATTGTTAAAGAATAATGAAGCTGGCTCACAGAAAAAGAACAACCCTTTAAAAGTACGACATATAATTCAAGAAAAATTATGAATAAGTAACGAGGGCAGACTTCTCCTCGTCTCTGCATACAACAACAGAGATTGGTCCATGTCTGGTCTATAAAACATGCTCTTGTCCATCCCAAGGAATCATTTTGACATCTACAGAAATAGAGTCGTTTGAGTCTCCCATTACTCACACAATTCTGTTGGCATTATGACACAGGTTTGGCACTATGACACAGGTGTTGTCCTTGATGGCAACTCACTCAGATGACAGATCACTGCTCAGGCTCTCAAAATGAGAGAAAAAGAGGTATACGCAGTTTCCCTTTTTCTAAGTCGCGTGTACACGTGGGATTGCCGATCAAAAGTCGCGTATGCATATGCATGCACTTTCATGCACGAAAAAGCCCGTACCTGTGGGAAAACTTATTTTTGGTTCATGGTATTTAGTCCTTGGTATTTGGTCCTATGGTTTTGGACCATGGTATCTCGTCTGAAGTGTTGAACTCAGGTATTTGGTCCAAGGTATTGATTCTTTATGGTTTTGAACCATGGTATTGTATAAGGCCTAAGACTATAAAAGGGGAAGGAAATCATTAGGCAAATGCATTGTCTCACGCATTGAATATCTCATGAAGAACTAGATCTGGAACACTAGTCATTGGGTTATGGTGTATAGCTAGATTTGAATCAAGGAGAACCTGAATGCAAGAAGAAGGATAAGTACTATTGATGGATCAAGATCTTAAGGCTTGAATAGTAGTATCTTTGTGTGATTTTGATTTGTTATTTTGGCGCATGACTTGATCTATAAATCAGATAATTTGGGTATAATTGATGTCTGAATAAGTGAAAAGGATAAATTATCTTTTATAGATCTGTTCGCAGGTTCAGCGAAGAAAAGGAGCGTATACACGCTAGTTTTGTAATGCAGAATAGCGTATACGCTAGTTGGCCTTAATTCAGAAGTGTATGTATGTAGGGTGTACACATTGAAGTAGCGTACGTCTCTTGAAATATTTTTTAGCTACCTCTGTTTATTGCTGCAGTGTTCTGGGTTTAGAATTGGTGTCTAGTTACTGTTACTGTTTTCTGGGTACAGCATTCAGAGAAGTGACTATTTGATTCAGTTTTGTTTGGTGCAAAGGAGATTGGTTGATGCAGATATACTTGATGTTTGATTGATGTTATTGATGGATCCAGTCTGAAAATTTATGAAACGTGGTCCCTGAAAGAAAAGAGAAGGTTGTACCCTTCTGTAGGTCAGCACCTACGTACTAGTACCTCAGCTAGTACAAGAGCTAAGGGGGTTGTAGCTCCCTTTTAGAAGAAGCTGGAGAATGAGAGAAGGTTGTAGCCTTCTGCAGGTAGCAGCCTGCATACTGGTATAAGACTGCACCAATACAGAATCATTGTAAAAAGAAGTTTCTAATTAAAAGAAGATAGAGACGAATTGCAGCAAGTGGTTTTCACCCACATTGGGTTTCCACCTTATATCTTTGTGTCCATGTGTGTGATGATCTGTTCTATTTTACTGCTCCTGTTTACTGTTCTTATGATTAATGAAGTCCTGATGCACTGATTAAAGATCATCAATTAATGAATCTTAAGCTTTCTGATATACGCTGGTTTCTTTAGACACAGTAGCGTATATACGCAGTTTCCCATAGCTAAAGTAGCGTATACACATCTGATTGTGAAATGAAAAATAATTGATTTGATAATACTGATTCACCCCCCCCTCTCAGTATTATTTCCAACAATTGGTATCAGAGCCAGGTCCTTCAGAAGAAGCTTGATCACTTGAAGGAAGATCTATCATCATGAGCAACTACGGAAAGGAAGCATCTATCAAGCCACCTATCTTTGATGGAAGCAACTTCGTCTATTGGAAGGTAAGAATCACAACCTATCTTAAATCTATTGGTATAGAAGTTTGGGATATCATGGAAACAGGATACACATTTCCATCAGCAACTCCTACAGATATGGCTGGTAAGAAGCAGTATGAAATAAATGCAAAAGCTATCAATACTCTATTAGGGAGTTTATCTCAATCAGAATTCGTCAAGGTTATGCAGCCCAAAACCACAAAAGAAATATGGGACAAGATCGTTCTGAGCTATGAAGGAGATGATCAGGTAAAACGTGAAAAACTACAAACTCTCAAAATCCAATATGAAAATCTCAGAATGCACAATGATGAAAGTGTGGCTAATTATTTCTTACGTATAGATGAGATTGTTAATTGTATGAAAAACTTGGGTGAAGAGATAAAAGAAGCTACTTTGGTTGAAAAGGTTCTAAGATCTTTGTCTTCTAAGTTTGAATCAAAAGTTTCGGCCATAGAAGAAAAGCAGAATCTTCAAAGCATTACCATGTCACAGTTGCACGAAATCCTAACTGCTTTCAAAATGAGAAAAGGGGGACCATCAGACATGAGAGAATCTGCATTCAAAGCCTTAGGAAAAGGAGAATACAATGAGTCAGGACATATGTCAGAAGGAGAGGAAGAATCAAACTTTGTCAAGAACCTTCAACGGGGTTCTGGAAGATTCAGAGGTAAGCTACCTTTTAAATGCTTTGCTTGTTGAAGAATCATGATTTGGGAGTTAATTCCAGATCACAGCGGCAACTTTGAACGAAGTTTTCGTCGCCTCTCAGGTTTATGACTTCAACTACGTGGACATTTTATTAGCGAGAAAGGACGTGTCACCAGACATAGACGGAGACGATGAGCTTCATCTACTTCTGGTAAGCAAATTGTTTTTAGGAAGTTTTGTGACTAGCTCTCCAGGGAACATTAAATTGCTAATTTGTCTGTTAAAAATATTCTATATTTGCAGAGTTTCGAGCAAATTTCCCACAGATGCATAAATGTCATCGATGCAAATGACTTCTACGAAGAGAGGGGAGAGAAAGGAGCAGGACCGGCCACATCTAGTGCTGACTCACCGGTTGGACATGACTTAGAATCAGGGTAGAAATTTCAACAAAGGATTTTTTTGTAATTTAGCAGAAGTGCATAGGAATTTTATTCCGTCAGCTGTTATATATTCTCGTTTAAGTTAAACATTTGACTTTATTCATTACCATTTAATTTCCGAAATCTTTAATCTAAATAAATATAACCAATTTAATTTGTTGACTTTCCTTAGTACCATGGTTGGTGCAACTCGGACAAAAGATGGAAAGGATATGTTCCGCTGAATTATTGTCGTGAATAAAAGGTAAAATATGCATACGATTGAGGTGATTTTCTTGTCAATGTTGCTAGGTTATCTAAAAGAAAGGTAGACGTGAGTTTTTTTGGTGGCTTTGCTCCTCTTGCCAAGAGGTCCAACAACGACGATGAATCACAACCTGAAGCTCTTCTAGCAAAGATATTCTTCATACAACAAGGTCATGCAAAACCCATTGAAGGAAATTCATTGACAAGAGAAATGAACACAAATGAGAGCTTCATGTTAGACTGTGGAATTGAGATATTTATTTGGATGGGTAGGAACACATCGCTTGAGGATAGAAAAGCAGGAAGCTAAGCTGCAAAAGAGTTGATTGCGAGTAAAGGAAATTTGAAGCAGGCTCAGGTAACTCGTATTATGGAAGGATTTGAAATTGTCATGTTTAAATCAAATTTTGATGCATGGCCTCAAAGTATAGATACAAGTATATCTAAAAATGGAAGAGGCAAATTAGCAACCTTGTGAAATTTTGTGAAACCAACTCACAAAAATATAGAAAAGAAAGATCAATGCCTTAGAAATCAGCCACTTCGAGGGGGAAACCTCCTTTACATTACACGAATGAACAATTCTTCGATGATACAAATGACAAAACCTCCTTTCTATATATAGGTATCTAAGGGGTCCAATATAATCAAAGCCGACATAACAATAATAGTGTAAGGGAACAACAATAACAATAGTGGGCTTCTATGGGGCACAATAATAACATTATGGGGACAATAGGGGCACAACAATAACAAAAAGGGCTACAATGAGAATAGTAATGGGGAAATCACTAGTATTATAGGGACCTAACATGCCCCTCTCCTTCAAAAAAGTGTTGTTCTCAATGCTTTATTAGTTCTGGATGCTTCTGTATAAAATTCTCATCCTCCCATGTGGAATCTTCCACAGGTAAGTTCTTCCACTTGACAAGATACTCCGAAATTGATGATTTCGCAACTGTCGAGTTCTTGTTTCTGTGACTGCTTTAGGTTTCAATATGATTTTTCCTTCCTCGTCAAGTTTTGGCAATATTGTTTGAACTGGGAGCTTTTCACCAATAACCTTCTTTAAGCACGAAATATGGAAAACTCGGTGCACTCGGGAAGCTGCATGAAGCTCCAATTCGTATTCCATAGTACCAATCTTTTGCAACACCTTGTATGAACCATAATACTTGGGTGATAATTTATTATCCTTCTTAGCTTGCTTGAGGGACATTTGTTTATATGGTTGTAGCTGTAGAAATACCCAGTTACCTATATCAAAACTTCTTTCATTGCGATGTTGATCTGCCTGTTGTTTCATTCTATTCTGTGCCAAAGTTAGGTTATCCTTTAAGAGTTGGAGAACTTGTTGTTGATGCTCGATGTGATATTCCACTGCTTGAACCTTAGAATTTTCTCTTAAATATGATGTGATGTACAACAGGTGATATCCATAAAGTGCCATAAATAGGGTCATTTCTGCTGCAATATGGAAGGAAGTGTTATACCACCATTCAGCCAAAGGAAACCATTTGACCCATTATGTATGTTTATCAAATACAAAGCAACGAATATATCCTTCCAAACATGTGTTTACTATCTCAGTTTTCCCATCATATTGAGGATGATAAGATGAGCTATGAGATAACTGAGTACCAAGACAAGAAAATAATTTTGTCCAAAAATTTCCAGTGAAAATGGGATCTCTATCACTTACAATAATCTTTGGGTTTCCATGTAGATTTTGGATTGTTTCCATAAATCCAGTAGAAACTGTACTGGCTTTAAATGGATGAGATAATGCACAAAAGTGTGCATACTTGGTAAGTCTATCAACTACCACCATGATGACACTCTTTCCTTTTGACTTGGGTAAACCTGTGATGAAATCCATTGAAACCTCCTCCCAACGTTGACTTGGAATGGATAAAGGTTGTAATAGACCTGGGGTCTTAATTGTTTCAACTTTATTTTGTTGTCAAACCAAACATTCTACCACAAACTTTTGAATATTAAATTTCAGGCCATCCCAAAAAAACTCCTTCTTAACCCTTTGGTAAGTTTTTAAAAAATCTCGAGTGCCCTCCTAAGGGAGAGGTGTGCGATTCCATAAGAATCTTTTGTTTGAGTTGGGAATTTTGACATAGGTATAAGCGATCTTTGTACCATAACGAATCATTTTTCCACCTAAATGTATCAGATGTACTGGGATCTTGTTGTATCTTTTGAATGAGTTTCCACACTTCTTCGTCATTCTTCCATTCATCCCTTTTTTCGTTTATCCAATTTGGTTGGATAATAGAAATGGCACAAAGAAATTCTTCCACATCCTCATCCTTACTTGAGAGTGCATCTACCACAACATTTTGCTTCCCTTTTTTGTATATGATTTCATAGTCATAAGCCAACATCTTTGTGACCCCTTTTTGTTGCTCTTCTCAAGATAATATTTGTTCTAAAAAGTATTTCAAACTATCATGATCTGTTTTTACCATGAAGTGTCTTCCCATTAGGTATGGTCGCCATTTCTTAAGTGCATGTAGTATTGCCAACATTTCCTTCTCATAAATAGCTTTGCGTAAATACATTCCTTTGATTGGAATACTTTTGAAAGCAATGGGTCTTTCTTCTTGCATTAAAACAACACCAATTCCATTTCCTGAGGCATCACATTCCACAATAAAGGTTTTTGTGAAGTCCGGAATAACTAAGACGGTGCTTGCCACATTTCCTCTTTAAGATGTTCAAAGGCCTTCATTGCTTCTGGAGGCCATAAAAATGCATCTTTCTTCAATAATGTTGCTAGAGGTGCTACTATTCTCCCATAATTCTTAACAAACTGGCGATAATACCCTGTCAACCCGAGAAATCCTCGCAGATGCTTTATGGATGTGGAGATTTTCCATTTTAATTTTGCTAGGGTCTACATTAACACCTTCATGAGATACAATATGACACAGATATTCCATCTCTTGTTCTCCAAAGAAACATTTGGAGCTTTTTGAATATAATTGTTTCTCCTCCAATAGTTTGAGCACCCTGTGAACATGTTGAATATGATCCTTCCAAGACTTGCTATAGATTAGTATATCATAAAAAAATACTAACACTATTTTCTAAGGAAGGGTTTGAAAATGGAATTCATCAAACCTTGAAATGTAGAAGGTCCATTGGTAAGGCCAAAAGGCATGACCAAAAATTCATAATGATCCTCATGAGTTCTAAATGTTGTTTTCGGAATGTCTTCAGTCTTCATTCTGATTTGATGATATCCTAAACGAAGATCCAACTTGGTGAAGTAAATTGATCCATGCAATTCATCCAATAGTTCATCAATGACATGAATGGGAAATTTATATTTAATAGTGAGCTTGTTGAGCTCCCTATAATCTGGACACATGTGCCATGATCCATCCTTCTTGTGCACCAATACTACTGGAGCAAAGAAATAACTTCGACTAGATTGAATTATACCAGCCTCTAGCATTTCTACAACCATACGTTCAATTTCACTCTTTTGGGCATAGGAATATCTATAAGCCCTGATGTTTGAAGGAATGCTTCCTAGATTCAAATGAATAGCATGATCATGATGAAGAATAGGTGGGAGACCTTTTGGAGTCTCAAATACCTTGGAATGATAGTCTAAGACTTTTTGGAGATCTGGATAAATAGATGATTTTTATGTGGGAACCTCTAGCGAACATAATTGTGCAATTATGCCTCGTTGTTCTTTCTTTAGAAGCTTTGTCATTCCATTAGAGCTGATTATCTTTCCTAGTTTCCCTGTGATAACTCTTAATTCTACTTCCTTTCCTTCCGAAGAAAATTTCATGAAAAGTTATTGAAAATTAAAAGCTATTGTACCAAAGGATTGTAACCATTAGACTCCTAGTACAACATTAGCACCACCCATTGGAATGGAAATCATTGGGCTATTCAATACATATTATCCCATGGATAGCTTGATATTATGGCACTTTCCAGACCAATTTATGGTTCCTCCACTTGCAACCATCACTTGACACTCTAGTGTTGGAATTAGGAAGCAATTCAATTCCTTGGATATCTTGAAATGAATAAAATTATGGGTACTGCCCAAATCAATCAACACTATTACCTTTTTCTTCTTGATATGTCCTTTTATCTTGATAGTTTGAGGAGTGGTAATTTCAGCCAATGATTTACAAGATATGGTAGAATTCATTTCTTCTTTCTATAGGGTTTGTTCCTGGTGTATATCCTCTTCTTTTGACGTTTCTTGTTCCTTTTCTTCCTCCTCTTCACAATCTATGTAAAATAATTTCTTCGCAGCACAGTTATGACCTTTAGTGTATTTGTTATCACAATTGTAATAAAGCTCTTTTGCTCTTTTTTCTTCCAATTGTTGGGGTTTCAACCTTGTAGGTTGTGGAAGGCTAGGGGAAACAACACTTCCATCGTTATAGTTGTGAGTGGTAGGCTTCCTTGTTGCCATAATTTTTCTTTCCATTTTTCTTGCCAAGCTGAATGCCTTCTCCAATGAGCCAGGTTCCCAAAGGCGAACCTCATGTTGGATGTTATCTTTTAAATTCTCTATGAACACATCAATCATATGCTCCTCTGGAATATCTTTCACCCTTATATTCAGTTTTTAGAATTCCTCAATCTGCTCCATCATTGAACCCTTTTGTTTGAGGTTTATCAATTAGCTAAAAAAAGTGTTTCTTTTTGTAACCTCATAATGTGCTATCATTTCTTCCGTAAAAATTGCCCAAGTGATAATTTGTTTACGAGAGAAAAGCCATCGATACCATACAAACTGATTTGGTTCCAAATATAAAGTTGCAATGTGTACCTTTTGTGTGTTTTTCACATTATGGAGATCGAAATATTACTCCATCTGTAGTATCGATGTTACGAGATCCTTTCCATAAAACTTCCTCATATCGATCTTTGGAACATGGTGGGTCTTCAATCCAACATTAGAGTCTATGAAATCATGATTAACATTTCTTTTGTTCTCATCATGAGTTTCCTTTACTACCCTTTCACCATTAGTAAGCATTTCTTGTAGCAACTTCGTCAAATCTATCTTCAAATCTTCCATTTTAGTGTCCATGCCATTCATCTTAGATTCCATTCCATCCATCTTAGCTTCCACGCCATCCATCTTAACTTGCACGCCATTCATATTAGCTTCCACATCATTCATCTTAGATTCCACACATTTCTTTAAACCATCAATCTTAGCTTCTGTTACCTTTTGTGAGAGTGAAAGTTTGTTGCACTTGGTCTCGTAATTTTGATATATCATGTTGCATTTCTTCCTCTTCTTCATGAGTCATGCTAGATCCTTCAGGTTGCTTACTAGGTGTCTCCATTTTATTTTTTCGTGACATCAATTAATGATAATTATGCTTCATTATGCCCTTTGAACTTCAACCTAATTTTTCAACCCAAACTTATGCAAAATTTTAAAAAGACTACACACCTTTTTTTTCTTTGTAGAAGCTCGATATTGAATCTATTGTATATTTGTAATTGAGGATATGAAATGTCTAGAATTTCTTCCTACAGTAGCCCTCTGAGCTCTCTTTCTAATGCCACCAGTCTGATCAAAATTGGATTCTCCAAGAAAGAGTTATGCCCAATCTCCCAAGATGACGTGATTATATAATTTTTAAGTAGAGCGCACTTGTACGATGTGCCATGTGTCATTGTTTCGACCTTCGGATCTGAAAAAGATACACAGAAAACTACAGTCCGTCCTTTTTCTGTAACTTCTTACGGGATTTCAATCTGATACTCAGAGAGAAAGTTATGATGAATTTTCCAAGGTCACATGTTTGGAATGTAATTCGAGAGTTTGCAAAAACCTTAACTACCTTAGATCATATCTCCGAAAATATAACAAGAGAAGATCTGAAATTCGGACCCGAGGTTCATAATGATTTCGGCTCAAATGGTTTTTCGGTTTAGCTTCTGAAACATTGTAGAAAAATAGTTATAGCGCAAATGCCATGATGACCTATTTGGAGCAGTGAAACCCTAGAATCCAAACCTCTCGTACCAAATGTTATGAAACCAGCTCACAGAAATATAGAAAAGAAAGATCAACACCTTATAAATCAGCCTCTTCGAGGGGGAAACCCCCTTTACATTACACAAATGAATAATTCTTCAATGATACAAATGACAACACCTCCTTTCTATATATAGGAGTCTAGGGGGTTCAATATAATCAAAGTCAACATATCAATAATAATATAAGGGCACAACAATAACAATAGTGGGCTTCTATGGGGCACAATAATAATAATATGGGGACAATAGGGGCAAAACAATAACAATAAGGGCTACAATGACAATAGTAATGGGGGAATCACTAGTATTATAGGGACCTAACATGAAACGACAATGATTTAATGTTAAGGGCCTTCTCAAAACAACTCCAGTAAAAGAAGAAAATCAACCATTTATTGGTTGTATTGGCAATCTTCAGGTTTGATGAGTAAATGGTAAAAACAAATTGCCTATGCCATCAAGTGAACAATGAAAATTTTACAGTGGTGATTGCTATATTATGTGATACGCTTATCCTAGAGAGGAAAATTAAAAATACTTGCTTTGCACTTGGATTTAAAAGGGGGTGTTTTAGAAGAAAGAACTCCTAGCCTATCACTAATGATTATAATGGCTGAATCATTGAAAGCAGAACCAGTTTAGGCTTAAGGTCTTTGAGGGCAATGAGCCCATCCTATTTTTTGCTATTTTTCAAAGCTTCATTGTCCTTAAGGGTGGACTTAGCTTTCGATATAACAGGTTTTTTGTTGTACATGATGATGCATTTATGAGAGATTTGAAAAAAAATCTTATGATATGTGCATTTTTTATCTCAGCTATATCTGTCACTTCAATATTTTGTTTCTTTTAATGGTGCATGATTCGATCAATTGGAACCAACATAAACTAGGAAAACCTCTTCATTTGAGGCTCGCTAAATCTACAAGTATAGTAGAGTTACATGGTTTCAACAAGAAAAAATATTTGTTTCGTTTCTTGGTTGGTCTTTAGGGTTCTTTTTTCTAAAATGTTGTCCAAGTTTAAGATAATATTTTCCTTTTATATATTATTTAACTGTTTGGGTCTTTTCTCAAAATTCCTCCTACATCTTTTTTGCAAGGTTTTTTTTAAGTTGTTATATTTGATCTATTTGATTTTTAAATTATCTACTTGTTTGATACCATTCCGTTGTAAACAAGGAGATTAACTTCAATTATTTATATCCTTGTTGCCAGAATCAATTGAAGTATGATGAGGATGATTTATCTGTTTTTTTGCTTATGTCACATCATTAAAACAATTTTGTTTCATTACAACGGTAGCCAACACAAGACTCAAAAACATAACCCATAGCCTTATATGTGAGATTGTTATTTTCAAAAGATTGGCAAGACATTGACATTTTTCATCTACTAATATGCTACCATAATTTTTCTAGCTCATATTTTGACTTGAATTGAGCATTACTAGGAAGTTGTGAAGTTGTATCTGTAGGAAGAAATTTGAGGAGACTTGGAAAAACAGTTGCTATCTATTGAATGTAGTAAGGCTAGAGACCTTGAGTTACGACAACCTACTTTAGATTTGGGAATTGCTTCCATAGAAAATGAATGGACAAAATTTGTGCTGGAAAACTCAAATGCCAATTTGTAGAGTGATGAGGTTCCAATTCTTTTATGTAAAAATGGGGGCATTTTCAGAGTGTCTCTTTTGTAACCGTTTCACGTAATTAAGATGGAGAACAAGTTTTGTTTGAAATCAACTTTCCTCTTGCCTTATCTGTCTTGCTATGATTCGTTTGATTTCATGTTAGACGATTAAAACATTTACGACCATTAGATTAAAGTTCTCGTTATAACTAAAACTATCCCTATCTTACCTCCTTGAAACTATATAAATAACAATTTCCGTAGGTTTTATGAAACACTGTTCTACGAATCCATGTTCGCTTTCTTGAATCTGCTCATAAATTTCAATCGTCCAGGATCTTGCTTGAATCTCCTAGCCATTGTGCAGGTAAATTTCAAATGGCAAGGGCATAAATTTCAAAATGGAGTGTGTAGTCTCGATTGTTTTTAGTTTTCAATGATTTGTTTTTAATGATTTTGGTTTTAACTGCGAGGATGATTTGTTTTTAATGACTTTGGGTTTTAACTGCGAGGAGTTCCGTGACGGAAAACTGGAAATTGCCAGGATTTCTATGACAAAAACCTAGAAATTGCAGAGGTTTCTCAGTTTATGCACGATCTTGGATGAAATCGGTTGGGCACTGCACAGGTAAATTTCAAAGTGGAGTGGGTAGTCTCGAAATGACTGTTTTTAGTTCCCGCCCTCCATATACCACAATGCTTCTTTTTAAGAAATCCTAATGTCCAAAGTTGATCTTCCACCAACCATTTGAAGGGGACTGTACTGCTAGTATGGCATGAATGCCCATGTCGCTGTGTTGAGTAATTATTTCAAGGTACGAGACCTTCCATCAAGTTTATGGCACCCATAAGCAAGATTCCTCTCTTCTCCTTCAATGGGCCTACCTGTGGCAACAAGATCTTGTGCCTTCTTTGAAGAACCCTAGCTTTTAGAATTCAAATTCCTTTGCACTATTGATTTTTTTTGTTTTGCAAGTTTAAATTTAGGCACATTGATTGTTTGTCATACATTGTGTTTTGTCTAGTTATTGTTCTAGAGTAGGAGTAATGGAATCGTCTTGTCATTCAATGAATTCCAACAGGCCTTCCACGGGGGAGCGATGTCTTCGTCCTCTACAAAAATAGGGTGCTTCAATGAATAAACACAGTGTATGCATTCTCTCCTTGTTTTTACAGATAATTTATATGCTACAAACATGTCATTCCCTCAATTGGGTTTATTACAATGAAATGTGGCTAGGGGGAAACAGGTTACCAGCCTCTCTGCTCAGCCATTGAAATTTTTTTAAGTCGATACCCTTTTTTGGTACGTTCAGTTGGAAGTGTGAATCAGGATTTGGTTTTATTGTTTTTGCCATCACAGAGTGACAAATTTATCTTGGTAAGAGGATCCATCGATTTGGAGGTAGCTAGATCCATGATCACGCAGAAGCAAAAGGACAGTGATGATACCCATGTCCTCTCCCCTTCCCCATCCCCTTCCAGAAAAGCATACAAGAAGGAGATGGCAGCCACTTTATTGAAGAATGCCCGTGCTGCGGACAACAATTATAGAATTCTTTCTTTCAATGGAAAATCATCGACTATTTCCTAGGCTTCACAAGAAAATGTGCTATCTAATTTCCCTATTTCTAGAAGAGCACGCAGATATATTGCTCAGGTAGGCCTGGATTTCATATTTTTTTACAGTCATTTTCACTAGATATTCCATAATCAAATGTTGAATACCATTGATTTTTACTCATTATTAAATCAAAGCCCTTGATCCCATTTTCAATTGCAGCATTGTCCCATATGGAGGAATGTGCTACATAGATTTTCTTCTTCTTCATTTGTAACGTTGAAATCGCTACCACACCCATTCCAATTTCTTAATATTATTATTTATTTATTTATTTTTTTTTAATAACAGAATGATGTTAGAAATCATTTCAGTACAGGAAAAGTACCCCTTTGCAAACAAAGCCGTGAGCCATTACATTCTGTATTCCTCTGCGCTCATTGGACTGTCTTCCTGATCAATCATGATAGCCCTATGTCGCCAAACACATCTTGAGTGTTTATTGACACTGTTCACGCTCATTGGTTCTATCTGGTCATTGTATCTTCCTTTTGATTACTGGCATCTATTATTGGGCTATTGGAGAGACTAGTCATTCTTATCCTGTATTCCTTTGCATTTCAAATCAGTTCAAGTTCTGGCATTTTTGCTTTGTCCGATATCCATCCTGTGGCTGTATTTTTGTATGAAACCTTGATGGTTTTTAGAGTTGTTGCGACTCCTCCATCTGGGTTCCCGCTGGATTCTTGCCATATTTTGGCTTGCATAACACAATTTTTTTTCATACTCTACGTTCAGCTAATTAGAATGTTTGCAGGTACCTCATATTTAAACATACCTATCTCTACTATTTCATGGATGTTCTCATTTTTTAATTTTTTCCAAATCTGTTTTGCAATACCTTTCTTACTAGATAATACAGGTTACCACTACCACGTAAATCAAATTAAGTTGAAATTTCAATCATGGTTTCATTTTTTTATTTTCACTTCCCCAGTAAATTGTGGTAATGAATTCAGTTAATGATGAATGAGAAATAATTAGGTGAAACCATGTCCTTGTCTGTTCTTAAATTACGTAATTTAAAGGAAATACTGATAGGTATACTGGTAGCATTCAGTTTGTCAGATTTATTCAGAATTTGCAGATGATTTATAATTTATTATATGTGGCTGATTGATACTCAACATTACCATTTACCAGATGTCTAGAAAACAAATTTTCATCCATTTAGTCAACAATTAAAATTGGATCAATGAGATGTAATCTGCAAATGAGATCTATGAAGAATCAGTGGGAATAATTAAGATAAAATTCTAGGTTTTCACTTACAGGTATACTGGTAGCATTCAGTTTGTCAGATTTACTCAGAATTTGTAGATGATTTATAATTTATTATATATGGCTGATTGATACTCAACATTACCATTTACCATATGTCTAGCAAACAAATTTTCATCCATTTAGTCAACAATTAAAATTGGATCAATGAGATGTAATCTGCAAATGAGATCTATGAAGAATCAATGGGAATAATTTAAATAAAATTCTAGGTTTTCCTCTAGCTTTGAAGGCTAAATGACACATTGTCAAGTATTTCAATCTAATGTAGCAGAACTGATTAAATGATAGACATTTTGAGTTTGCAAGATACCATTTAATTTGTTATGCATTCCTATACTTAGCACTCCACACGTTGAATTGCTTCTCTTTAACACACATGTTATAGAAGATCATTCAACGTGTCTTTAAGGAACATGGGATCTTGCCAGCGTTCTAAGACGTTCGGGGATGGGTTCAACTCTTCGAAGAAGAATCATACAGAGAAGAGCAACATGGTTCCTCAATTGCATTTTTTTAATCTCAAGATTCTAAGGTGCACTCTTTTGTTATTGTTTATGTACTCAGCTAGTTGCACTACAATTTTCTAGCACAACTAAATTAATAAGTGTCCAAGGATTCAGATTGCTCCAGCAGGTGCTGCATGCATTGACCATAACATTTTTCTCCATTGTTGGTCTTCTTTTTGCAGCAGGTGCTGCATCCTCCCAACAACAGTGCCCCATTTACCTTCGTGCATATGGTAAAAATGATCTCCGAGAAACCCTTTATGGGGTACTCTACTACATGAGTGGCATTAATGTCCATATTTAATAATTAGTTCCAGGTATGATTACAGATCAGACCTTCCTTCTTTAGTTGATGGCCGCATCAATTGGATCTTTATCTTTACTTTCCACATGCTTAACCTGGGTCTTGTGGGTTTCAGATCTTGTGGCTTGGCTTTGGCTCTTGCTCAAACTTCTGCTCTAGCTATATTCAGACTCTCAGGCTTTAACTTTGACTTGGTTTTGGGTCTAGCTTCACCGGCTGAATCTGAGAAAGAGCCTCCTACATAGACTTTACAGATATTACAATGTAAGCCTGGCATTGGCAACAAGGATTCACATTACTCCATCCAGTGCTACATGCATTGACCACAACATTTTTCTCCATTGTTGGTCTTCTTCTTGCAGCAGGTGCTGCATCCTCCCAACCGCAGCGCCCCATTTACCTTCATGCATATGGTAAAAATGATATCCAGGAAACCCTTTATGGGGTACTCTGTTACAGGAGTGCCATTAATGTCCATATTTAATAATTAGTTCCAGGTATGATCACAGATCAGACCTTCCTTCTTTAGTTGATGGCCCCATCAACTAGATCTTTATCTTTACTTTCCACATGCTTAATCTGGGTCCTGTGGGTTTCAGGTCTTGTGGCTTGGCTTTGGCTCTTGCTCAAACTTCTGCTCTAGCTATATTCAGACTCTCAGGCTTTAACTCTGACTTGGTTTTGGGTCTAGCTTCACGGGCTGAATCTGAGAAAGAGCCTCCTACATAGTTCTCTACATTTCTTTTAACAAACCCTTCCAGACATATATGACTCTTATTCGCAGCTGATTATTTTGTCTTTTGGATATTTATATGACTTCTTCTTAGATAAAGTGCAAATCAAGCTAAACAAATGTTTAGATTGAGTGCAAATAAAACTAAACAAATGTTTGAATAATGTTGTTCTAAATTGTTCTTTTCAGCATTCAACTGAGATGCTTCTGCCTCTGCCTCTGCCTCTACCTTCCTTTGAAGATCTTTCTGCAAAACTATCAATTATTCCATATCTTGTGTTTTTTATTCTTGTTCTAGCAACCTCCACTGGGTGTTAGAATTTTACCTTTTTTACTCTAAACATGTTCATCCTTCAACAACATAGTAATACACTGCAATATCCCATAAACATAGAAGCATACCCAACAGCAACCTTGCATCATGTGCAGATGGGTTAAAGGTGTAGTGAAAATCAAAATCAACATGGTGCAAAAGTGATGGTGGAGTTTACATTTCTGAAGGTATTTCTCCTTGATCATTATTTCATCTCAGTAGATCCGTGGAACTACATATTCAAATAAAAACTTTAGTTCATAAGTATTTTGTACAAATTCATACTCCTGTGCATATAAATTATCGATTAAATTCGTAGAATTACAATTCCATGATAATAAAAAAATTGTAGTCTCGTAATCTTGTTCTTATTTACAAGTTTCTTTGTTTTCCTTTAGGATACTAGGCAATTCTTATAATTAATAATTTGCAGTATTCACATCACACAAAAAATTGTAATCTCGTAATCTTGTTCTTATTTACAAGTTTCTTTGTTTGCCTTTAGGATAGTAGGCAATTCTTATAATTAATAATTTGCAGTGTTCACATCACACAACTGTACACTTTTCTCCCCTTTCTTTTCCTTTTTTGCCAAATGTTTGCACATATCAATGGAATACAATCTGTTCTATTTTCACAAGCCACGTAACTTGCTCTGATAACAAAATAATCTGTCTGGGTACTCCTGCCAAACAGATTTCATAACCAGGGAACATTGCTGCTAGAATATGGTTTGGAGAAGCAAGGAAACCAAGCTACTAAACGGTTTTAATATGATGCTCTGTTAAATCTAAGTGCAGATCAAAACACCAGTTTCATCATTAAATACAGGTCTATGAAGGTATGATGCTCTGTTAAATCTAAGTGCAGATCAAAACACCAGTTTCATCCATTAAATACAGGTCTATGAAGGTGCCCAAAAACAGAACTAAATTTGTGCCTAAATGCATGATTATTCTTCTCTGCTACGCTACATCAACGAGAAAAATCAAACAGTAAAAGGAGATTAAATGATACAACGTCGTTTCTCTACAGACAATAATAGTTCTTTATTAAAGGAGACTTTACATATATTACAATTTAAGCCTGGCATTGGCAACATCCTCCAGCAAGTGCTGCGTCCATTGACAACAACATTTTTCTCCATCATTGGTCTGCTTCTTGCAGCAGGTGCTGCATCCTCCCAAACGACAGCGCTTCATTTACCTTCGTGCATATGGTAAAAAAGATCTCCGAGAAACCCTTTATGGGCTACTCTGCGACAGGAGTGGCATTAATGTCCATATTTAATAATTAGTTCCAAGTATGATTACAGATCAGACCTTCCTTCTTTAGTTGACGGCCCCATCAACTAGATCTTTATATTTACTTTCCACATGCTTAATTGAGCCAATAGTTCTTTTTTACTAGAGACAAGTTCTCGAAGAAGTTCAACAAATTTTCTCCCATACATTGCTTTTAGAAAAATTGTTTTACAATACTGCAGATTTGATAGACTTCAAATACAGCTCCCCTCTATAGAAAATTCAACCAAACCCTTGCAATGTTTGCAAAGCTCATGGTTGTATGCAAAGTACAATTTGGGCTAGATAAAACAAAAGCAACAATTTCCAAGCCATTACCGAGCAAACAAGCATTACTAGGAAGTTGTGAAGTTGTATCTGCAGGAAGAAAATTGAGGAATTTGGCCTAGATAAAACAAAAGCAACAATTTCCAAGCCATTACGGAGCAAACAAGCATTACTAGGAAGTTGTGAAGTTGTATCTGTAGGAAGAAAATTGAGGAGACTTGGAAAAACAGTTGCTACCTATTGAATGTAGTAAGGCTAGAGACCTTCAGTTACGACAACCTGCTTTAGATTTGGGAATTGCTTCCATAGAAAATCAATGGACAAAATTTGTGCTAGAAAACTCAAATGCCAATTTGTAGAGTGATCAGGTTCCAATTCTTTTATGTAAAAATGGGGGCATTTTCAGAGTGTCTCTTTTGTAACCATTTCACGTAATTAAGATGGAAAACAAGTTTTGTGGATTTCAAAATTTGATCAAATTTTAATTATGTGCATTTTCAGAGTGTCTCTCTTGTAACAGTTTCATGCAATAAAGATGGAAAACAAGTTTTGGGAATTTCAAAATTTGATCAAATTTTAATTATGTGAATGTTTTGTAAAAAGCTTTGATCAATAAAGGATATTTATTTGGTTAATCTCCTTACCTCTTAAATTGAACCTTTTTTCATTTAAGAGATATGCCACTGGCAATGGACACTTTCAAGGATTTAATAGCTCACATGAAACTGTTGCTTATGATTTAAGACAGATGAATAGTATTTTGTTTACTAATTTTATCTTCAATGATTTTTTTTGTCACGATGCTTCTCAAATTTAACTTAATAGAATATGATTGTCAAATTTCAAGTGCTAAATGAATTTTCATTTCAGAGATAGAGAGATGCCACTGGCAATGGACACTTTCAAGGTTTTAATAGCTCACAGGAAACTGTTGCTTATGATTTAAGACAAATAAATAGCATTTTGTTTACTAATTTTTATGTCATGATTCTTCTCGAATTATGTCTTATGGGTGTTCCTTTGCAACATTTGGTGCAATTGCTAGTTTTTTTTTAAATAATTCATGTTTATAATTTAAATGTTTTATTAAATAAAATAACATATCACATTTTCTTGCTTCTATGTTACTCTTTCTTATATTACAACTTTACAACATGTGATGCAATTGCAAGTTAGGATTCTAATTAAACTAATTAGCCTTGGACTTTCAAAAATGGTCACCCCAACTCTTGGGCTCCACGTCTGTCATGTCACGCGCTGAGTAAGTTGATTTAGCAGCGTGATTTCAGCTCGTTTTGTGGTGATTCAATCTTTATAGGCTGTTCATTGACATGGTCATGGGCGCTTGGGTGACGCTGTTGAAGGACAAGGTCGTGAACTAGAGGTTCACGTCGACATAGCAGGTGTTGAGCATACTGTGGAAGGTGCAGAAAATTGCCATGTTGGTATTTGGCATAATCTGGAAGGTGCAAGAAACTGCCATGTTATTTCGGTCTAACGTGAAGAGAAAAAAAAAACTCTTCAAAAGGATGCTGGCGGGTTCCGAGCAGGGCCGCAATGGACGCCACAATGGACACTTGCGATTGGAAACATAGATATCTAAGGTGACAGAGTCGATATTTCTTAGTCGTGGGTAAGCTAGAAATATTTTTTTCTTTAATTGCGTGACATTAAGAAGCCTTGTTGACCACTCCCATTTAGTATTGCGCTGTATTTATAAGAGTGGTCATGTAAGACCAACAACTAACAGGCTATGCATATGTTTTTTTTTGGGCCACAGAACACCCAAAACAAATGAGATCTATTTGTGATATCATATTTCACTCTTCCTGTCGTTGTCGTGGTACCTTTCAAGAAAATCATTTTAAGCGAAACAACTTCTCTTAGATTAGCATGTGGAGAACGTTGAAATGAAACGAATGAAAGGGCACCACGGAATCGTGATTTGGGAGTTAATTCCAGATCGCAGCGGCAACTTTGAACGAAGTTTTCGTCGCCTCTCGGGTTTATGACTTAACTACGTGGACATTTTAGTAGCGAGAAAGGACGTGTCACCAGACGTAGACGGAGACGATGAGCTTTATCTACTTCTGGCAAGTAAATTGTTTTTAGGGAGTTTTGTGACTAGCTCTCCAGGGAACATTAAATTGCTAATTTGTCTGTTAAAAATATGCTATATTTGCAGAGTTTCGAGCAAAATTTCCCACAGATGCATAAATGTCATCGATGCAAATGACTTCTAAAGGAGCAGGACCGGCCACGTCTAGTGCTGACTCACCGGTTGGACATGACTTAGAATCAGGGTAGAAATTTTAACAAAGGATTTTTTTGTAATTTAGCAGAAGTGTATAGGAATTTTATTCGGTCGGCCGTTATATATTGTCGTTTAAGTTAAACATTTGACTTTATTCATTACCATTTACTTTCCGAAATCTGTAATCTAAATAAATATAACCAATTTAATTTGTTGACTTTCCTCAGTACCATGGTTGGTGCAACTGGGACAAAAGATGGAAAGGATATGTTCCGCTGAATTATTGTCGTGAATAAAAGGTAAAATATGCATACGATTGAGGTGATTTTCTCGTCAACGTTGCTAGGTTATCTAAACGGAATGTAGACGTGAAAAGGTTACACGTGAAATAAATATTACCATAGAAAGTGATGGTATTTACGGCTGATTGGAAAACGAAGAAAATCTTCGAATTCATTGTGCGTTTAGAAAGTTCTCACACCAATATTGAAATACTCTCTAGGAGGGAAGAGGTGCTATTTAGTGCAATACATAAGAGATGTTACAATCTCAGGTTAAATAAACATTTGAATGAGTGAAATTATATAAAAATAAAATAGATTTTTAAAAATAAAATAAAATTAATAATTTCAAACCATATAAAATTAAAATAGAATTTAAAAAATAAAATAAAATTAACAAATAATTAAAACCAGCCTCACTGTTTTGAAAGCTCTCTTCTCTTAATAAATAAACATGTCTATTTCGGGCAAAAGATATCAGTGAATAGGTTATAGTCAATTTTGGAAAGGTTGGTTTCTTTGTGGATAATAAGGTATGTAATTTCAAGTTTTTGATAATTTTAGGGTTTTAAGTTTTTTTATAATTTTAAGGTTTTATGTGATGATTAGGGGATTTTATAATTATTTTTTTGTAACACTCAATGATGCACCAACATTTATTTTTACCAAGTTTTACTTATTATTGTCTCTGTGTTAATTTGGATTATTAAAACAATTAGGCTGAAAAGCGAGAACATATGTTGTTAATTATTAATTAAATGAATTTGATCAGTTTGTAAAAGAACTGAGGAATCAGTTAAAATAACTCCTGAAACAGTTACAAGGAGTTTCCCATGTTTTCCCTCAAAAAAAATGACAGAATCATGAGAGGGTTGGGAAAAAGTGGTAGAAGGGATTACATTGTGAATTTTTCCTGGAGTTGAACAAATTAGCCAGTGGGAAAAATACCTTGGATAACAGCTGAGAGGTACGAGACTTGAGGTTGGACATAGTCCTGGCGCCCAAGGTAGTGCCCAAGGTACCAAGATGTTTTAGCCACTGTCAGGAGTTAGAAGAGCTCGGAGGGGGATTCTGGACGTAATTGTCAGATCCATCGCTGGGTGGTGAGACCTTCCAAGGGAAAACATGTGCATGCTTACAAGTAAAGCACAAAAATAGATAAGTATCAGTAGGAGAAAGACTAGCTGCTGTATTTTATGAAATGGATAGGTTGACATGCTAATGAATTACTAGTAAGACTGTAAATGATAATATGAGGCATACTGTCTTCCTTTACAATTTTAGTACAGTCAGGTAGTTACAAATATCATTACATAAAAGAAAAACAAGGTAATGAAATTTAATTTCCATCTACTGAAACAAAATGCATCAGTTATTCTAAACCTTAAGCAAAAGAACAAATTCATGTAGTGGAGCAGCTATTCATGTTATTTTCTGATTATAAACTATCGCATTAAAAATTTAATAGCCTACTGAGTTATTAAGACCATAAATCGTATTCGGTCAATCCATGAAAATTAACAGGTATTTCTTTAAACCATCTTAATCAAAAGAAAACATACTGATAATGTCAAACTATGGAATTCTCATTCAAAAAATGATATTCACCCTTATCCACTTCAAGTATTCACGGAGCTCTGACCCGAGCTATTCAGTACCCAAGCTAAACTTAAGCCATCAAAACAAAGATCGACAACCCTAAACTATAACAAGGAAAACATAGATAATAATGAAAATCATTTATAACTTTCTAACTATATAGATGTGTGTCAAATGAGTGCTTATAGGCGGCCAAACACATGATGGGAAAACCCTCATAGCGAGATGCCACAAAAAGAAAAGGAATAGAGCAATTATTTTGAAATGCATAATCACAGCGAAGTTATTCAAACCATTAGTTAAAGCTACATGCATATAATCCCATAATCTGATAATATCAATGTAGTATCGGGCTCAAAATTGGGCGCATCCATCGCCCATCATTTTGTTCTACAATAGCCTTAAGAAATATATATCTATTGAAAATTCGTGGCACTTCAGCCAGCGAACAACCTTAATACATTAACATAAATAAAATCAAACAATGCTCCATCTAAATGGAGATTATTGCCTGGAACCCATTCGCCAGACACGTCAGAGAGGAACCAACCTGAAATCGAAGGTAGTAACCATTGTAAGGATGTGGCTTCACTCCATAAAACTTCCTCTAGGTATGTATTAATAAACCCTGCAATAGAATGTACCTGCAGACAATTTTAACATATTAGAGTAAGCTTGAGAGCAAAATGAAAGAGTATTATTAGAGAAATGCAGGTACAGAGAATGAGCTTACCTGAAGGAGGAATTTCCAAACAACAGGAGACAAGGCGCACTTGAAATTAACGACATTGTCATAACCAGCTCTCAAGAAAAAGAAAATCTTGTATGAAACCTCTCAGGCCAGATTA
This sequence comes from Pinus tabuliformis, assembly GCA_031772625.1. Taxonomy (NCBI): domain Eukaryota; kingdom Viridiplantae; phylum Streptophyta; class Pinopsida; order Pinales; family Pinaceae; genus Pinus; species Pinus tabuliformis. The sequence goes on along the minus strand of CM062809.1, from coordinate 456,445,536 downwards.
CCATTACCTCTGGTTTGTAGGATGAACCCTCCACGCATTCCTTCAGAGCCAAAGTCCTGCTATCAACATTTCCACCTGTGCATGAGCTAAGTAGATTGATTCAGAGAAATGTAAGTATCAAATAAGGAAAGAAACAACTGGCAGGTGAGATTTGGGGCTCAAGGCATATCTACGCTATACCTGTGTGCCTGTAGAGGTGAATCGGACAAGGAATTTTAGTCATTCTACCATACCGCCATCTGGGTCGTCTTTTGTCACAGAGTCGATGTTCAACCGTCTCTGCACAACCAAATGACCCTTACCTCGCTAAGAATTTCATTAACCCACAGTTCTACGTCCAAAGTCACTTAGACCATGGATCTCCTTGGACCCAATGGTGTCGTTGATGCCAAGTGCAAGGATTCGAGATCGTTCCACAAAACCTGTCTCGTCGACACTAATGAAGGACTGTTGTGACAGTTAATGAAGGGCTGATGTGATAAGGAAAAGCCCGGGGTTCTCTCCTCCTTAATGGAGAAGCGCTACCGAAGGTATGATAGCAAGGGAAGTGTTAATGTGATCAGAGTGGATGTACACCTGAGAATTGGCGGGTACCCCGCTAGCGATCTCAAATGGTTCAAATTTTAATATAAAGTTGTAACATTGAATAACAACCATATAATAAAACAAAATATGAATTAAATTCTTCATTTACTTCTTTGGTATGGGTGTTAAGGTTTTACGCTGTTACAAATGGTATTTGAGCGACATTTTCACACATTGAGACTTATGGGCTTAATATATACACCTACAAATATGAACCAAATATATATATATATATATATATATATATATATATATATATCTATATATATATATATATATATATATATATATATATATATATATATATATATATATATATATATATATAAATGAAGTATTCTTGTATATAAATCAGTAACACTAACCAAGTAAGTGTGAATGTGCACACAGAGACAGAGGTCAGCACCAAAGAGTATAAATGTAGGGAAGCCCCAGATTATCACACCAGCTGGAAGTGCCTTATGTGGAGGCCAACCTGGATATATGGATACAACTAGGAGAAGAATCTTGGCAAGCCATCGATGCCCTGCTTAAAACAGTGCAACAACTACGTGCCGAAATGATGAACTTAAGGATGAACAACGAACGACTAAGGCAAGAACAGGAAAAGATCCACCGAGAGAATCAACGAGGACCAGATCTCAGTACAAAGAGAAAAGGGAGAAGACCCCAACAACCCATCACAGCAAATATAATGCAGAGTCAACAGAGGGACATAAGGAGGATGAAGAGGGGCATTTGGATTTTTCCGACTAAAGAAAGACAAAAAGACAGAAAGTGGAATTACAAGGTGAGTTCAAAAAAATAAAATTGTCACTGTTTGAAGGAGAATCTGAAGAAGCAGTTGAAGCATGGCTGATCGACATGGGTAAATATTTTCAAATTTATGAATATACTTACAAACTTAAATCATGTCTGGCAGTCTACTAGTTAAGAGGAAAGGCCACTCTCTAGTGTGAAGAGATTAAAACTGTGAGAAAAATTGATGAAGAATAAGTGACGTGGCGAGAATTACAGAAACATTTTAAGGACAAATATTTACCTGAGCATTACTACGATGAAAAGCAAAGGAGTTCCATGAGTTAAGGATGGGAACCTTGACCATGGACGAGTATGTGAAATGGTTTACCTCCCTGTTACGATATGTCCCATACATACAAGAGGAAAAAACCAAAATTTAGTTGTTTATTAGTAGTTTACCCAACTTTGTGAAGGACAAGTTAGAATTTGATTATCCTAGAACAATGGATGATGCGGTGCGAAAATCCTGTATCTGTTATTAGCAAATGACATGGAAGAATGAGGGTCCCAAAGGAGCCATTGGCAGGAGAATGAGGAATTTACCCCCAAATAGACAATCGAAAGTTGCAAATGGAAGGAATAATCATAAAAGAACTTTTAGAAAATTTGCAAGGAACCTGCCCAAAGTTCCAGCTTCACCGAGAATAGACAGACAGATGGAGTTAGTAAACCTGCTACTGATCAACCACCAAAACAACCTTTGCAATGTTGGGGATGTGGGGAATCTCATTACTACAAGAATTGTCCGCACAAGGCCAGAACATAACAACTTTCAAATATGCAAGAGGCCTCCATAGTTGGAGATGTAGCAAGAAGCATGTCCATAATTAATGTTTCTCTAGACAATCACCAAGCAGAATACCATCCCACCATGATCAAGTGTGAAGGTATGATTGTTGATCAACCTGTTTCTATTTTATTTGATCCGAGTGCTAGCCTAAGCTACATTAGTCCTGAAGTGGTAGAGAAATGTCAGCTACAAAGCAGTAAATTTAAGAAATATTGGCTAGTTTGGCTAGCCACCAAAACAAAAAGAAGAGTGTCTGCGAAAACTAAAAACTGCCCTATAACAGTTTCAGGCTAGCCCATCCATGTTGATCTGAATATACTCCCATTAGGTTTGTATGATGTATTAATAGGGATGGACTGGTTGGAAGGGTGTTGGTCCCTAGTCGACTGTAAAGAGAAATTTGTAAGCTATCTCACAGAGTTGGGGTAGAGAAAGGAAATTCAAGGGATCAAGCAAAACATTAAATTACATCCTATTATGGCTAACCAACTCAGAATATGCATTAGGAAGGGCTACCAGATTTATGATGTCCAAGAAGGATACACCAATGACCGAAACAAGATGACTTCATTGGAGAATATTCCTATGATTCAGGATTTCGTGGATGTGTTCCTTGAATCCATCCCTAGATTGCCACCTAGATGTGATATTGATTTTACCATTGAATTAATACCTGGAGGAGCTCATGTTTCAAAAGCCCCTTATCGCATGAGCATCTCTGAGTTAACAGAACTCAAAATGTGGCTTCAAGAACTTTTGGATAAGGGGTACATTTTCCCTAGTGTATCTCCTTGGGGAGCCCCTGTGCTGTTTGTGCGAAAGAAGGATGAGATCTTAAGACTGTGCATTGATTATCGATAGCTAAATAAACTGATAGTAAAGGATAAGTACCCTTTACCCCATATTGATGATTTATTTGATCAAGTGCAAGGGGCTAGTGTATTCTCAAAAATTGACTTAGGGTCTGATTACCACCAGATCAGAATAAAGGATGAAGACATCTGCAAAACCGCATTCTGAACTCGTTACGATCATTACGAGTTCGTGGTACTGCTTTTCGGCCTTACCAATGCTCCAGCCACTTTCACGAGCCTGATGCATGCCATTTTTCGGCCATTTCTAGATAAGTTTGTACTGATTTTTATTGATGATATACTAATTTATTCAAAAAATCAGGAGGAGCATGAGAAGCACATGAGGACAATATTGCAGATTTTGTGAGACAATTAGTCGTACGCAAAGTATAGCAAGCGCGATTTGTATAAAATTCAAATTCAGTACTTAGGCCATGTTATATCAGCTAAGGGAATAGCGGTGGATCTAGAAAAGATCAAAACTATTATGGAATGGACCACTTCGAAAAACATTGCTGACATTAGATCCTTTTTGGGCCTGGCAGGTTATTACCGTCGATTCATTAAAGGCTTTTCAAAAATAGCTTTTCCTCTGACCTCGCTACAAAAAAAGGGGCGTGCCTTCCACTGGACAGTGGAATGTGAGCAAAGTTTTGAGTAGTGAAATCAATTACTTACCACTGCACCGATGCTAAAGGTAGCAGATCTGGAAAAATCATTTGTGATATGCACAGATGTGAGTAAGGAGGGTGTCGGTGGTGTATTAACACAAGAAGGAAAGGTCATAGCCTATGAAATGCACAAACTGAAGGATTATGAGTAGCGATACTCGGCATATGATCTGGAGTTGACCACAGTAGTACACGCAGTCAAAATGTGGTGACACTACCTCCTAGGAAAGTAATTTTTGCTATTAACCGATCATAACAGTGTTACAAACTTCTTTAACCAGTCTAGTTTAAATGCTCAGCAGACCAGATGGACCACATTCTTAAGCAAATTCGACTTTGACATGAAACAACTCAAGGGGAAGGTCATCCAATAAGTATCCCTCAAAGACCCAGAGTATGCATTCCTTTGGCAGTAAGCCTCAGAAGCCCAGGCAAAAGGGGAACAATCTGATTATGGTATTAATCTCGACAAAATGTTAACATTCAGAAACATAATATATATTCCTAACCAGAATTCTATCAAGCAATTATTATTGGATGAGTTTCATAGAAAGCCTTACGTCGCTCACCCACGATACCAGAAACTATTTTCTGCCATCAGAAAAAGTTATTTCTGGCCAGGTTTAAGGAAGGATGTGGCTGAATATCTATCCAAATGCTTAGAGTTCCAATTGGTGAAAGCGGAACATCAGCATCCTGCTGGTCTATTACAACCATTACCCATTCCTGAGTGGAAATGGGAGACGATCACCCTAGACTTTATCACTAGGTTACCTCGTACTAAGAAGCAGCATGACTCAATCATGGTTGTGGTGGACAAGCTAAGAAAGAGCGCTCATTTCATACCTGTAAAGTCCACCTATAAGACGATAGAGATTGCAAACATATTTATGAGGGAAATCTTCCGACTACACGGAATACCCCGAGTAGTAATCTCTCACAGGGATGTAAAATTCACATCCACATTTTGGAAAACCCTCTTTGCTGGGTTAGGTACTCAGATTCAATTCAATACTGCCTACCATCCATAGATGGATGGCCATATGGAGCGAGTGAATCAGTTCTGGAAGACATGTTGAGGATGTTCGTAATGCAACAACCACACAAGTGGGAGGAATGCCTCCACCTAGTAGAGTTCACCTACAATAATGGACATCACGAATCATTAGGTATGTGCCCTTTTGAGGTGTTTTCCAAAAGAAAGTATTGAGTACCCACTGATTGGAATAGTCCAGTTAATAAGTTAGCATTAGGTCTCAATATGTTAGCTGAAATGGAGGCCACCATTAAAAAGGTTTGCCAGAACTTAAAAGCCGCCCAGGATAGGCAAAAGGTTTATCTAGATAATAAAAGGACTCATAAAGAATTCTAGTTGGAGGATCATGTGTATTTGAAAGTTAAACCCCAGAGAAGTACTTTACATTGGAAGGGTTGTGCTAAATTGGCACCCCGGTATTGTGGACCCTTTCAAATAATGAAATGGATTGGATTCATAGCATATAAGCTAGCACTCTGAGGCCATATCTGAGTCCACAATGTGTTTCATGTGTCTTTGTTAAAAAAAAATGTGTACGACCCTCGACATATTATTAACTGGGAAAACATACATTAAATAAAAGAATAAAGTCAATAATTTATGAATTGTTGTTTTGAAAAATATCTAACAATAGATTACATTTGTGCAGGTTGAACCCGAGGGAGAGTTTCTGGCATAGCCTCTTCGTATCCTCGATCGGAGAGAAACCATCTTGCAGAAATGAGTCATCACCCAAGTTAAAGTGCAGTGGAAGCACTTTGGCTCGGATGAGGCTACTTGGGAAGAAGAGGAAGCTATGCAGGAAGCATACCCAACACTGTTTGCTTGAAAAGAACACCAGGGATGGTGTTCCTCTCAAGGGGAGGGAGCTGTAACACCCAATGATGCACCAACATTTATTTTTACCAAGTTTTACTTATTACTGTCAATTTTATTATGTATTAACCTAGATTGCTAAAACAATTAGGTTGAAAAGTGAGAACATATGTTGTTAATTATTAATTAAAAGAATTTGATCAGTTTGTAAAAGAACTAAGGAATCAGTTAAAATAACTCCTGAAACAGTTACAAGCAGTTTCCCATCTCATAAAACCTTGAGGGGGTTGGGAAAAAGTGGTAGAAGGGATTACGCTGTGAATAGTTTTTCTTGGAGCTAGAAAAATTAGCCATTGGGAAAAAGACCTTAGATAACAGCCGAGAGGTACGAGACTTGAGGCTGGACATAGTCCTGACGCCTAAGGTACCAAGATGTTTTAGCCACTGTCAGGAGTTGGAAGAGCTCAGAGGGGGATTCTGGACGTAATTTCCAAATCCATGGCTAGGTGGTGAGACCTTCCAGGTGGGGGAAAACACGTGCATGCTTAAAAAGTAAAGCAGGGAAATAGATAAGTAAAAATTTTGTGTTTAATAATTATCGATAGGAGAAAGATTAGCTGCTTTATTTTATGAAATGAATAGGTTGAAATGCTAATTAATTACTAGTAAGACTGTCAATAATAATATGAGGCATATTTTCTTCCTTTACAATTTTAGTACAATCAGATAGTTACAGATATCATTGCATAAAAGAAAAACAAGGTAATCAAATTTAATTTCCATCTACTGAAACAAAATGCATCAGTTATTCTGAACATTAAGAAAAAGAAAAAATTCCTCGTGGAGAAACTATTCATGTTATTTTCTGATTATAAACTATCGCATTAAAAATTTAATAGCCTACTGAGTTATTAAGACCAGAAACCGTATTCGGTTAATCCATGGAAATTAACAGGTGTTTCTTTAAACCATCTTAATCAGAAGAAAACATAATGATAATGTCAAACTATGGAATTCTCATTCAAAAGATGATATTCACCCTTATCCACTTCAAGTATTCACAGAGATCTGACCTGAGCTGTTCAATACCCAAGCTAAGCTTAACCCATCAAAACAAAGATCGAAAACCCTGAACTATAACAATGAAAACAGAGATAGTAATGAAATTAGTTTATAGCTGCCCAACTGTATAGATGTGTGTCAAATGAGTACCTATAGGCGGCCAAAGCCATGATGGGAAAACCTTGATGGCAAGTTGTCACGAAAAGAAAGGAACATAGCAATTATTTTAAAATGCATAATCACAACGAAGTTATTCAAACCCTCAGTTAAAGCTACATGCATATAACCCCATAATGTCATAATATTAGTGTAGTATCAGGCTCAAAATTGGGCACATCCATCGCCCATCATTATGTTCTACAAGAGTCTTAAGGACTATATATCTGTTGAAAAGTCGTGGAACTTCAGCTGGCAAGCAACCTTAATACATTAACATAAAGAAAATCAATCAATCCTCCATCTAAACGGAGATTATCACCTGGAACCTATTCACCAGACAAGCCAGAGAGGAACCAATGTGAAATCGAAGGCAGTAACCATTGTAAGGATGTGGCTTCACTCCATAAAACTTCCTCTAGGTATGTATTCATAAACCCCACAACAGAATGTACCTGTAGATAGTTTTAACATATTAGAGTAAGCCTGAGAGCAAAACGAAAGGGTATTATTAGTGAAATGCGGGTACAGAGAATGAGCTTACCTGAAGGAGGAATTGTTGAACAGCAGATGGCAAGGCGCACCTAAAATTAACGACATTGTCATAACCAACTCTCAAGAAAAAGAAACCTTGTATGAAACCTCTCAGGCCAGATTACCATTACCTCTGGTTTGTAGGATGAACTCTCGACGCTTTCCTTCAGAGCCAAAGTCTTGCTATGAACATTTCCACCTATGCATGAGCCGAGTAGAGTGATTCAGAGAAATGTAAGTATCAAATAAGGAAAGAGACAACTGTGAGGTGAGATTTGGGGCTCAAGGCGTATCTACATTATACATGTGTGCCTATAGAGGTGAATCAGACAGGGAAGTTGTGTCATTCTGCCATATCACCATCCGGGTCGCCTTTTATCACAGAGACAATGTTCAACCATCTCTGCACAACCAAATGACCCTTACCTCACTAAGAATTACATTAACCCACTTTTTTATGTCCCAAGCTGTTGAGATCGTCGATCTCCTCTGATCCAATGGTGGAGTTGATGCCAGGTGCAAGGATTCGAGATCGTTCCACAAAACCCACCTCATCGACATTAATGAAGGGCTGTTGTGGTGGTTAATGAATGGCTGCAGTGATAAGGAAAGGCCTCGAGGTTCTCTCCGCCTTAATGGAGAAATGCTACCCAAGGTATGCCAGCGAGGGAAGCGTTAATGCGATCAAAGTGGATGTACACCTGGGAATTGACGCGTACCCTACCAGCGATCTCAAATGGTTCGAATTTTAATATAAAGTTGTAACATTGAATAACAACCATATAATAAAACAAAATATGAATTAAATTCTTCATTTAATTCTTTGGTATGGGTGTTAAGGTTTAGGTTGTTACACTTTTTTAAGGATTTAAGTAGCTTGGTGTGAATTATTTGGTTACAAATGGCTATTGTAACTTCTGCAAAGAGTAGTAATGTGATGAAATCGACATTTTCGTCCATCAATAATGCATGTTGCCTTCAGTCCAGCAAAGAAATTCTATGGTCTCTGGAGAACTTTGGCGTCCACAAAAAAAATTTAATAAATAAAAAATATTTTAATAATAAAATATAATACAAATAAAAAATATTATAATAATAAAATATAATACAAATAAAAATATTATAATAATAAGAATCACATCTTATGACATTATAAAAATATTTAATAATTTATTAGTAAAAATTTCTCATAATATAAAAATGTTGACCAATATTATTAATTATTAAATTATTTTGTTAATCATTAATGAAATTTTATATCATTATTTAAATTCAAACAAGTTTAGAATGAAATATTTTGGTGTGTAGATTTTTTTTTAATGCGAAAAGGTGTGTTTTTACGTAAAAACATATTCGTTATATCTCTTTAATTGGGTTTTTATATTAAAAATATTATTTATATTTCCATATTATTTTTCATACTTAGTAGCATTTAAACAAGTGTAACAATAATGTCTCTTTGTTCGATACATTCAATTTTCCTTTTAGAAATATTATGCTGCTTAGATTTTTTAATGTGAAAAAATGAATTTTTATGTAGAAATAAATTTGGTATATATCTTTAATTGGGTTTCTATATAAAAATAAAACAATAATCAACACAAAGCATAGCATTTTATCAATAAACATGTCAAGTTTTATGAAAAAACTATTCAAATTTTTAAAAATTGATCATTTCTAAATTGATTTCGAAATTCAAAAGGTTTCATGTAACACCTCCTCAAGTCAGAAATTACTTTATCTAGTTTAAGATTTTAGTAAATAGAATTCAGGAAAGACGAATGACATTTTAGATGAATATTTAAATGTTAAATAATATTATTTTTTTGTAACTATGAAATCTTAGAATTTAAGAATGGAGACTGTAAATGAATTCTAACCTCCAGTTAGAAACAGTGAAAGACAGTTACACTTTTCTCTCTGGGAGATAAAAAGAGATTTCAGTGGAAAGAAAGAGACTTAGTTTAGAATTAAGGAAAAGCAAAAGGAAAGTCTCTAAGGAAAACAACACTTTGTTAGAGGGGATATCCAAAGTTGGACCTGGGCTAGTGGATAACCTCATAACACAATTAGATCAGTGGTATTTTAGACTAGATTGTACTCTTGATATCTATTACCAGATTTAGGAGTTAAACTGTTACATGTTGTCCTCGAGTGGAGCTCGGGGGGAGAAGTGGACGTGATTTCCCTTCTCAAGGTTGGGGGGAGAAGTGGACGTGATTTCCCTTCTCAAGGTTGGGTGGAGAAGGTCTCACCTCAGTTGAATTTGTGTATTGACACAGACAGATAAGTATTTTATCTTTTCTTAAGTCTAAAGCTATGAGTTCATGAATGAAAATAGATATATATTTGGTTACTCCATTTGCTAAAATAGATATAAACCCAAGTGTTTATGTTCCAGTGAACAAAGTAGCTTGAAAATATGATAATTATGTAATTTATTGTAAATATAATTATAGAAACTATTCAATGATAATACTATGAAAGTTTACCAGGGTCTCTGTAAAATAAGGCCAGTGACTTAGTTCATTACATGCACCCTTAAACTTCTTTACTACATAGGGTGTATTTCCTTATCTTTTAACTTGTGAAAGAAACCACTAGAAAATTGGACTTTGCTAAGGGAGAACCACATGCATGCTTATTCATAAAAAAACAAGGAACAATTATGGTTTCCTGTAGCAAAAGAACATATGTATATTTGTACCAAAATTGCGATAAGGGTTGAATCCTTCTCTTTCTGATTATATAAACAGAGATGTACATTGGGTTAGCGAAGGGGTTAGGACCAGGCAGCCATTTCCATAGCCATTTTGGACCAGTACCCTAAAGGATCTACTAACGAGAAAATCGAACCCTGGAAATAGTAAAACTAATACAATGAACTTATCTGAAGCATAAGGATCATCCATTCATATATACGAGAACTAGTTTAGTAAATAACAACAACGCTAGTATAAACAATTAACAAAAATAATAGTTTTCCCTTAAACCCATAACTCAGATGCTGAGGGCATCAAGTTTAGCTCAATAGTCGACACCGACTAAGGAGGATGAGCCAGAAGAAATATTACTAAAATTTGGAATGTTTAATAAGTTACAGAGAGAAACAATCTCTTAGAAAAACACTAAACCCTCGAAGGGTTTTCCAAAATTTTTTGTTTTAAGATACCCTAGAATTTAACTAGAAACTCTAAACCCCAAAGGATCCTCATTTCTATTCACCGCAAGTCAAAAGGGCATATCTTAGGTGAAGAGCACGTGGGAAAGGATATCGAAGCAGTGTGACAGCCGCCAATCAAAACCCACTCACACAGAAGGTTGCGTTTTACAAAAAAAAAAGGACAAGGTTCTATTGAAAAACATTAAGATCACCGAATAGAAATTATATCAACATTGTGCATAATGTTTATGAAGAATATACTGAAAAAACGTGGGTTATCTCCAGTGAGAGTTTCGATTCTCCAGAGATCTAGAAACCCAATCTCTTTCGCTTGGGAAAAATGGTGCCCTGTCCATAGAATTGGTCGCTTGGAGGTTGGGAACTGCATTGAAAGAAACTGCGAGGAAGTTAGATTAATGACTCAGGGTTTGCAAAGAAAATCAAAACAACATAATGATTCAAGAGACTTGTATCTGTAGTGAACACAGAGAACATAGACTAAGTGCTGGTGGGAGATCTAGGAGAGAAGCCCTTCATATGGCAAAGGAATCTATAAAGAAACTGAAAAATTGCAGGCATTATTGAGAAGCTTGCCATGGAGAAAGAAGCAAGCGTGAATCACAATCCAAATTCGTCCATAAATCAATCAATTAAGGGTAAAGATTTACCCCTTGCACTATGTTGTAGATTTCTTCCCCATAAGGTTGCACCAAGCGAATGGAGCCGAATGGGAACGAAGACACCCTATCCAGAACCCTAATGGTGCACCAACAAATCCCTGTCGTTGGATTAGATTCGGAAAGATCGATGGTTTTACAACGTCTAGTTGTCCATTGTCATGGAACCCAGCTGTAATCACATAATACTTCTTGGTGTTTTGGTCTAGTTCTTGGAATTGGTTAAGGAACATATCTTATCAAGACCAAAAACTATAGTGTGAATCCCCATATTTTATATGTTCACCGACCACAAAATTAATACGCATACAAATAATTAAATATGATATGCAATTACAAAACACCATTATATATATACATATGTTATGTATGCACCTATAACAACCTTTTTATAGATAAGTATAAATGGAAATGATAGGTTGGGTAAGTAGGGTACTCATGTTGGAGGCATGGTCTTGGTTAATTAGTAAATAAAAGTAGATTTTTTTGTTATATATGCCTTTTCATGTTACAAGTGGTATCAGAGCCACATGTTCTAGCTCTGTGGCCTTGGGCAAGAAAGTTGTCAATAACCAAATGTTTAAATGCACAAAGAGGAGAAAAGAAACAGTATGAGAAGGGTAAGAGAAACTACCCCATCTAACCTGGAAATGTGGGTCCAGTTCGGGGAAAATATGACAAATGAGAATGTTGTGTTGCTAGAGATTATTCAACAATTACGAGCATAAATGATGAACTTGCACGCCAACAATGAGAGACTCAGGTTAGAGTAGGAGAGAATATTGAAAAGCCTCTTGGATCGATAGAATCTGAGGGATACAGATCCTAGTGCAGACAAGGCAGCAACAGAGAGGTCCTCTGAAAATGGAGGAAACTCGAATGAATAATGATGAGCAAGAATCAAGGAACACTTCCAGAGGTAGAGGGCCTAAGAGGCCAAGAATTGAGTTACAGGTAGAATTTAAAAAAATAAAACCTTCATTATTTGACGGAGAAGCATAAGAGGCAACATAATCTTGGTTGATTAATATGAACCATTATTTTTAGATATACATATAGGATGACAATTTAAGGGCTTGACTAGCTGTTTACCAATTGTGAGGTAAAGCCACCCTTTGGTGGGAAGAGATTAAAACAGTTCGAAACGTGGACAAGTGGGGGGTAACTTGGGATACCTTCTAGAAGTATTTTAAGGATAAATACTTGACAAAAAGGTTCTATGATGAGAAGGCGAAGGAATTCCATGAGTTGAGGTTAGGACAACAGTGCATGGATGAATTTATAGCCAAATTTACATCATTGTTGCGTTATGTTCTGTACATGCAAGAGGAGAAAGAAAAAGTACAATGCTTCCTAAGAATTTTTCCTACTCATATGAAGGAACAAATAGATTTTGAAAATCTGAAAACAATGGATGAAACTATTCGGAAGGCTCGTATCTGCTACCAACAGATGCGGCAGAAAGGAGAAGGTAATAAGAGTTGTCCAGGCAAAAAGGGGCAGAAAGGATTTTCAAGCAATTTTAAGGGCAACAGATCAGGTGGAGTGGAAGTTATACCTAGAAACACAGGAGGAGGACCCCTAGGAAGTTATCAACGATGAAACTGGAATCCAGATGAAGCCAAAATAGTTGAAGCTCACAACAAGACAAAACTTGGACAACCACCAAAACCGCCCTTGCAATGTTGGGGTTGTGGAGAACCCCACTACTACAAGAATTGTCCTCACCGCACTAGAAATATAATTACAACAAGTTTTCAAGAAGATTCCACGGTTGGAGATGTGGCTAGGAACATACCAAAGATTAATGTTGCATTGGAGGATCATCAGGTAGAGTATCAACCCACCATGGTGGAGTTTGAATGTAAGATAGCTAACCATATATATAAACTAACACAATAGCTATGATTTTTGTGCATGTAAATACATAGCCTTTTTTTCTAAAAAAAAATTAGTACAACAACTACTATCTTGATGCATGTAAAAACATATTTCTTTTCCAAAGGAAGCTAACACAATAGTTATTATTCTTCTGCACATGAACACATATTCGTTCTCAAGAAATCTAACACAATAACCTTTACTTTTGAGTATACAAACACACAATTTTTTCAATAAAACTAACATGGGTTCTTATCATTGTATGCACCAGATTCATATGCTACCTTTCAAGAAAATAATGTTGATTCTTACCAATTCATGTACAAAATTCATATTCAAGATTTCAAGAAAATAACCGTGACGGACCTAATGGTATACAAATTGAGTGGGCCTAATTGATAAAAGTATGTGTTTCCTTTCAAGAGGTCACAGGTTCAAAACCATAGGGGGTTAGAGTATGTATGTCCTTTTAGACTTAGCAATCAAATTGTTGCATAGAGGTGGGTCCCTTGTCCCACAAACAAGGGGGTCTCATACACCAATTTGGTGCCTGTCTTAGCCATGACCTTAAAATTGGATAATAATAATTATTATTATTTCAGGCTCAAGATTTCATATGTAATGTTTCAAGAAATAATATGGTTACTTATATTTTATGCAGAAGATTCATATACATTCCTTTCCAAAATATTACTACAACTAATTTATATTTTACCATGCAATCTTTCTAAGAAAATAACTTGGTTAATCTTTTATGCAAACAATATTCATATGCACCCTCTTTTTTCCAAGAAAATGGATACTTTCTTTTCTTTTAAATGCAAAAGAGTCGTATGCAATCTCTTATTTTTAGAAGAATAACATGAATACTTATCTCTTATGCACAATATCCATGAATTCCTATTTGCATTACTTATGTCCAAGCATGTCAATATGATAGAAACATAATTGTTAAAGAATAATGAAGCTAGCTCACAGAAAAAGAACAACCCTTTAAAAGTATGACATATAATTCAAAAAAAAATATGAATAAGTAACGAGGGCAGACTTCTCCTCGTCTCTGCATACAACAACAGAGATTGGTCCATGGCTAGTCTAAAAAACATGCTCCTACCTATCCCAAGGAATCATTTTTACATCCATAGAAATAGAGTCGTTGGAGTCTCCCATTACTCACACAATTCTGTTGGCATTATGACACAGGTTTGGCACTATGACACAGGTGTTGTCCTTGATGGCAACTCACTCAGATGGCAGATCACTGCTCAGGCTCTCAAAATGAGAGAAAAAGAGGTATACACAGTTTCCTTTTTCCTAAGTCACGTATACATGTGGGATTGTTGATCAAAAGTCGCGTATGCGTATGCACGCACTTTCATGCACGAAAAAGTGCGTACGTGTGGGAAAACTTGTTTTTGGTCCATGGTATTTAGTCCTTGGTATTTGGACCTATGGTTTTGGACTATGGTATCTCGTTTGAAGTGTTGAACCCAGGTATTTGGTCCAAGGTATTGATTCTTTATGGTTTTGAACCATGGTATTGTGTAAGGCCTAAGACTATAAAAGGGGAAGGAGATCATTAGGCAAAGGCATTGTCTCACGCATTGAATATCTCATGAAGAACTAGATTTGGAACACTAGTCATTGGGTTATGACGTATAGCTGGATCTGAATCAAGGAGGAACCTGACCGCAAGAAAAAGGATAATTACTATTGATGGATCAAGATCTTAAGGCTTGAATAGTAGTATCTTTGTGTGATTTTGATTTGTTATTTTGGCACATGACTTGATCTATAAATCTGATAATCTGGGTATAACTAATGTCTGAATAAGTGAAAAGGATAAATTATCTTTTATAGATCTGTACGCAGGTTCAGCGAAGAAAAGGAGCGTATACACGCTAGTTTTGTAATGCAGAATAGCGTATACGCTGGTTGGCCTTAATTCAGAAGCGTATGTACGCAGGGTGTACACATTGAAGTAGCGTACGTCTCTTGAAATATGTTTTAGCTACTTCTATTTATTGCTGCAGTGTTCTGGGTTTAGAATTGGTGTCTAGTTACTGTTACTGTTTTCTGGGTACAGCATTCAGAGAAGTGACTATTTGATTCAATTTTGTTTGGTGCAAAGGAGATTGATTGATGCAGATATACTTGATGTTTAATTGATGTTATTCATGGATCCAGTCTGAAAATTTATGAAACGTGGTCCCTGAAAGAAAAGAGAAGGTTGTACCCTTCTGTAGGTCAGCACCTACGTACTAGTACCTCAACTAGTACAAGAGCTAAGGGGGTTGTAGCTCCCTTCTAGAAGAAGCTGGAGAATGAGAGAAAGTTGTGGCCTTCTGCAGGTAGCAGCCTACGTACTGGTATAAGACTGCACCAGTATAGAATCATTGTAAAAAAAAGTTTCTAATTAAAAGAAGATAGAGACGAATTGCAGTAGATGGTTTTCACCCACATTGGGTTTCCACCTTATATCTTTGTGTCCATGTGTGTGATGATCTGTTCTATTTTACTGCTCCTGTTTACTGTTCTTATGATTAATGAAGTCCTGATGCACTGATTAAAGATCATCAATTAATGAATCTTAAGCTTTCTGATATATGCTGGTTGCTTTAGACACAGTAGCGTATATACACAGTTTCCCATAGCTGAAGTAGAGTATACACATCTGATTGTGAAATGAAAAATAATTGATTTGATAACACTGATTCACCCCCCCCTCCCAGTATTATTTCCAACAATTGGTATCAGAGCCAGGTCCTTCAGAAGAAGCTTGATCGCTTGAAGGAAGATCTATCATCATGAGCAACTATGAAAATAAAGCATCTATCAGGCCACCTATCTTTAATGGAAGCAACTTCGTCTATTGGAACGTAAGAATCACAACCTATCTTCAATCTCTTGGTACAGAAGTTTGGGATATCATGGAAACATGATACACATTTCCATCAGCAACTCCTACAGATACGGCTGGTAAGAAGCAGTATGAAACAAATGCAAAAGCTATCAATACTCTATTAGGGAGTATATCTCAATCAGAATTCGTCAAGGTTATGCAGATCAAAACCACAAAAGAAATATGGGACAAGATCGTTCTAAGCTATGAAGGAGATGATCAGGTAAAACGTGCAAAACTACAAACTCTCAGAATCCAATATGAAAATCTCAGAATGCACAATGATGAAAGTGTGGCTAATTATTTCTTACGTATAGATGAGATTGTTAATTGTATGAAAAACTTGGGTGAAGAGATAAAAGAAGCGACTTTGGTTGAAAAGGTTCTAAGATCTTTGTCTTCTCAGTTTGAATCAAAAGTTTCGGCCATAGAAGAAAAGCAGAATCTTCAAAGCATTACCATGTCACAGCTGCACGGAATCCTAACTGCTTTCGAAATGAGAAAAGGGGGACCATCAGACATGAGAGAATCTGCATTCAAAGCCTCAGGAAAAGGAGACTACAATGAGTCAGGATATATGTCAGAAGGAGAGGAAGAATCAAACTTTGTCAAAAACCTTCAACGGGGTTCTGGAAGATTCAGAGGTAAGCTACCTTTTAAATGCTTTGCTTGTGGAAGAATCGTGATTTGGGAGTTAATTCCAGATCAAAGCGGAAACCTTGAACAAAGTTTTTGTCGCCTCTCGGGTTTATGACTTCAACTACGTGGACATTTTATTAGCGAGAAAGGACGTGTCACCAGACGTAGATGGAGACTATGAGCTTTATCTACTTCTGGTAAGCAAATTGTTTTTAGGAAGTTTTGTGACTAGCTCTCCAGGGAACATTAAATTGCTAATTTGTCTGTTAAAAATATTCCATATTTGCAGAGTTGCGAGAAAATTTCCCACAGATGCATAAATTTCATCGATGCAAATGACTTCTACGAAGAGACGGGAGAGAAAGGAGCAGGACCGGCCACGTCTAGTGCTGACTCACCGGTTGGACATGACTTAGAATCAGGGTAGAAATTTCAACAATGGATTTTTTTGTAATTTGGCAGAAGTGTATAGGAATTTTATTCGGTCAGCTGTTATATATTCTCGTTTAATTTAAACATCTGACTTTATTCATTACCATTTAATTTCTGAAATCTGTAATCTAAATAAATATAACCAATTTAATTTGTTGACTTTCCTTAGTACCATGGTTGGTGCAACTCGGACAAAAGATGGAAAGGATATGTTCCGCTGAATTATTGTCGTGAATAAAAGGTAAAATATGCATACGATTGAGGTGATTTTCTCGTCAACGTTGCTAGGTTATCTAAAAGAAAGGTAAACGTGAAAAGGTTACACGTGAAATAAATATTACCATAGAAAGTGATAGTATTTACGGCTGATTGGAAAATGAAGAAAATCTTCGAATTCATTGTGCGTTTAGAAAGTTCTCACACCAATATTGAAATACTCTCTAGGAGGGAAGATGTTAGGACCTCCGGTTGCGGGTGCGACGGGCGCTGGGTGGGCAATCGTGCACGGGAGCGAGCGGGTGCGCGGGCTCGCTGAACAACGATTGTGCGACGACCTGCGGACAACATGCGACGAAAATTGCGACAATAGGGAGCGTGTGAAAAAAGACTAAGTATGGGAATGCACACTTATACCACGATTTGGACAGCCACAAAGCCGACTTGTGTAAAGGCGTTGTGGGCATGTATTAGTGGGTGTGTGGGGTCGGCCATGGGGCTGCCCACCCCTTTGTAAACACACGTTGAAATGTGTATAAATAAATGAACTTGGAGCTCATTTGTAACAGGCATCTTCGCTCGTTCTCATACGCATAGGGGTAAATACTTGCGCAGTTTTGGAGGAGGATACGCATACCTCATGCGTAGTCCAGTCTAAGTGCGAGGCAGAGTTATCTTGCGGTCTGAGGTGGGAAGGTTCAGTTGTAAGTGCAGGACTTGGGTGAAGGTTTGAGTGACTCGGGTGAGCACTCCTTCTCGTGCAAGTGTGCACACGGTTGTGAGACAGGTTACTGTTGTATTGTAAATTTGACTAAGTGTAGACTTGGTTTGGCAAGGCACACTAGTCTGTTGTAAACTGATATTTTGATAATATATATATTGATTGGGCAGACTTTCTGGGAGTTGCCCCTCCCTTTGTACTTGATCATTGTTGATGTTCTTGGTTTATTGTACATGGTTAATAATAGAGAATGGTCTTCACTAAAGTATAAAGGATAATGCTTTATTCGATTGCAAAAACATAAGCTAAGTATGTTCATGTTGAAGTAGGCGTAGTCCACGGGTGTTAGTATTGTTAAAAAGAAAGCGCTCGGTGGTGCCGCACCTCGCTACAGTTGGTTGGAAGATCACCGTAGGTGTAGGGGCGTGACAGTTGGTATCAGAGCTCGGTCGGAGCTGGTGAGCAAAGGTTGCTCGTGACAGTGACAAGGGTACTTGCAGGTGAAGGAGACCGTTTCACACGAAGTGAGACAAGGGCCGGTTCAGGTTGCAGGTGAAGATGTCTATCTTGCAGAAATTGGGTTATGCATCCTTCGAAGAATTCGAAGGGAGTCTACTTGAAGAGTCAGAAGGAGTAAAACAAGGATTTGTAGAATGTGGCAAAAGGTTGTCTGAAACAAGGGATGCTCTTCGTGCCTTGGTTAAGGAAGGGATTTCTGATGAGAATAGAGAGGAAGCTCTTCGACTTGCAGGGGAAGCAGACTCGATTGAAGCAGAACTCAAGGAGCTCAAGATAAGACAGAAATTGAACCAAAAGAAGTGGGATTGCCTAGCTCTTGAGAGGCATCTCCTAGCCTTGAAGAGGAAGGCTGAAGCTGAGAAAGAGCTTCTTCAACCCGGTTGGGCAATGGAGCAAGGTGAAGTTGCAGATTGTGCCAACAAGGAAGAGGAAGCCGTGATAGAGGAAGATGTTGCAGACATGACTACGATAGAGGATGAACTTGAAGATGATCAAGTTGAACCAGGATCGTGCAGTTTGTCAACATGTATGAATGAGGTCACTCACATGGAGGAGCCTCATGATGATGAAGTAAGTGATGATACTTGTGTTTCATTTGGGCATTTGGGAGATGGACCGTGTACAGGGAAGGGCAAAGCCAATTTGCCAAGGCAAGAGGACATCTTACCATGGATGACTATGATGGAACCTTGTATGAAGAAGCAAGGATTGTCAGTTGTTGGAGAGCTTGTTGGGGCTACTTGTGACCTTGTGATGAAAGGTGCAAGGACCCGGGACAAGGGTGGAACTTGATGATCGTTGTGGAGGATTGGGTCATGCTTTAGCCACATGAAGAATTGGCTAAGTGCCCGGCATGACTCATGGACAGATTGAGGAGGGCACACACTTGTGATGTTTTGAGTGGACTTCTCATGGCTGAGACCAAGAGCAAGTCTTGATGGACACTTTGGTGGAGGAGCTATGATGAAGGGACTCATGACATGATGATGAGATGGTTGGGTGACCGAGTTCACTAAACCGAAGATCGAAGACTTGGATGAGATGGCCAGATGTTGTGATGTGTCTACTTGGTTGGACTACATGGGCAGCTTAGTCATGGACATCAGGTTGGAGACTTGAAGACATGGAGCATGGCAGACCTATGCAAGGACATTGTGTGGAAGCACTTGTAGAGATGTCAAGGGACATCCAAACAAGGTGCTAAGGCAGGAATGTTATGCAGATGGGCTTGCTAGGAAACTTGAGGATGGCACATTGCAGATGATGAAGAGGACTTCATGGACCTGAATGGGGCACATCAAGAGTTGATAAGATGGAAGACTTGGATGGACTTGTGAGCAGCTATGGAGCATTCCTATTACATGGGGATGGGTTATGGAGCTCATGAGGACATGAGATTGTTGTGACTTTTAGGGACTTCATGTATGGTGGACTTAGAGATCTAATACATTGAGGAGCTGAAGTCAGGTGACTTTGATGCATTATGGGATGCATACTTTCAAAGTGCATGTATGGGCATGGCTTGGAAGAGTGACTTGATGTAGAGGATAGATAAGAGGCACTTTGAGGTGATGAAGTTACAATGATGATGATGATGCTTTGGTGATACACTTGAGCATGGGTTGAGCTGAGACTCAACGACTTTCTATACATGGGGGCTGATTTAATCGAGGATCATGGGCAGCACATGGATAGGTGAGACAAGTGCATACTTGTTTCTATGGAGACTTGAGGATGGCACATTGCAGATGACGGAGAGGACTTCATGGACCTGAATGGGGCACATCGAGAGTCGGTTCGATGAGATGATCTCTTCACTTTGGAGGAGACACACACCTGGACAACATATTGCAGATGACAGTGGTTCTACATATGTTGCGGTGATGTTTGCCTTATGTGGAGGAGACAACATCATGGATGATGGTATGTTGTCGAGGACGACAATGACTTCAGGTGGAGGAGAATGTTAGGACCTCCGGTTGCAGGTGCGACGGGCGCCGGGTGGGCGATCGTGCGCGGGCACGAGCGGGCGCGCTGAACAACGATTGTGCGACGACCTACGGACAACATGCGACGAAACTTGCGACAATAGGGAGCGTGTGAAAAAAGACTAAGTATGGGAACGCACACTTATACCACGATTTGGACAGCCACAAAGCCGACTTGTGTAAAGGCGTTGTGGGCATGTATTAGTGGGTGTGTGGGGTCGGCCATGGGGCTGCCCACCCCTTTCTAAACACACGTTGAAATGTGTATAAATAAATGAACTTGGAGCTCATTTGTAATAGGCATCTTCGCTCGTTCTCATACGCATAGGGGTAAATACTTGCGTAGTTTTCGAGGAGGATACGCATACCTCATGTGTAGTCCAGTCTAAGTGCGAGGTAGAGTTATCTTGCGGTCTGAGGTGGGAAGGTTCAGTTGTAAGTGCAGGACTTGGGTGAAGGTTTGAGTGACTCGGGTGAGCACTCCTTCTCGTGCAAGTGTGCACACGGTTGTGAGACAGGTTACTGTTGTATTGTAAATTTGACTAAGTGTAGACTTGGTTTGGCAAGGCACACTAGTCTGTTGTAAACTGATATTTTGATAATATATATATTGATTGGGCAGACTTTCTGGGAGTTGCCCCTCCCTTTGTACTTGATCATTGTTGATGTTCTCGGTTTATTGTACATGGTTAATAATAGAGAATGGTCTTCACTAAAGTATAAAGGATAATGCTTTATTCGATTGCAAAAACATAAGCTAAGTATGTTCATGTTGAAGTAGGCGTAGTCCACGGGTGTTAGTATTATTAAAAAGAAAGCGCTCGGTGGTGCCGCACCTCGCTACAAGCGGTTGGAAGATCACCGCAGGTGTAGGGGCGTGACAGAAGAGGTGCTATTTAGTGCAATACATAAGAGATGTTACAATCTCACGTTAAATAAACATTTGAATTAGTGAAATTATATAAAAATAAAATAGATTTTTAAAAATAAAATAAAATTAATAATTTCAAACCATATAAAATTAAAATAGAATATAAAAAATAAAATAAAATTAACAAATAATTAGAACCAACGTAACTGTTTCGAAAGCTTTCTTCTCTTAATAAATAAACATGCCTATCTAGGGCAAAAGATATCAGTATGTTATAGTCAATTTTTGGAAAGGTTTGTTTTTTTTGGATGATAAGGTATGTAATTTCAAGTTTCTGGTAATTTTAGGGTTTTAAGTTTTTGATAATTTTAAGGTTTTATGTGATGATTAGGGGATTTTATAACTAATTTTTTTGTAATACTCAATGATGCACCAACATTTATTTTTACCAAGTTTTACTTATTACTGTTAATTTTATTCTGTATTAACCTGGATTGTTAAAACAATTAGGCTGAAAAGCCAGAACATATGTTGTTAATTATTAATTAAAAGAATTTGATCAGTTTGTAAAAGAACTGAGGAATCGGTTAAAATAACTCCTGAAACAGTTACAAGGAGTTTCCCATTTTTTCCTTCAAAAAGGAAAATGATAGAACCCTGAGGGGGTTGGGAAAAAGTGGTAGAAGGGATTGCGTTGTGAATAGTTTTTCCTGAGCTAGACAAATTAGCTAGTGGGAAAAATGCCTTGGATAACAGCCGAGAGGTACGAGACTTGAGGCTGGACATAGCCCTAACGCCCAAGGTACCAAGATGTTTTAGCCATTGTCAGCAGTTGGAAGAGCTTGGAGGGGGATTTTGGACATAATTTCCACATCCATGGCTGGGTGGTGAGACCTTCTAGGTAGGGGAAAGCATGTGCATGCTTACAAGTAAAGCGCAGAAATAGATAAGTAGCAATTTTGTGCTAGAAAGATTAGCTGCTTTATTTTATGAAATGAACAGGTTGACATGCTAATGAATTACTAGTAAGACTGTCAATGATAATCTGAAGCATAATGTCTTCCTTTACAATTTCAATACAGTCAGCTAGTTACAGATATCATTACATAAAAGAGAAACAAGGTAATGAAATTTAATTTCCATCTACTGAAACAAAATGCATCAGTTATTCTAAACCTTAAGCAAAAGAACAAATTCCTGTGGTGGAGCAGCTATTCATGTTATTTTTTGATTATAAACTATCGCATTAAAAACTTAATAGCCTACTGAGTTATTAAGACCAGAAACCGTATTCGGCCAATTCATGGAAATTAACAGGTATTTCTTTAAACCATCTTAATCAAAAGAAAACATACTGATAATGTCAAACTATGGAATTTTCATTCAAAAGACGATATTCACCCTTACCCACTTCAACTATTCACGGAGCTCTGACCCGAGTTGTTCAGTACCCAAGCTAAACTTAACCCATCAAAACAAAGATCGACAACCCTGAACTATAACAATGAAAATAGAGATAATAATGAAAATCATTTATAACTTCCCCACTGCATAGATGTGTGTCAAATAAGTGCTTATAGGTGGCCGAATCCATGATGGGAAAACCCTAACAACGAGCTTCCACGAAAAGAAAAGTAACAGAGCAATTATTTTGAAATGCATAATCAAAACGAAGTTATTCAAACCCTCAGTTAAAGCTACATGCATATAATCCCATAATCTGACAATATCAATGTAGTAACGGGCTCAAAATTGGACATATCCATCGCCCATCATTTTGTTCTACAATAGTCCTAAGAAATATATATCTATTGAAAGTCCATGGCACTTCGGCCAGCGAGCAACCTTAATACATTAACATAAATAAAATCAAACAATCCTCCATCTAAACGGAGATTGTTGCCTGGAACATATTCGCGAGACAAGCCAGAGAGGAACCAACCTGAAATCAAAGGCAGTAACCATTGTAAGGACGCGGCTTCACTCCAGAAAACTTCCTCTGGGTATGTATTCATAAACCCCGCAACAGAATGTACCTGCAGACAGTTTTAACATATTAGAGTAATATTGAGAGCAAAATGAAAGATTATTATTAGAGAAATGTGGGTACAGAGAACGAGATTACCTGAAGGAGGAATTTCTGAACAACAGGCGGCAAGGTGCACATGAAATTAACGACATTTCCATAACTAGATCTAAAGAAAAAGGAATCTTGTATGGAACCTTTCGGGCCAGATTACCATTACCTCTAGTTTGTAGGATGAACCCTCCACACGTTCCTTAAGAGCCAAAGTCCCGCTATCAACATTTCCACCTGTGCATGAGCCAAGTAGATTGATTCAGAGAAATGTAAGTATCAAATAAGGAAAGAGACAACTGTCAGGTGAGATTTGAGGCTCAAGGCGTATCTACGCTATACTTGTGTGCCTGTAGAGGTGAATTGGACAGGGAATCAGTGTCATTCCGCCATACCACCATCTGGGTCGCCTTTTGTCACAAAGTCGATGTTCAACTATCTCTGCACAACCAAATGACCCTTACCTTGCTAAGAATTGCATTAACTCGCCGTTCTACATCCAAAGCCTCTTAGATCGTGGATCTCCTCGGATCCAATGGTGGAGTTGTTGCCAGGTGCAAGGATTTGAGATCGTTCCACAAAACCTGTCTCATCGACATTAATGAAGGACTGCTGTGACAGTTAATGAAGGGCTATTGTGATAAGGAAAAGCCTCGGGGTTCTCTCCGCCTTAATGGAGAAGTGCTACCCAAGGTATGCCAGTGAGGGAAGCGTTAATGTGATGAGAGTGGATGTACACCTGAAAATTGGCATGTACCCCGCCAGTGATCTCAAATGATTCGAATTTTAATATAAAGTTGTAACGTTGAATAACAACCATATAATAAAACAAAATATGAATTAAATTCTTCATTTAATTCTTTGGTATGGGTGTTAAGGTTTTAGGCTGTTACAAATGGTATCAGAGCGACATTTTTGCACATTGAGACTTACAGCTCAATATATACACCTACAAATATGAACCAATAGATATATATATATATATATATATATATATATATATATATATATATATATATATATATATATATATATATATATATAGATATATATATAGATATATGAAATATGCTTGTATATAAATCAGTGACATTAACCAAGTAAGTGTGAATGTGTACGCAGAGACAGAGGTCAGCACCAAAGAGTATAAATGCAGGGGAGCCCCAGATTATCACACTAGCCAGAAGTGCCTTATGCGAAGGCCAACTTGGATATATGGATACAGCTAGGATAAGAATCTTGGCAAGCCATCGATGACCTGCTTGAAACAGTGCAACAACTACATGCAGAAATGATGAACTTGAGGACGGAAAATGAACGACTAAGGCAAGAACAGGAAAAGATCCTTAAAATATTGTCCGACCGATAGAATCAACGAGGATCAAATCCCAGTACAGAGAATAGGGAGAAGACCCTAATAGCCCATCATGGCAAATATAATGCAGAGTCAATAGAGGGACATAAGGAGGATGAAGAGGGGCGTTCGAATAATGTTTCCGACCAAAGAAAGACAAAAAGATAGAAAGTGGAATTACAAGGTGAGTTCAAAAAAATAAAATTGTCACTGTTTGAAGGAGAATCTGAAGAAGTAGCTGAAGCATGGCTAATCGACATGGGTAAATATTTTTAGATTTATGAATATACTTACAAACTTAAAGCACGTCTAGCAGTCTACTAGTTAAGGGGAAAGGCCACTCTCTTGTGGGAAGAGATTAAAACTGTGAGAAAAATCTACGAAGAACAAGTGACGTGGCAAGAATTCCAGAAACATTTTAAGGACAAATATTTAACTGAACGTTACTATGATGAAAAAGCAAAGGAGTTCCATGAGTTAAGGTTGGGAACCTTGACCATGGACAAGTATGTGAAACGGTTTACCTCCCTATTACAAGATGTCCCATACATGCAAGAGGGAAAAGCCAAAATTCAGTGGTTTATTAGTAGTTTACCCAACTTTGTGAAGGAGAAGTTAGAATTTGATTATCCTAGAACAATGGATGATGCAGTGCGAAAATCCTGTATCTGTTATTAGCAAATGAAATAGAAGAATGAGGGTCCCAAAGGAGCCATTGGTAGGAGAATGAGGAATTTACCCCCAAACAGACAACCAGAATTCACAAATGGAAGGAATAATCATCAAAGAACTTTCAAAAAATTTGCAAGGAACCCGCCCAAAGTTCTAGCTTACACTGAGAATAGACAGACAGATGGAGTTAGTAAACCTGCTACTAATCAACCGCCAAAATAACTGCAATGCTAGGGATGTGAGGAATCTCATTACTACAAGAATTGTCCACACAGGGCCAGAACAGAACAACTCTCAAATATGCAAGAGGCCTCCATAGTTGGAGATGTAGAAAGAAGCATGCTCATAATTAACGCTGGTTTGGACAATCACCGAGCAGAATACCAACCCACCATGATCGAGTGTGAAGGTATGATTGTTTATCAACATGTTTATGTTTTATTTGATCCGGGTGCTAGTCTAAGCTACATTAGTCCTAAAGTGGTAGAGAAATGTCAGCTGCAAAGCAATAAATTTAAGAAATCTTGGCTAGTTCAGCTAGCCATCGGAACAAAAAGAAGAGTGTCTGCAAAAACATAAAATTGCCCTATAACAGTTTCAGGATAGCCCTTTGAATATACTCCCCTTAGGTTCGTACGATGTATTAATAGGGATGGACTGGTTGGAAGGGCGTTGGTCCCTAGTTGACTGTAAAGA
The DNA here is from genome assembly GCA_031772625.1 of Pinus tabuliformis. Classification (NCBI taxonomy): domain Eukaryota; kingdom Viridiplantae; phylum Streptophyta; class Pinopsida; order Pinales; family Pinaceae; genus Pinus; species Pinus tabuliformis. The sequence continues at coordinate 456,419,423 of CM062809.1, read as the reverse complement.
GAAATTTGTAAGCTATCTCACAGAGTCGGGGTAGAGAAAGGAAATTCAAGGGATCAAGCAAAACATTAAATTACGTCCTATTACGGCTAACTAGCTTGGAAGATGCATTAGGAAGGGCTACCAGATTTATGATGTCCAAGAAGGATACACCAATGACTGAAACAATATGACTTCATTGGAGAATATTCCTATGATTCAGGATTTCATGGATGTGTTCCTTGAATCCATCCCTAGATTACCGCCTAGACGTGATATTGATTTTACCATTGAATTAATACCTAGAGGAGCTCATGTTTCGAAAGACCCTTACTGCATGAGCATCCCTAAGTTAACAGAACTCAAAATGTGGCTTCAAGAACTTTTGGATGAGGGGTACATTTTCCCTAGTGTATCTCCTTGGGGAGCCACTGTGCTGTTTGTGTGAAAGAAGGATAAGATCTTAAGACTATACATTGATTATCGATAGCTAGGGTAAAAGATAAGTACCCTTTACCCCGTATTGATGATTTATTTGATCAAGTGCAAGGGGCTAGTGTATTCTCAAAAATTGACTTAGGGTCTGGTTACCACTAGATCAAAATAAAGGATGAAGACATTTGCAAAACCACATTTTGAACTCGTTACGGACATTACGAGTTCGTGGTATTGCCTTTCGGCCTTACCAATGCTCCAGCCACTTTCACGAGCCTGATGCATGGCATTTTTCAGCCATTTCTAGATAAGTTTGTACTGATTTTTATTGATGATATACTAATTTATTCAAAAAATCAGGAGGAGCATGAGAAGCACATGAGGACAATATTGCAAATTTTGCGAGACAATTAGTTGTACGCAAATTATAGCAAGTGCAATTTTTATAAAATTCAAATTCAGCACTTAGGCCATGTTATATTAGCTAAGGGAATAGCGGTGGATCTAGAAAAGATCAAAACTATTATGGAATGGACCGCTCTGAAAAGCATTGCTAACATTAAATCCTTTTTGGGCCTAGCAGGTTATTACCATCGATTCGTTAAAGGCTTTTCAAAAATAGCTTTTCCTCTGACCTCGCTACAGAAAAAGGGGCGTGCCTTCCACTGGATAGTGGAATGTGAGCAAATTTTTGAGCAGTGAAATCAATTACTTACCACTGCACCGATGCTAAAGGTAGTAGATATGGAAAAATCATTTGTGATATGCACAGATGTGAGTAAGGAGGGTGTTGGTGGTGTATTAACACAAGAAGGAAAGGTCATAGCCTATGAATCGCACAAACTAAAGGATTATGAGCAGCGATACTCGACATATGATCTGGAGTTGACCGCAGTAGTACACGCGGTCAAAATGTGGTGACACTACCTCCTAGGAAAGAAATTGTTGCTATTAACCGATCATAGCAGTCTTACAAACTTCTTTAACCAGTCTAGTTTAAATGCTCGACAGACCAGATGGACCGCATTCTTGAGCAAATTCGACTTTGACATGAAACATCTCAAGGGGAAGGTCATCCGATAAGTATCTCTCAAAGACCCAGAGTATGCATTCCTTTGGTAGTAAGCCTCAGAAGCCCAGGCAAAAGGGGAATAGTCTGATTATGGTATTAATCTCAACAAAATGCTAACATTCAGAAACAGAATATATATTCCTAACCAGAATTCTATCAAGTAATTATTATTGGATGAGTTTCATAGAAATCCTTACGCCACTCACCCACGATACGAGAAACTGTTTTCTGCCATCAGAAAAAGTTATTTCTGGGTCAGTTTAAGGAAGGATGTGGCTGAATATCTATCCAATTGCTTAGAGTTCCAATTGGTGAAAGCGGAACACCAGCATCCTGCTGTTACAACCATTACCCATTCCTGAGTGGAAATGGGAGACGATCACCCTAGACTTTATCACTGGGTTACCTCGTACTAAGAAGCAACATCACTCAATCATGGTTGTGGTGGACAAGCTAAGCCAGACCGCTCATTTCATACCTGTAAAGTCCACCTATAAGACGATAGAGATTGCAAACATATGTATGAGGGAAATCTTCCAACTACACGGAATACCCTGAGTAGTAATCTCTCACAGGGATGTAAAATTCACATCCACATTTTGGAAAACCCTCTTTACTGGGTTAGGTACTCAGATTCAATTCAATACTGCCTACCATCCACAGACGGATGGCCAGACGGAGCAAGTGAATCAGTTCTGGAAGACATGTTGAGGATGTTTGTAATGCAACAATCACACAAGTGGGAGGAGTGCCTCCACCTAGTAGAGTTCGCCTACAATAATGGACATCACGAATCATTAGGTATGAGCCCTTTTGAGGTGTTTTATGAAAGAAAGTGTCGAGTACCCACTGACTAGAATAGTCTAGTTAATAAGTTAGCATTAGGTCTCGATATGTTAGCTGAAATGGAGGCGACCACTAAAAAGGTTCGCCAGAACTTAAAAGCCGCTCAAGATAGGCAAAAGGTTTATGTAGATAATAAAAGGACTCATAAAGAATTCCAGTTGGGGGATCATGTGTATTTGAAAGTTAAACCCCAGAGAAGTACTTTACATTGGAAGGGTTGTGCTAAATTGGCACCCCAGTATTGTGGACCCTTTCAAATAATGAAACAGATTGGGCTCGTAGCATACAAGCTAGCACTCTGACGCCATTTCTGAGTCCACAATGTGTTCCATGTCTCTTTGTTAAAAAAAAATTGTGTACGACCCTTGACATATTATTAACTGGGAAAACATACACGTAATAAAAGAATAAAGTCAATAATTTATAAATTGTTGTTTTGAAAAATATCTAACAACAGATTACATTTGTGTAGGTCGAACCCAAGGAAGAGTTTCTAGCATATCCTCTTTATATCCTCGATCGGAGAGAAACCATCTTCCAGAAACGAGTCATCACCCATGTTAAAGTGCAGTGGAAGCACTTTGGCTTGGATGAGGCTACTTGGGAAGAAGAGGAAGCTATGCAGGAAGCATACCCGACACTGTTTGCTTGAAAAGAACACCAAGGATGATGTTCCTCTCAAGGGGAGGGAGCTGTAACACCTAATGATGCACCAACATTTATTTTTACCAAGTTTTACTTATTACTGTCAATTTTATTATGTATTAACCTAGATTGTTAAAACAATTAGGCTGAAAAGTGAGAACATATGTTGTTAATTATTAATTAAAAGAATTTGATCAGTTTGTAAAAGAACTAAGGAATTAGTTAAAATAACCCCTGAAACAGTTACAAGCAGTTTCCCATCTTTTCCTTCAAAAAGGAAAATCACAAAACCCTGAGGGGGTTGGGAAAAAGTGGTAGAAGGGATTACGCTGTGAATAGTTTTTCCTAGAGCTTGAAAAATTAGCCATTGGGAAAAAGACCTTGGATAACAGCCGAGAGGTACGAGACTTGAGGTTGGACATAGTCCTGATGCCTACGGTACCAAGACGTTTTAGCCACTGTCAGGATTTGGAAGAGCTCGGAGGGGGATTCTGGACGTAATTTCCGGATCCATGGCTAGGTGGTGAGACCTTCCAGGTGGGGGAAAACACGTGCATGCTTACAAGTAAAGAAGGGAAACAGATAAGTAGAAATTTTGTGTTTAATAATTATCAGTAGGAGAAAGATTAGCTGCTTTATTTTATGAAATGAATAGGTTGACATGCTAATGAATTACTAGTAAGACTGTCAATAATAATATGAGGCATATTTTCTTCCTTTACAATTTTAGTACAATCAGATAGTTACATATATCATTGCATAAAAGAAAAACAAGGTAATCAAATTTAATTTCCATCTACTGAAACAAAATGCGTCAGTTATTCTAAACCTTAAGCAAAAGAAAAATTTCCTCTAGTGGAGAAACTATTCATGTTATTTTTTGATTATAAACTATCACATTAAAAATTTAATAGCCTACTGAGTTATTAAGACCAGAAACCATATTCGGTTAATCCATGGAAACTAATAGGTATTTCTTTAAACCATCTTAATCAGAAGAAAACATACTGATAATGTCAAACTAAGGAATTCTCATTCAAAAGATGATATTCACCCTTATCCACTTCAAGTATTCATGGAGATCTGACTCGAGCTGTTCAATAACCAAGCTAAGCTTAACCCATTAAAATAAAGATCGAAAACCCTGAACTATAACAATGAAAACAAAGATAGTAATGAAATTAATTTATAAATGCCCAACTGTATAGATGTGTGTCAAATGAGTACTTATAGGCAGCCAAACCCATGATGGGAAAACCTTGACGGTGAGTTGTCACGAAAAGAAAGGAACATAGCAATTATTTTGAAATGCATAATCACAGCGAAGTTATTCAAACCCTCAGTTAAAGCTACATGCATATAACCCCATAATGTCATAATATTAGTGTAGTATCAGGCTCAAAATTGGGCGCATCCATTGCCCATCATTCTGTTCTACAAGAGCCTTAAGGACTATATATCTATTGAAAAGTCATGGAACTTTGGCTGGCGAGAAACCTTAATACATTAACATAAATAAAATCAATCAATCCTCCATCTAAATGGAGATTATCGCCTGGAACCCATTCGCCAGACAAGCCAGAGAGGAACCAACGTGAAATCGAAGGCAGTAACCATTGTAAGGATGTGGCTTCACTTCATAAAACTTCCTCTGGGTATGTATTCATAAACCCCACAACAGAATGTACCTGTAGATAGTTTTAACATATTAGAGTAAGCCTGAGAGCAAAACGAAAGGGTATTATTAAAGAAATGCGGGTAGAGAGAATGAGCTTACCTGAAGGAGGAATTGTCGAACAGCAGGTGGCAAGGTGCACCTGAAATTAACAACATTGTCATAACCAACTCTCAAGAAAAAGAAACCTTGTATGAAACCACTCGGGCCAGATTACCATTACCTCTGGTTTGTAGGATGAACTCTCGACGCGTTCCTCCGGAGGAAAGGTCTCGCTATCAACATTTCCACCTGTGCATGAGCCGAGTAGAGTGATTCAGAGAAATGTAAGTATCAAAGAAGGAAAGAGACAACTGTGAGGTGAGATTTGGGGCTCAAGGCATATCTACATTATACATCTGTTCCTATAGAGGTGAATCAGATAGGGAAGTTCTGTCATTCTGCCATACCACCATCCAGGTCGCCTTTTATCGCAGAGACGATGTTCAACCATCTCTGCACAACCAAATGACCCTTACCTCTCTGAGAATTACATTAACCTGCCGTTTTATGTCCCAAGCCATTGAGACTGTCGATCTCCTCTGATCCAACGGTGGAGTTGATGCCAGGTGCAAGGATTCGAGATCGTTCCACAAAACCCACCTCATCGACATTAATGAAGGATTGTTGTGGTGGTTGATGAATGGCTGTTGTGATAAGGAAAAGCCTCGGGGTTCTCTCCGCCTTAATGGAGAAGCGCTACCCAAGGTATGCCAGTGAGGGAAGCGTTAATGCGATCAGAGTGGATGTACACCTCAGAATTGGTGCGTACCCCGCCAACGATCTCAAATGGTTCAAGTTTTAATATAAAGTTGTAACGTTGAATAACAACCATATAATAAAACAAAATATGAATGAAATTCTTCATTTAATTCTTTGGTATGGGTGTTAAGGTTTTAGGTTGTTACACTTTTCTAAGGATTTAAGTAGCTTGGTGTGAATTATTTGGTTACAAATGGCTTTTGTAACTTCTGCAAATAGTAGTACAGTGATGAAATCGACATTTTCGTCCATCAATAATGCATGTCGCCTTCAGTCCAACAAAGAAATTCTATGGTCTCTGGAGAACTTTGGCATCCACAAAAAAAATTAATAAAAAAAAAAAAATTAATAATAAAATATAATACAAATAAAAAATATTATAATAATAAAATATAATACAAATAAAAATATTATAATAGTAAGAATCACATCTTATGACATTATAAGAATATTTAATTATTTATTAGTAAAAAATTCTCATAATATAAAAATGTTGACCAATATTATTAATTATTAAATTATTTTGTTAATCATTAATGACATTTTATATCATTATTTAAATTCAAACAAGTTTAGAATGAAATATTTTGGTGTGTAGATTTTTTTTTAATGCGAAAAGGTGTGCTTTTACGTAGAAACATATTGGTTATATCTCTTGGGTTTTTATATTAAAAATACTATTTATATTTCCATATTCTTTTTCATACTTAATAGCATTTAAACAAGTGTAACAATAATGTCTTTTTGTTCGATACATTCAATTTTTCTTTTGGAAATATTATGCTGCTTAGATTTTTTAATGTGAAAAATTGAATTTTTATGTAGAAATAAATTTGGTATATATCTTTAATTGGTTTTCTATATAAAAATAAAACAATAATCAACACAAAGCATAGAATTTTATCAATAAACATGTCAAGTTTTATGAAAAAACTATTCAAATTTTTAAAAATTGATCATTTCTAAATTCATTTCGAAATTCAAAAGATTTCATGTAACACCTCCTCGAGCTAGAAATTACTTTATCTGGTTTAAGATTTTAGTAAATAGAATTCAGGAAGGACGAATGACATTTTAGATGAATATTTAAATGTTAAATAATATTACTTTTTGTAATTATGAAATCCCAGAATTTAAGAATGGAGACTGGAAATGAATTCTAACTTCCAGTTAGAAACAGTTAAAGACAATTACACTTTTCTCTCCTAGAGATAAAAAGAGATCTCAGTGGAAAGAAAGAGGTTCAGTTTAGAATTAAGGAAAAGAAGAAAGGAAAGTCTCTAAGGAAAACAACACTTTGTTAGAGGGGATATCCAAAGTTGGACCTGGGCTAGTGGATAACCTCAGAACACAATTAGAATCAGTGGTATTTTAGACTGGATTGTAGTTTTGATATCTATTACCAGATTCAGGAGTTAAACTGTTACATGTTGTCCTCGAGTGGTGCTCAGGGGGAGAAGTGGACGTGATTTCCCTTCTCAAGGTTGGGTGGAGAAGGTCTCACCTCAGTTGAATTTGTGTATTGACATAGACAGATAAGTATTCCATCTTTGCTTATGTCTAAAGATATGAGTTCATGAATGAAAATAGATATATATTTGGTTACTCCATTTGCTAAAATAGGTATAAACCCAAGTGTTTATGTTCCAATGAACAAAGTAGTTTGAGAATATGATAATTGCGTAATTTATTGTAAATATAATTACAGAAACTGTTCAATGATAATATTGTGAAAGTTTACCAGGGTCTCTGTAAAATAAGGCTAGTGACTTAGGTCATTACATGCACCCTTAAACTTCTTTACTACATAGGGTGTATTTCCTTATCTTTTAACTTGTGAAAAAAACCACTAGAAAATTGGACTTTGCTAAGGGAGAACCACATGCATGCTTATTCATTAAAAAACAGGGAACAATTATGGTTTCCTGTAGCAAAAGAACATATGTATATTTGTACTAGAATTGTGATAAGGGCTGAAATCCTTCTCTTTCCGATTATATAAATAGAGATGTACATTGGGTTAGCGAAGGGTTAGGACCAGGCAGCGGTTTCCACAGCCATTCTGGACGAGTCCCCTAAAGGATCTACTAACAAGAAAATCGAACCCTGGAAATAGTAAAACTAATACAATGAACATATTTGAAGCATAAGGATCATCCATTCTTATATACGAGAACTAGTTTACTAAATAACAACAACGCTAGTATAAACAATTAACAAAAATAATAGTTTTCCCTTAAACCCATAACTCAGATGCCGAGGGAATCGGGTTTAGCTCAATAGTTGACACCGACTAAGGAGGATGAGCCAAAAGAAATATTACTGAAAATTGGAATGTTTAATAAGTTACAGAGAGAAACAATCTCTTAGAAAAACACTAAACCCTCGAAGGGTTTTCCAAAAATTGTTGTTTTAAGATACCCCAGAATTTAAACTCTAAACCCCAAAGGACCGTCATTTCTATTCACCGCAAGTCAAAAGGGCATATCTTAGGCGAAAAGCACCTAGGAAAGGATATCGAAGTAGTGTGACAGCTGCCAATCGAAACCCACTCAAACAAAAGGTTGCGTTTTACAAACAAAAAGGATAAGGTTCTATTGAAAAACATTAAGAGCATCAAATAGAAATTATATCAATATTGTGCATAATTTTTATGAAGAATATACTGAACAAAACGTGGGTTATCTCCAGTGAGGGTTTCGATTCTCCAGAGATCTAAAAACCCAATCTCTTTCGCTTGGGAAAAATGGTGCCCTGTCCATAGAATTGGTCGCTTGGAGGTTGGGACTTGCATTGAAAGAAACTGTGAGGAAGTTAGATGAATAACTCAGGGTTTGAGGGTTTGCAAAGAAAATCGAAACAACATAATGATTCAAGAGACTTGTATCTGTAGTGAACACAGAGAACATAGACTAAGTGCTGGTGGGAGCTCCAGGAGAGAAGCCCTTCATATGGCAAAGGAATCTATAAAGAAACTGAAAAATCACAGGCATTATTGAGAATCTTGCCATGGAGAAAGAAGCAAGTGTGAATCACAATCCAAATTCGTCCATAAATCAATCAATTAAGGGTAAAGATTTACCCCTTGCACTGTGTTGTAGATTTCTTCCTCATAGGGTTGCACCAAGCGAATGGAGCCGAATGGGAACGAAGACACCCTATCCAGAACCCTAACGGTGCACCAACAAATCCTTGTCATTGGATCAGAGTCGGAAAGATCGATGGTTTTACAACGTCTAGTTGTCCATTATCATGGAACCCAGCTGTAATCACATAATACTTCTTGGTGTTTTGGTCTAGTTCTTGGAATTGGTTAAGGAACATATCTTATCAAGACCAAAAACTATAGTGTGAATCCCCATATGTTATATGTTCACCGACCACAAAATTAATACACATACAAATAATTAAATATGGTATGCAATTACAAAACACCATTATATATATATATATATATATATATATATATATATATATATATATATATATATATATATATATATATATATATATATATATATATATATACATATATTGTGTATGCACCGATAACAACCTTTTTACAGATAAGTATAAATGGAAATGATAGGTTGGGTAAGTAGGGTACTCATGTTGGAGGCATAGTCTTGGTTAATTAGTAAATAAAAGTAGATTTTTTTTGTTATATATGCCTTTGCATGTTACAAGTGGTATCGGAGCCACATGTTCTAGCTCTGTGGCCTTGGGCAAGAAAGTTGTCAATAACCAAATGTTTAAATGCACAAAGAGGAGAAAAGAAACAGTATGAGAAGGGTAAGAGAAACTACCCCATCTAACCTGGAAATGTGGGTCCAGTTCGAGGAAAATATGACAAATGAGGATGTTGTGTTGCTAGAGATTATTCAACAATTACAAGCATAAATGATGAACTTGCGCGCCAACATTGAGAGACTCAAGTTAGAGTAGGAGAGAATATTGAAAAGCCTCTTGGATCAATAGAATATGAGGGATACAGATCCTAGTGCAGACAAGGAAGCAACAGAGAGGTCCTCCGAAAACAGAGGAAACTCGAATGAATAATGATGAGCAAGAATCAGGGAACACTTCCAGAGGTAGAGGGCCTAAGAAGCCAAGAATTGAGTTACAGGTAGAATTTAAAAAAATAAAACCTTCATTATTTGACGGAGAAGCATAAGAGGCAACATAATCTTGGTTGATTAATATGAACCATTATTTTCAGATATACAAATAGGATGATAATTTAAGGGCTCGACTAGCTGTTTACCAATTGCGAGGTAAAGCCACCCTTTGGTTGGAAGAGATTAAAACAGTTCAAAATGTGGACAAGCGGGGGATAACTTGGGATACTTTCTAGAAGTATTTTAAGGATAAATACTTGACAGAAAGGTTCTATGATGACAAGGTGAAGGAATTCCATGAGTTGAGGTTAGGAAAACAGTCCATGGACGAATTTATAGCCAAATTTACATCATTGTTGTGTTATGTTCTGTACATGCAAGAGGAGAAAGAAAAAGTACAACGCTTCCTAAGAATTTTTCCTACTCATATAAAGGAACGAATAGAGTTTGACAATCTGAAAACAATGGATGAAACTATTCAGAAGGCTCATATTTGCTACCAGTAGATGCGGCAGAAAAGAGAAGGTAATAAGAGTTGTCCAGGCAAAAAGTGGCAAAAAGGATTTTCAAGTAATTTTGAGGGCAACAGATCAGGTGGAGTGGAAGTTGTACCTAGAAAAGCAGGAGGAGGACCCCTAGGAAATTATCAATGGTGAAACCGGAATCCGGATGAAGCCAAAATAGTTGAAACTCACAACAAGATAAAACTTGGACAGCCACAAAAACCGCCCTTGCAATGTTGGGGTTGTGGAGAACCCCACTACTACAAGAATTGTCCTCACCACACCAGAAATATAATTACAACAAGTTTTCAAGAAGATTCCACGGTTGGAGATGTGGCTAGGAACATACCAAAGATTAATGTTGCAATGGAGGATCATCAGGCAAAGTATCAACCCGCTATGGTGGAGTTTAAATGTAAGATAGCTAACCATATTGTGTCTATTTTGATTGACCTAGGAGGAACTCTTAGTTATGTTAGTAGAAAAATGTCATTTGTCAAGAATGAAATTTAAAACTTTGTGGCTAGTGCAATTATCCATAAGGGAAAAACGTATAGTGACAACCAAGATTGAAAATTGTCCTGTAGAAATTGCAGGCCAATCCACTAAAGTAAACTTAAATATATTACCTTTGGGTTCTTATGATGCATTCATTGGGATGGATTGGCTGGAAGGACATTGGTCCTTAGTAAATTGTAAGGATAAAACCATCAGTTTCCTCACAGAGGAAGGAAACAGACAGGAGATACAAGGCATTAAAAGAAATATTAAGTTGTGGTCAATCACCGCTAACTAGTTAAAGAAATGAGTCCGCAAAGGTTTTCAATTATATGCGATGCAGGTTAGTTATGCAAATTCAAAGGATAAATTTTCATCTTTTGAAGATATACTAGTTGTGCAGGAGTTTATAGATGTGTTTCAAGAATATATACTTGGGTTGCCCCCAAAAAGGAGCATTGATTTTACCATAAAATGCATTCCTGGAGCTGCCTCGATGTTAAAAGCACCATACTTTATGAGTATTCCTGAGTTGACTGAACTTAAAATGCAGCTACAGGAATTACTCGAAAAAGGGTACATCCGACCAAGTGTATCCCCATGGGAAGCATCTATACTATTTATAAAGAAGAAAGATGGAACGTTGAGACTTTGTATTGACTATAGGAAATTAAACAAGTTAACCATCAAGAATAAGTATCCTTTGCCTTGAATAGATGACTTGTTTGATCAGGTCAAAGGTGCCACCATATTCTCCAAAATCGATCTGTGATCAGGGTATCATCAAATTCAAATTAAAGATGAGGATGTTTGTAAAACACTGTTTAGAACATGCTATGGCCATTATGAATTTATCGTGCTACCTTTTGGGTTGACTAATGCCCCAACAACCTTTATGAGTTTAATGAATGGGATTTTCCACCCCTACTTGGACAAGTTCATTCTAATTTTCATTGATGATATTTTAATCTACTCGAAAAATGCAGAAGAACATAAGGAGCATCTGAGGATTGTTCTCCAAACCTTAAGAGAAAATCAACTCTATGCCAAATTCAACAAATGTGACTTTTTCAATGAACAAATAAAATATTTGGGGCATGTGATATCTTCCGAAGGCATCGTTGTTGGCCTTGAAATGTTTAGGACTATCCTAGATTGGCTCGTCCCTAAAAATGTAGAAGACATTCGATCTTTTATGGGTTTGGCGAGTTATTATCGTCAATTTATTGAGGGGTTTTCTATAATTTCTTACCCCATGACATATCTATAGAAGAAAGGGAGAGTTTTTAAGGGGACAATGGAATGTCAACTCAGTTTCAAACAATTGAAACATTTGTTAGCATCCGCTCCAATGCTGAAAGTAGCGGATCCAAAAAAGAACTTTACTGTTTGTACGACTTCCTGTTAGCAAGTTGGAGGCGTTTTGATGCAAGACGGTAAAGTGGTGGCTTATGAGTCAAGAAGGCTCAAAGAGCATGAACAACAATATTAGGGTTATGATCTAGAATTTACTGCAGTAAAGCATGCATTGAAAGTGTGGTGCCATTACTTGTTGGGGAAAGAAATTCTTATTTATGACAAACCATAATAGTCTATCTAATTTCTTTAAGCAACCTAATTTAAATGCACGCCAAACTCAGTGGACAACATTCCTGAGCAAATTTGATTTTGATATAAGACACCTTAAAGGCAAGGAAAACTGAGTGGTTGATGCTTTAAGCAGAAAGCTTCAATGTTTGTATGAAATACGGTATCATCGCATAGAGTTTGATTTGATAGAACATCTCAAGGAATCTACCCTTAAGGATCCTAAATATAAATTTTTATGGCAACAAACTAAGAAAATGCAGGATTCAGGGAAACCAACATAGTATGGCATAGATAGGAAATTGTTGATTTTTAAAGGAAGGGTGTATGTTCCCAATCAGGTAAGCTTCAAACAAATGTTGTTAGATGAGTTTCACCACAGTCCTTATGCCGCTCACCCAAGTTATCAGAATTTTTTCTCTACAATTAAGAAAAGTTATTTTTGACCTTGAATGAGGAAGGACATCATGACATACTTGGCGAAGTGTTTAGAATGTCAACAGGTTAAAGCTGAGCATCAACACCCCACTGGACTACTCCAACCACTTCCTACACCTGAGTGGAAGTGGGAAATGATTACATTAGACTTCATAAGTGGACTTCCAAGAACTCAGAAGCAGCATGACTCCGTCATGGTCGTGGTGGAAAAGTTGAGCAAAGTCGGTCATTTTATTCCTATTAAATCTACTTATAAGGCGGTGGAAATTGTAGACATATTTATGAAGGAAATATTCCAACTACACGGTATGCCAAAAGTAGTAATTTCAGATAGAGATGTGAAATTTACATATGCATTCTAGAAGCTCTTTTTACAAAGCTAGGTACTCGGATCCCATTTCGTACCGCTTATCACCCCCAAACGGATGGACAAATGAAGAAAGTGAATAAAGTAGTGGAAGATATGTTACGAATGTATGTGATGCAACAACCAATCAAATGGGAAGACTATCTCCATTTGGTTGAATTCGCTTATAACAACAACGACCATGAATCGTTAAATATGAGCCCCTATGAAATGTTGTATGGAAGAAGGTGTAGGACTCTAGTTGGTTGGCATAACCCAGAAGACAAGACGATCCTAGGACCCGAAATGTTAGCAGAAATGGAAAAAGAAGTAAAGAAAGTTCGACATAACATGAAAGCGGGTCAAGATAGAAAACAAGTTTATGCAAATAAAAAGAAAAGTTTCAAATAATTCCAAGTCAGAGATCATGTTTATGTCCAGATAAAACCTAATAAAAACACCTTACAGTGGGGTAGTTATGCAAAATTGGCACCCGACTACTGTGGCCCTTTCCAAGTTCTGGAAAAGATAGGACTAGTAGCTTATCAACTTCCTCTTCCTCATGACATAAAAATTCATAATGTGTTTCACGTGTCACTATTAAAGAAGTATGTGTATGACCCTAAGCACATTATTAATTGGAAATATGTGCAAGTAAGTATGAATTAATTTGAATTATATTATATCCAAGCTAGAATTAATAACTAATGGTGATAATGATGTTTTTGACAGGTCAAACCAGATAGGGAATTTTTTGTAGAACCCCTATGTATTCTCGATCAGAGAGAAACAACGTTGCAGAAGAGAGTTATCACCCAAACTAAAGTGCAGTGGAATCACTTTAGCCCAGAGGAAGCTTCTTGGGAAGATGAAAGTCTTCTTAGGCAACCTTATCCTACTCTGCTCCATGGGCTACAGTAGACACCGAGGATGGTGTTTTTCCTAGGGGGCAAAGGTGTAACACTTTCGGGATAAAAGTTAGAATAAATAAGGTGTTTAACAAAAGGAGATTAATACCATAACTGTTAATTGAAATTGAAATGGGTTACTTATAACTGTTTTTTCAATTGAAATTGTCTGAAATTTAAATGGGTTACTTATAATTGTTTTTGCAATAGACATTTTCATTCCATTCCCTGTTATCTCCAAGTTAGTTTAGTATTCAAGTTTATCATTGTTTTGTATGGTAGTTTTACTTTCATTTTATCACTTGTTTTATATTGTTTTTAAACTTATTTAGTATTTAGTTTACTCAATATTTCTCTTTAATTTGTATAATGCAAAATGAGATTGCTAATATCATGTGAACATTGCATTATTTTTCACAATAATTTTTATTTTATTTTTAAATTTATTTATATATATAATGGTAAATGAGAGTATTAATACTTTGTTAGTTTGACACTCAAACAACATTTTATAATGAGACTGTTAATACCTAGGAAACCTTACACTATTATCCACAAACAAAATCTAACTCGCATATGCAAACCCTAATTCCCCTCCTCTTCAAAATTGAAGATATAACCTTGAAAAAAACACAGATTCTTTACCATTGAAACCCATTCATACTATACTCATTAATAACCAGTTCAAACATAACAATGATAGTGACCACTGTCTCTTTACCTGTCATGGAGTATCCATTGACTGTGACATCAAATCCTAATTATAGATCTCAAACCTTAAATATGGTATTGGATGCTTCGGCATGTATAAATATGTATTGTAACATTGAAAGGAACATAATGAAAAATCAAGCTGGTAGTCCCAGTTTTGGGATCCAGGGGAAAATCTATGTGTATATGTGTTTTATGTGTTCTGCTTTCGCATTATTTATTTTCTGTGTTTTAGAATTCGTATGCAGGTAATTTCTGTACGGGGTTAAAACCTACACATTCTGCCACAAAATTTTGAATATTAGATTTAAGGCCATCCCAAAAAAACTCCTTCTTAACCCTTTGGTAAGTTTTAAAAAAATCTCGAGTGCCCTCTTGAGGGAGAGGTGTGCAATTCCATAAGAATATTTTGTTTGAGTTGGGAATTCTGACATAGGTATAAGCGATCTTTGTACCATAACGAATCGTTTTTCCACCTAAATTTATCAAATGTACTGGGATCTTGTTGTATCTTTTGAATTAGTTTCCACACTTCTTCGTCATTCTTCCATTCATCCCTTACTTCGTTTATCCAATTTGGTTGGATAATAGAAATGGCACAAAGCAATGCTTCCACATCCTCATCCTTACTTGAGAGTGCATCTGCCACAACATTTTGCTTCCCTTTTTTGTATATGATTTCATAGTCATAAGCCAACATCTTTGTGACCCCTTTTTGTTGCTCTTCTGAAGATAATATTTGTTCTAAAAGGTATTTCAAACTATCATGATCCGTTTTTACCTTGAAGTGTCTTCCCATTAGGTATGGTCGCCATTTCTTAAGTGCATGTAGTATTGCCAACATTTCCTTCTCATAAATAGCTTTGTGTAAATACTTTCCTTTGATTGGAATACTTTCGAAATCAATGGGTCTTTCTTCTTGCATTAAAACAACACCAATCCCATTTCCTGAGGCATCACATTCCACAATAAAGGTTTTTGTGAAGTCCGGAATAGCTAAGACGGTGCTTGCCACATTTCCTCTTTAAGATGTTCAAAGTCCTTGATTGCTTCTGGACACCATAAAAATGCATCGTTCTTCAATAATGTTGCTAGAGGTGTTGCTATTCTCCCATAATTCTTAACAAACTTGCGATAATACCGTGTCAACCCGAGAAACCTCACAGATGCTTTATGGATGTGGGGATTTTCCATTCCTTAATGGCTTTAATTTTTCTAGGGTCTACATTAACACCTTCATGAGATACAATATGACACAGATATTCCATCTCTTGTACTCCAAAGAAACATTTGGAGTTTTTTGAATATAAATGTTTCTCCTCCAATAATTTGAGCACCTTGTGAACATTTTGAACATGATCCTTCCAAGACTTGCTATAGATTAGTATATCATCAAAAAATACTAACACTATTTTCTAAAGAAGGGTTTGAAAATGGAATTCATCAAACCTTGAAATGTAGAAGGTGCATTGGTAAGGCCAAAAGGCATGACCAAAAATTCATAACGATCCTCATGAGTTCTAAATGTTGTTTTCGGAATGTCTTCAGTCTTCATTCTGATTTGATTATATCCTGAATGAAGATCCAACTTGGTGAAGTAAATTGATCCATGCAATTCATCCAATAGTTCATCAATGACAGGAATGGGAAATTTATCTTTAATAGTGAGCTTGTTGAGCTCCCTATAATTTGGACACATGTGCCATGATCCATCCTTCTTGTGCACCAATACTACTGGAGCAGAGAAAGAACTTTGACTAGATTGAATTATACCAGCCTCTAGCATTTCTGCAACCATACATTCAATTTCACTCTTTTGGGCATAGGGATATCTGTAAGGCTTGATGTTTGAAGGAACACTTCCTAGAATCAAATGAATAGCATGATCATGATCAAGAATAGGTGGGAGACCTTTGGGAGTCTCAGATACCTTGGAATGATAGTCTAAGACTTTTTGGAGATCTGGATAAATAGATGATTTTTATGTGGGAACCTCTAGTGAACATAATTGTGCAATTATGCCTCGTCGTTCTTTCTTTAGAAGCTTTGTCATTCCATTAGAGCTAATTATCTTTCCTGGTTTCTCTACGATACCTCTTAATTCTACTTCCTTTCCTTCCGAAGAAAATTTCAAGAAAAGTTCTTGAAAATTAAAAGCTATTGTACCAAAGGATTATAGCCATTGGACTCCTAGTACAACATTAGCACCACCCATTGGAACGGAAATCATTGGGCTATTCAATACACATTATCCCTTGTATAGCTTGATATTATGGCACTTTCCAGAGCAATTTATGGTTCCTCCACTTGCAACCATCACTTGACACTCTAGTGCTGGAATTGGGAAGCAATTCAATTCCTTGGGTATCTTGAAATGAATAAAATTATGGGTACTGCCCAAATCAATCAACACTATTACTTTTTTCTTCTTGATATGTCCTTCTATCTTGATAGTTTGAAGAGTGGTAATTTCGGCCAATGATTTACAAGATATGGTAGAATTCATTTCTTCTTTCTATAGGGTTTGTTCCTAGTGTATATCCTCTTCTTTTGACGTTTCTTGTTCCTTTTCTTCCTCCTCTTCACAATCTATGTAAAATAATTTCTTCTCAGCACACTTATGACCTTTAGTGTATTTGCTATCACAACTGTAATAAAGCCTTTTTGCTCTTTTTTCTTCCAATTGTTGGGGTTTCAACCTTGTAGGTTGTGGAAGGCTAGGGGAAGCAACACTTCCATCCTTATAGTTGTGAGTGGTAGGCTTCCTTGTTGCCATAATTTTTCTTTCCATTTTTCTTGCCAACTTGAATGCCTTCTCCAATGAGCCACGTTCTCAAAGGCGAACCTAATGTTGGATGTTATATTTTAAATTCCCTATGAACACATCAATCATATGCTCCTCTAGAATATCTTTCACCCTTATATTCAATTTTTGGAAGTCCTCAATCTGCTCCATAATTGAACCCTTTTGTTTGAGGTTTATAAATTGGCTAAAAAAAGTGTTTCTTCTTGTAACCTCATAATGTGCTATCATTTCTTCCGTAAAAATTGCCCAAGTGATAATTTGTTTACGAGAGAAAAGCCATCGATACCATACAAACTAATTTGGTTCCAAATATAAAGTTGCAATGCGTACCTTTTGTGTGTTTTTCACATTATGGAGATCGAAATATTGCTCCATCTGTAGTATCCATGTTACGGGATCCTTTCCATCAAACTTCCTCATATTGATCTTTGGAACATGGTGGGTCTTCAATCCAACATTAGAGTCTATGAAATCATGATTAACATTTCTTTTGTTCTCATCATGAGTTTCCTTTACTACCCTTTCACCATTAGTAAGCATTTCTTGTAGCAACTTAGTCAAATCTATCTTCAAATCTTCCATCTTAGTGTCCATGCCATTCATCTTAGCTTCCATGCCATCCATCTTAACTTCCACGCCATCCATCTTAACTTGCACGCCATTCATATTAGCTTCCACGTCACTCATCTTAGATTCCACGCCTTTCTTTAAACCATGAATCTTAGCTTCTATTACCTTTTGTGAGAGTGAAAGTTTGTTGCACTTGGTCTCGTAATTTTGATATATCATGTTGCATTTCTTCCTCTTCTTCATGAGTCATGCTAGATCCTTCAGGTTGCTTACTAGGTGTCTCCATTTTCTTTTTTCGTGACATCAATTAATGATAATTATGCTTCACTATGCCCTTTGAACTTCAACCTAATTTTTCAACCCAAACTTATGCAAAATTTTAAAAAGACTACACACCTTTTTTTTCTTTGTAGAAGCTCGATATTGAATCTATTGTATATTTGTAATTGCAGATATGAAATGTCTAGAATTTCTTCCTACAGTAGCCCTCTGAGCTCTCTTTCTAATGCCACCAGTCTGATCAAAATTGGATTCTCCAAGAAAGAGTTATGCCCAATCTCCCAAGATGACGTGATTAGATATTTTTTCAGTAGAGTGCACTTGTATGATGTGCCATGTGTCATTGTTTCGACCTTCGGATCTGAAAAAGATATAAAGAAAACTACGGTCCGTCCTTTTTCTCTAACTTCTTACGAAATTTCAATTTGATACTCAGAGAGAAAGTTATGATGAATTTTCCAAGGTCACATGTTTGGAATGTAATTTGGGAGTTTGCAAAAACCCGAACTGCCTCAGATCATATCTTTGAAAATAGAACAAGAGAAGATCTGAAATTCAGACCCGAGGTTCATAACAATTTTGGCTCAAATGGTTTTTTGGTTTAGCTTCTGAAACATTGCAGAAAAATAGTTATAGCGCAAATGCCACGATGACCTGTTTGGAGTAGTGAAACCCTAGAATCCAAACCTCTCATACCAAATGTTATGAAACCATCTCACAAAAATATAGAAAAGAAATATCAACACCTTATAAATCAGCCTCTTTGAGGGGGAAACCCCCCTTACATTACACAAATGAACAATTCTTTGATGATACAAATGACAACACCTCCTTTCTATATATAGGAGTCTAAGGGGTCCAATATAATCAAAGTCAACATAACAATAATAATATAAGGGCACAACAATAACAATAGTGGGCTTCTATGGGGCACAATAATAACAATATGGGGACAATAGGGGCAAAACAATAACAATAAGGGCTACAATGACAATTGTAATGGGGGAATCACTAGTATTATAGGGACCTGACATGAAACGACAAGGATTTAATGTTAAGGGCCTTCTCAAAACAACTCCAGTAAAAGAGGAAAATCAACCATTTATTGGTTGTATTGGAAATCTTCAAGTTTGACGAGTAAATGGTAAAAACAAATTGCCTATGCCATCGAGTGAACAATGAAAAATTTACAGTGGTGATTGCTATATTATGTGATACACTTATCCTATAGAGGAAAATTAAAAATACTTGCTTTGCACTTGGATTTAAGAGGGGGTGTTTCAGAAGAAAGAACTACTGGCCTATCACTAATGATTATAATGGCCGAATCATTGAAAGCAGAACTGGTTTACGCTTAAGGTCTTTGAGGGCAATGAGCCCATCCTATTTTTTGCTATTTGTCAAAGCTTCATTGTCCTTAAGGGTGGACTTAGCTTTAGATATAACAGGTTTTTTGTTGTACACGATGATGCATTTATGAGAGATTTGAAAAAAAATCTTATGATATGTGCATTTTTTTTTATCTCAGCTATATCTGTTACTTCAATATTTTGTTGCTTTTAATGGTGCGTGATTTGATCAATTGGAACTAGCATAAGCTAGGAAAACCTCTTCATTTGAGGCTCACTAAATCTACAAGTATAGTAGAGTTACATGGTTTCAATGGGAAAAAATATTTGTTTCATTGCTTGGTTGGTCTTTAGGGTTCTTTTTTCTAAAATGTTGTGCAAGTTTAAGATAATATTTTCCTTTTATATATTATTTAACTGGTTGGGTCTTTTCTCAAAATTCCTCCTACATCTTTTTTGCCAAGGTTTTTTTTTAAGTTGTTATATTTGATCTATTTGATTTTTAAATTATCTACTTGTTTGATACCATTCCATCGTAAACAAGGAAATTAACTTCAATTATTTATATTCTTGTTGCCATAATCAATTGAAGTATGATGAGGATGATTTATCATGTTTTTTTGCTTAAGTCACATCATTAAAACAATTTTGTTTCATTACAACTGTAGCAAACACAAGACTCAAAAACATAACCCATAGCCTTATATGTGAGATTGTTATTTTCAAAAGATTGGAAAGACATTGACATTTTTCATCTACTAATATGCTACCATCATTTTTCTAGCTCATATTTTGACTTGAATTGATCATAGCATTTAATGCGCCTTACCTATTTCTTTTCCAAAAGGAAAAAGATGAAAATGCTAATATTTATACTATATGGACAATGAAAGCTTTGCAAGATGGTCTCGCTTGAGAGGGAGAAGCAACTGCTTTTAGTCAGCTCTAGGGGAACCATTCAAAGGGTCATGATTTCAGTTATAATCATCTTAGTCCTTTTTAGAATAACACATACATACCATGTCTATGAAGTAGACCTAATGGAAACAAATTATCTACTTGGATGCTACGCATGCCAAACATGATGATAATATGCAACAATTCAAATCTCTGCACCAGGGACACATTCATGTACCGTCCCACCCATATTGCTTGATATATTTGGGAATTAACCACATCATGAGTTGTAAATATGGCCATTGCATTGGAATTAATGATGACAAATGACTTAACACTAAAGTAAGACAAGTTTTAACCAAAGAGATTGTTTTTCTATGACTTTTAATCAACTAATAAAACCACAATATTTTATATAGAAATGCATTTGGTTGTCACATCCCACAAAGCATTTAGAAACTTTGCTAATACTATTCACTCTAGAAATACACCCGCTATGTTAGTAGGTAGGAAGGACTAGTATATAAACATAGATGAGGACATTAGGCTTGTAAACTAAGTTTGGATAACACGAAAATTTCATGTTTGGAGTCCTTTAACTACCACAAATTAGTTATAGCTTCTCTAAGTTAAAAGAGAGAGCATTGCTTGTTATATCTCTCTTTTAAAATGAGTGTTTATGCCTATTGTGTTGTATTTTTATAAAGGAATTATAATATAAGAGAAAGACCTCTTATCTTAATTACTACAAAATCATTTTTTGGAAAATTTTAAAATTGCCTATCTTCCAATAAAGTGGAGCATGGTTGAATTATAATATAAGAGAAAGACCTCTTATCTTAATTACTACAAAATCATTTTTTGGAAAATTTTAAAATTGCCTATCTTCCAATAAAGTGGAGCATGGTTATCTTAATTACTGCAAAATCATTTTCTAGGAAAAATTTAAAAACCTTAAAATTTTCTATCTTCCAATAAAGTAGCAGCTTGTAGCAATTTTTCCAAAGAGCTTTTCTACAGCAACCATCGACCACACACAACTGAGACAAGCCAATGTGGTGGAACACTGGAATGGAATCTTGTGCAAATCAAGCGAAGACATTTTAAGAGATATGTTTCTCAATCCTCCGATACAAATTTAAATTTTCAATATGTTGTGTCCTTAAGTGAATATACTCTTTTTACTATCTATATTAACTTTAAGTTATAAAAAACCAATTTTTTTATTTAAACAATTTTCTAAACCTAATTTTTTCTTTTTTTTAATAATTCATGTTATAATTTAAATGTTTTACTAAATAAAATAACACATCACATTTAACAAATCACATTTTCTTTCTTGCTTCTATGTTACTCTTTCTTATATTACAACTTTACTACATCTGATGCAATTGCAAGTTATGATTCTAATTAAACTAATTAGCCTTTGACTTTCAAAAATGGTCACCCCAAGTCTTGCGCTCCACGTCTGTCATGTCACGCGCTGAGTAAGTTGATTTAGCGGCGTGATTTCAGCTCGTTTTGTGGTGATTCAATCTTTATAGGCTGTTCATTGACATGGTCATGGGCGCTTGGGTGACGCTGTTGAAGGACAAGGTCGTGAACTAGAGGTTCACGTCGACATAGCAGGTGTTAAGCATACTGTGGAAGGTGCAGAAAATTGCCATGTTGGTATTGGGCATAATCTGGAAGATGCAAGAAACTGCCATGTTATTTCGGTCTAACGTGAAGAGAAAAAAAACAACTCTTCAAAAGGATGCTGGCGGGTTCCGAGCTGGGCCGCAATGGACACTTGCGATTGGAAACATAGATATCTCAGGTGACACAGTCGATATTTCTTAGTCGTGGGTAAGCTAGAATTATTTTTTTTTTCTTTAATTGCGTGCAACTAAGAAGCCTTGTGGACCACTCCCATTTAGTATTGCGCTGTATTCATAAGAGTGGTCATGTAAGACCAACAACCAACAGGCTATGCATATGTTTTTTTTGGCCACAAAACACCCAAAACAAATGAGATCTATTTGTGATATCATATTTCATTCTTCCTGTCGTTGTCGTGGTACCTTTCAAGAAAATCATTTTAAGCGAAACAACTTCTCTTAGATTAGCATGTGGAGAACGTTGAAGTGAAACGAATGAAAGGGCACCACGGAATCGTGATTTGGGAGTTAATTCCAAATCGCAGCGGCAACTTTGAACGAAGTTTTCGTCGCCTCTCGCGTTTATGACTTCAACTACGTGGACATTT
Source organism: Pinus tabuliformis (assembly GCA_031772625.1). Taxonomy (NCBI): domain Eukaryota; kingdom Viridiplantae; phylum Streptophyta; class Pinopsida; order Pinales; family Pinaceae; genus Pinus; species Pinus tabuliformis. Next base: position 456,396,715 of record CM062809.1, on the reverse strand, counting down.
TATTAGCGAGAAAGGACGTGTCACCAGACGTAGACGGAGACGATGAGCTTTATCTACTTCTGGTAAGCAAATTGTTTTTAGGAAGTTTTGTGACTAGCTCTCCAGGGAACATTAAATTGCTAATTTGTCTGTTAAAAATATTCTATATTTGCAGAGTTTCGAGCAAAATTTCCCACAGATGCAAAAATCTCATCGATGCAAATGACTTCTACGAAGAGACGAGAGAGAAACGAGCAGGACCGGGCACGTCTAGTGCTGACTCACCGGTTGGACATGACTTAGAATCAGGGTAGAAATTACAACAAAGGATTTTTTTGTAATTTAGCAGAAGTGTGTAGGAATTTTATTCGGTCGGCTGTTATATATTCTCGTTTAAGTTAAGCATTTGACTTTATTCATTACCATGTAATTTCCAAAATCTGTAATCTAAATAAACACAAGCAGTTTAATTTCTTGACTTTCCTTACTACAATGGTTGGTGCAACTAGGACCAAAGATGGAAAGAATATGTTCCGCTGAATTATTGTTGTGAATAAAAGGTCAAATATGCATACGATTGAGGGTGCAGATTCCCCGAATATTCGGAGATCTGACCGAGGGACGGTTAATTTTTTGACCGCGCCCATGTCCATCAAATCTTGGAATACTCTGGAAATCTGCAATCGACTTAACCTCACCGCGATTGAGGTGATTTTCTCGTCGACGTTCTAGATTATCTTAAAAAAAGTAAACGTGAAAAGATTACACGTGAAATAAATATTACCATAGAAAGTGATAGTATTTACGCTGATTGGAAAACGAAGAAAATCTTCGAATTCATGGTGCGTTCAGAAAGTTCTCACAACAAGATTACAAGATTGAATGCGGCTGACTGGAAAATGAAGAAAATCTTCGAATTTATTGTGCGTTTAGAAAGTTCTCACACCAAGATTGAATTACTTTCTCTAGGAGGTAAGAGGTGCTATTTAGTCCGATGCATAAGAGATGTTACAATCTCAGGTTCAATAAACATTTGAATTAGGCAAATTATATAAAACAAAATATATTTTTAAAAATAAAATAAATTAATAATTTCAAACCATATAAAATAAAATTAAAATAGAATTTAAAAAATAAAATAAAATTCACAAATAATTAGAAGCAGGATAACTGTTTAGAAAGATTTCTTAATAAATAAACATGTCTATCTAGGGTAATTAGTGAGTATGTTATAGTCAATTTTGGAAAGGTTGGTTTCTTTGTGGATAATAAGGTATGTAATTTCAAGTTTTTGATAATTTTAGGGTTTTAAGTTTTTTATAATTTTAAAGTTTTATGTGATGATTAGGAGATTTTATAATTATTTTTTTTGTAACACTCAATGATGCACCAACATTTAGTTTTATCAAGTTTTACTTATTATTGTCAATTTTATTTTGTATTAACCTCGATTGTTAAAACAATTAGGGTGAAAAGCCAGAACATATGTTGTTAATTATTAATTAAAAGAATTTGACCCACAAAAGATATCAGTGAGTATGTTATAGTCAATTTTGGAAAGGTTGGTTTTTTTGTGGATAATAAGGTATGTAATTTCAAGTTTTTGATAATTTTAGGGTTTTTAGTTTTTTATATTTTTAAGGTTTTATGTGATGATTAAGGGATTTTATAACTATATTTTTTGTAACACTCAATGATGCACCAACATTTATTTTTACCAAGTTTTACTTATTACTGTCAATTTTATTCTGTATTAACTTGGATTGTTAAAACAATTAGGTTGAAAGCCAGAACATATGTTGTTAATTATTAATTAATAGAATTTGATCAATTTGTAAAAGAACTGAGGAATCAGTTAAAATAACTCTTGAAATAGTTACAAGGAGTTTCTCATTTTTTCCTTCAAAAAGGAAAATGATAGAACTCTAAGGGGGTGGGAAAAAGTGGTAGAAGGGATTACCCTGTGAATAGTTTTTCCTGGAGCTAGACAAATTAGCCAGTGGAAAAAAGACCTTGGATAATAGCCGAGAGGTACGAGACTTGAGGCTGGACATAGTCGTGGTGCCCAAGGTACCAAGATGTTTTAGCCACTGCTAGGAGTTGGAAGAGCTCAGAGGGGGATTCTAGACATAATTGCCAGATCCCTGGCTGGTTGGTGAGACCTTCCAGGCAGGGGAAAGCACATGCATGCTTACAAGTAAAGCACTGAAATAGATAAGTAACAATTCTATGTTTAATAGTTATCAGTAGGAGAAAGATTAGCTACTTTATTTTATGAAATGAACAGGTTGACATGCTAATGAATTACTAGTAAGACTGTCAATGCTAATATGAGGCATAATGTCTTCCTTTATGAGGCATAATGTCTTCCTTTACAACTTCAGTATAGTCAGGTATTTACAGATATCATTACATAAAAGAAAAACAAGGTAATGAAATTTAGTTTCCATCTATTGAAACAAAATGCATCAGTGATTCTAAACCTTAAGAAAAAGAACAAATTCCTCTAGTGGAGCAGTTATTCATGTTATTTTCTGATTATAAACTATCACATTAAACATTTAATAGCCTACTGAGTTATTAAGGCCAGAAACTTGTATTTGGTCAATCCATGGAAATTAAGAGGTATTTCTTTAAACCATCTTAATCAAAAGAAAACATATTGATAATGTCAAACTATGGAATTCTCATTCAAAAGATGATATTCACCCTTATCCACTTCAAGTATTCACGGAGCTCCCACCTGAGCTGTTTAGTACCCAAGCTAAACTTAACCCATCAAAACAAAGATCGACAACCCTGAACTATAACAATGAAAACAAAGATAATAATGAAAATCATTTATAACTTCCCAACTATATAGATGTGTGTCAAATGAGTGCTTATAAGCAACCAAACCCATGATGCGAAAACCCTGACGGCGAGCTCCCACGAAAAGAAAAGGAAGAGAGCAATTATTTTGAAATGCATAATCAAAGCGAAGTTATTCAAACCCTCAATTAAAGCTACATGCATATAACCCCATAATCTGACAATATCAGTGTAGTATTGGGCTCAAAATTGGGTGCATCCATCGCCCACCATTTTGTTCTACATTAGCCTTAAGAAATATATATCTATTGAAAATCCCTGGCACTTTGGCCGGTGAGCAACCTTAATGCATTAACATAAATAAAATAAAACAATCCTCCATCTAAACAAATATTGTTGCCTGGAACCCATTCGCTAGACAAGCCAGAGAGGAACCAACCTGAAATCGAAGGCACTAACCATTGTAAGGACACGGCTTCACTCCAGAAAACTTCCTCTAGGTATGTATTCATAAGCCCCACAACAAAATGTACCTGTAGACAGTTTTAAGATATTAGAGTAAGCTTGAGAGCAAAATGAAAGAGTATTATTAGAGAAATGTGGGTACAGAGAACGAGCTTACGTGAAGGAGGAATATCCGAACAATAGGCAGCAAGGCACACCTGAAATTAACAACATTGTCATAACTAGCTCTTGAGAAAAAGAAATCTTGTATGGAACCTCTCGGGCCAGATTACCATTACCTCTAGTTTGTAGGATGAACCCTCCACGCGTTCCTTCAGAGCCAAAGTCCCGCTACCAACATTTCCACCTATGCATGAGCCAAGCAGATTGATTCAGAGAAATGTAAGTATCAAATAAGGAAAGAGACAACTGTGAGGTGAGAATTGGGGCTCAAGGCGTATCTACGCTATACTTGTGTGCCTGTAGAGGTGAATCAAACAAGGAATTTGTGTCATTCTTCCATACCACCATCCCGGTCGCTTTTTGTCTCAGAGTCAATGTTCAACCATCTCTGCACAACCAAATGACCCTTACCTCGCTAAGAATTGCATTAACCCTCCGTTATACATCCAAATCTGCTTAAACTGTGGATCTCCTCGGATCCAACGGTGGAGTTGATGCGAGGTGCAAGGATTCAAGATCGTTCCACAAAACCTGTCTCATCAACATTAATGAAGGATTGTTGTGATTGTCAATGAAGGGCTACTGTGATAAGGAAAAGCCTCTAGGTTCTCCCGCCTTAATGGAGAAGCGCTACCCAAGCTATGCCAACGAGCGAAGCGTTAATGTGATCAGAGTGGATGTACACCTGAGAATTGGCGTGTACCCCGCCAACAATCTCAAATGGTTTGAATTTTAATATAAAGTTGTAACGTTGAATAAAAATCATATAATAAAACAGAATATGAATTAAATTCTTCATTTAATTCTTTGGTATGGGTGTTAAGGTTTTAGGCCGTTACAAATGGTATCAGAGCGACATTTTCACACATTGAGACTTATGGGCTCATATACACCTACAAATATGAACCAATATATCTATCTATCTATCTATCTATCTATATATATATATATATATATATATATATATATATATATGAAATATGCTTGTATATAAATCAGTAACACTAACCAAGTAAGTGTGAATGTGTACACAGAGACAGAGGTCAGTGCCAAAGAGTATAAATGTAAGGGAGCCCCAGATTATCACACCAGCCGGAAGTGCCTTATGTGGAGGCCAACCCAGATATATGGATACAACTGGGAGAAGAATCTCGGCAAGCCATCGATGCCCTACTTGAAATAGTGCAACAACTACGTGCATAAAATGATGAACTTGAGGACAAACAATGAATGACTGAGGCAAGAACAGGAAAAGATCGTTAAAATACTGTTCGACTGACAGAATCAACAAGGACCAGATCCCAGTACAAAGAATAGGGAGAAGACCCCAACAGCCCATCACGACGAATATAATGCAGAGTCAACAGAGGGACATAAGGAGGATGAAGAGGAGTGTTCGGATAATGTTTCTAACCAAAGAAAGACAAAAAGATAGAAAGAAGAATTACAAGGTGAGTTCAAAAAAATAAAATTGTCACTGTTTGAAGGAGAATCTGAAGAAGCAGCTGAAGCATGGCTGATCAACATGGGTAAATATTTTCAGATTTATGAATATACTTACAAACTTAAAGCATGTCTAGCAGTCTACTAGTTAAGGGGAAAGGCCACTCTCTGGTGGGAAGAGATTAAAACTGTGAGAAAAATCGACGAAGAACAAGTGACGTGGCAAGAATTCCAGAAACATTTTAAGGACAAATATTTACTTGAACACTACTACGACGAAAAAGCAGAGTTCCATGAATTAAGGTTGGGAACCTTGACCATGGACGAGTATGTGAAATGGTTTACCTACCTGTTATGATATGTCCCATACATGCAGGAGGAAAAAGCCAAAATTCTATGGTTTATTAGCAGTTTACCGAACCTTGTGAAGGAGAAGTTAGAATTTGATTATCCTAGAACAATGGATGATGCGGTGCGAAAATCCCGTATTTGTTATTAACAAATGAAATAGAAGAATGAGGGTCCCAAAGGAGCCATTGGCAGGAGAATGAGGAATTTACCCCCAAACAGACAACTAAAAGTCACAAATGGAAGGAATAATCAGCAAAGAACTTTTGGAAAATTTGCAAGGAACCCACCCAAAGTTCCAGCTTACATCGAGAATAGATAGATAAATGGAGTTAGTAAATCTACTACTGATCAACCGCCAAAATAACCTTTGCAATGCTGGGGATGTGGGGAATCTCATTACTAAAAGAATTGTCCACACAGGGCCAGAACAAAACAACTTTCAAATATGAAAGAGGCCTCCATAGTTGGAGACGTAGCAAGAAGCATGCCCATAATTAATGTTGCTATGGACAATCACCAAGAAGAATACCAACCCACCATGATCGAGTGCGAAGGTTTGATTGTTGATCAACCTGTTTATGTTTCATTTGATCCGGGTGCTAGCCTAAGCTATATTAGTCCTAAAGTGGTAGATAAATTTTAGCTGCAAAGCAATACATTTAAGAAATCTTGGATAGTTTAGCTAGCCACCAGAACAAAAAGAAGAGTGTCTGCAAAAATAGAAAATTGCCCTATAACAGTTTCAGGACAGCCCTCTAAATATACTCCCCTTAGGTTCGTACGATGTATTAATAGGGATGGACTAGTTGGAAGGGTGTTGGTCCCTTGTTGACTGTAAAGAGAAATTTGTAAGCTATCTCACAGAGTCGGGGCAGAGAAAGGGAATTCAAGGGATTAAGCAAAACATTAAATTATGTCCTATTACGGCTAACCAGCTCAGAAGGTGCATTAGGAAGGGCTACCAGATTTATGATGTCCAAGTAGGATACACCAATGACGGAAACAAGATGACTTCATTCGAAAATATTCCTATGATTCAGAATTTCGTGGTTGTGTTCCCTGAATCCATCCCTGGATTACCGCCTAGACGTGACACTGATTTTACCATTGAATTAATACCTAGAGCAGCTCTTGTTTTGAAAGCCCCTTACCACATGAGCATCCCTGAGTTAACATAACTCAAAATGCAGCTTCAAGAACTTTTGGATAAGGGGTACATTCACCCTAGTGTATCTCCTTAGGGAGCCCCTGTGCTATTTGTGCAAAAGAAGGATGGGATCTTAAGAATATGCATTGATTATCATTAGCTAAATAAATTGACGGTAAAAAATAAGTACCCTTTACCCCGTATTGACGATTTATTTGATCAAGCGCAGGGCTCTAGTCTATTCTCAAAAATATACTTAAGGTCTAGTTACCACTAGATTAGAATAAAGGATGAAGACATCTTCAAAACCGCATTCTAAACTTGTTACAATCATTACGTGTTCGTGGTACTGCCTTTTAGCCTTACCAATGCTCCAACCACTTTCATGAGCCTGATGCATGCCATTTTTTAGCCATTTCTAGATAAGTTTGTACTGATTTCTATTGATGATATACTAATTTATTCAAAAAAACAGGAGGAGCATGAGAAGCACATGAGGACAGTATTGCAGATTTTGCGAGACAATTAGTTGTACGTAAAGTATAGCAAGTGAGATTTTTACAAAAGTCAAATTCAGTACTTAGGCCATGTTATATCAGCTGAGGGAATAGCGGTGGATCCAAAAAAGATCAAAACTATTATGGAATGGACCACTCTGAAAAATGTTGCTAACATTAAATCCTTTTTGGGCCTGGCAAGTTATTACTGCTGATTCATTAAAGGCTTTTCAAAAATAGCTTTTCCTTTGATCTCACTACAGAAAAAGGGGTGTGCCTTCCACTGGACAGCGAAATGTCAACAAAGTTTTGAGCAGTTAAATCAATTACTTACCACTGCACTGGTGCTAAAGGTAGCAGATCTGGAAAAATCATTTGTGATATGCACAGATGTGAGTAAGGAGGGTGTCAGTGGTGTATTAACACAAGAAGGAAAGGCCATAGCCTATGAATCACACAAACTGAAGGATTATGAGTAGCGCTACTGAACATATGAGCTAGAGTTGACCACAGTAGTACACGCACTCAAAATCTAGCGACACTACATCCTAGGAAAGAAATTTCTGCTATTAACCGATCATAGCAATCTTATAAACTTCTTTAAATAGTCTAGTTTAAATGCTCCGCAGGCCAGATGGACCGCATTCTTGAGTGAATTTGACCTTGACATGAAACACTTGAAGGGGAAGGTCATCCGAGAAGTATCCCTTAAAGACCCAGAGTATGCATTCCTTTGGCAGAAAGTGTCAGAAGCCCAGGAAAAAGGGGAACAGTCTGATTATGATATTAATCTCAACAAAATGCTAACATTCAGAAACAAAATATATATTCCTAACCAGAATTCTATCAAGCAATTATTAGTGGATGAGTTTCATAGAAAGCCTTAGGTCACTCACCCACAATACCAAAAATTGTTTTCTGCCATCAGAAAAAGTTATTTATGGCCCAGTTTAAGGAAGGATGTGGTTGAATATCTATCCAAATGCTTAGAGTGCCAATTGGTGAAAGTGGAACATCAACATCCTGCTAGTCTGTTACAACAATTACCCATTACTGAGTGGAAATGGGAGACGATCACCCTAGACTTTATCACTGGGTTGCCTCATACTAAGAATCAGGATGACTCAATCATGGTTGTAATGGACAAGCTGAGAAAGACTGCTCATTTCATACTTGTAAATTCCACCTATAAGATGATAGAGATCGCAAACATATTTATGAGGGAAATCTTCCAACTACACAGAATACCCCGAGTAGTAATCTTTCACAGGGATGTTGATCTAGATTTAAACAGCAACGAAACAAATTATAGAGATGATCTAGGTGGATCTTTAGATACAATGGCATGGACAAACTCATAAATCAAAAGTGATTAGAATGAAGTCAACTTAGGATCAGAGCGCAGATCTCGTCATCCTGATTCCAACAGCGTGAATGACACTTCAATCCGAGTCCGGTTGATGAAGTTATCGCACAAGGAAGGTTGCTTTGATCCTTCAGAAAATGAGGATGTTTCCTTTGGAAAAGAGTTTAGGGCCTTAAAGGAAAAATCAAAATCGAAGGACTTGTGGAGGTGGACTTAAGAGAAATGCAATGGAACCCTTGATCACCGATCTCCAATCAAATCGGATTGGCAGACTAGAGGCAACTAGATTGGAGGACTTACTTGTATATATATTGGTAAGTAGGCAGAGTGATCAGCGATTAAACGATCGGCGGAATCATTATCAGGACACTCGGGGCGATATATGAGCGGGACACCGATGCGATCAGACGACGCTGATATTGGTGATCGACGATCAGCGGTTGACATTTCCCTGGTTACAGGACCTTCGGGACAGCGATACACTGATTGCGACCTCTGGCTCAGACTCGATATGGAATATATGCCCGATTTCACTAGTTTTGAAGTCCGGTTAAATGCTTTTGGGTCGATTTTTCAGTGTTTTTCAGGATTTTAAGGTCTTATCGCCTCAACGATAAAAAGGCCATTTCAAGAGGCAGTTACGCCTGCCGATCCTTCCATGACACCAACCTCCATTTTGAACTAGACAACCCCGATTTAAAGGGGATTCTGTCAAAAACCCATTATAAAAACACGATCGATGGAAAGAGCAGGGAGGAGGCATTTTTGCAGCACGTTGTTTCATTTGGCAGGAGGCCGAGAGCGCATATTTGTCTATTTTAGGCAGTTTTACATGACTCCAGACCCTTCATTACTACAAATGCATTGGTGTTGCTTACCTCTCCATCATCAGGCATCCATTTCACAGCCATCTTTTAGATCGGAGGTATAAGCCTCTTGTGGACAGTTGATGATTGTAATTCTTTTCTTTCATGCCATTTAATAAGAAAGGCCTCCCCATTGTTGAGCTAGGCCTGGAGACATAGTCCAAATTGGACGAACTCCATTATCAAGTCTTGGTGTCTTCTTTTTGTGCCTTTTATGTGTTTACTTCTTCTTTTCTTATGTGCACATTTCTATGTTAAGCTGCAATTTTGCATGTGATTCTTTCCATACATCTATAAGCGAAAACATCTTGGATCAAGTGGTATTAGAGCAGGGCTTTTTAGATGTGAATTACATGTTTGTATGCTAACAAGAAGCAGGCTTCAAAGAGGCGAAGGGGAACTAGAACCTTTCAATCCAGAAGCAGGGCGTGCACCTCGAAGGAGAAACATGGTAGAAGATGAAGCTCATCTTGAAGAGGAGCATAATTTTAGAAAGACTTTCTATTCAATGGCAGAGAACATCAGTCAGCTAGTTTTAAGACTGGAGAAAGCAGAGGAGAGAAATCCAGAAGGACAAGGTTCAGCACATGGGAATGGTGGAGAAGAACCCCCTCCTTCTCCTTCTGGTAGTGAAGGCTCTCCTTCCTCTCACCACCATAATCAGAGAAATCCAAAGGATGCATCTAAGAAACCTTTTTTAAAATTAGATGTTAAATTTGATCTTCCTGTGTTTAATGGTGAAAGTAACGCAGAGAAGCTTAATAATTGGATCAAGCAGATTGAGGTTTATTGCAAGATTCAACAAATCGTAGAGGATGAGGCGAAAATCTAGCTAGCCTCTCTACGGTTGGGCAGCACAGCTCTTGTTTGGTGGGAGAGAAAATTGCAGAGCAGTAAAAATGTGGGTAAGGTATTTTCCTCATGGTCTGATTTCACTTCTATGTTAAAGGAATAGTTTATCCTTAGGATACAAATAGAAAGCTTTGATGAATTAGCAATACTTAAGACAAGGCAAAGGGCAGGATGTTCAGAGTTTTACAGAAGAATTTAGGAAGCAAGCACTAAATTTGGGTATTGCACTTGATGCACCTAAAGTTGTAACTAAGTATATTGACTCACTGCATAGTTATATTAGACATTCATTGTTATTGTTTGAACTAACCATTATTGATTCAACCAGCATGAAAGCAATTCATATTGAGAATAGGGGCAAGAATGAAAGAGAAGATCAGTCCAAAAAGCCACTGTTCAAACCTCCCAATGGCAAATCCAAAGCAAAATGGAAAAGGAAGGAGAAGAAAACAGCAGCAACCAAAGAAGGGGAGCAGCCTTATTGCAATCACTGCAAGAAGGAAGGCCATGATGATGATCACTGTTGGAAGCAACACCCAGAAAGGCATCCAAAGAAGTATGGAGGAAAAGGGAAGCAGAAAATAGTGGCAACGGAACAACAAGACCTTGGATCGCATTCGGGAGATGAAGCACTGATCACAGCTATGGGAACAAAAGGTACCCTTACACCTCCTGTTAATTCTAAATCGTATGAAGGCACCAATTATGTAGATGAGTCCCTTTTGAATGACCGAAAAAGAATTGAATTATTTCACATCAGGGTTGTTGTAAATCACACCAAAGTAGAAACTCTATTTGATACTGGGTCCCAAGCAAACTCAATTGCAGAATCCCTGGTAAAGAAGCTTGGCTTAGAGACAAAACCACACCCAAAACCGCACCCGCTAGGATGGATACATGATAAAGCGAAATTGAATGTAACCTAGCAGTGCAAGGTCAAATTTGTGATTGCGTCTAAGCTGGTAGACGAAGTAGAGTTGGATGTAATACCATTGGATATCTATCACATGGTATTATGGAGCCCATATCTATATGACAGAAAAACATTCTTTTTCTGCCATGAGAATAAATATCAGATCACCAAGTATGGGGTAGAATACATAGTGCGGGCTCATCAAAATAAAATTAATGCCAACCTCGTAAGCACTGGGCAAATGAAAAGATTGGTGAATTCTAGTAAAACATGCATGCTTATGGTTGTAAGGGAGAAAGAGGCTGAATTTGCTGATGCATTCCAGGGCTACTATGGGAAGCATAAATAGGAATTAATGGAATTGATTTCTAATTATAATGAACTGTTCTAGGAGCCGAAGGGATTACCTCCAAAGAGGGAAATCCAACATGAAATCCGTCTATTGCATGATGCCCCTCTACCAAATATCAACATGTACAGGATGTTGGCGATTGAGATGGAGGAGATCAAGAGGCAAGTGCAGGAATTGCTAGACCAAGGCATCATTGGGCCGAGCACCTCCCCATGTGGTTCGCCGATTGTTCTAGTGCCAAAGAAAGATGGAAGCTGGAGGGTGTGCGTGGATTATCACTCGCTCAACAAGATATCGGTGAAAAATCACTATCCCCTCCCATGCATAGATGATTTGTTAGACCAATTAAAAAGTGTTGTTTATTTCACAAAGTTGGATTTGCGCAGTGGCTATCACTAGGTCAGAATTGCGGAGCAGGACATGTGGAAAACTGCTTTCAAGACCAAGCAGGGGTTGTTTGAATGGATGGTGATGCCATTTAGGCTTTGCAACACTCCAGCCACCTTTATGCGGGTTATGAATGATATATTTCAGCCTTTCATTGATGAGTTTGTTCTCGTGTATTTAGATGATATACTAGTTTTTAGCAAGAGTTGGTTTGAACATGTGAGTCATGTAAAGAAAGTGCTTGATGTGCTGAAGAAAGAAAAACTCTTTGTAAAATTGTCAAAGTGTGAGTTCGGGAAAACCTCTTTGGGTTACCTAGGTCATATTGTTGGTCATGGTCAATTAAAAATTGATCCCTCTAAAGTTGAAGCAATTGTAAATTGGCCTAAGCCTACTAGTGTAATCAAGGTCCGTAGCTTTCTAGGTGCAGTCCAGTATTGGAGGAGATTTATTGCTAATTTCTCTGTTATTGCAGCACCTTTTCACACATTGACAAGTGTGAAACAGGTCTTCCAATGGGGAGGAAGACAGCAGAAGTCCTTCGAAACATTGAAGGAAAAAATTAGCACTGCGCCAGTCTTAGCCTTACCCGATCTCCAACAGCCATTTGAGATCAAAACTGATGCCAGCGGTTATGCCATGGGAGCTATACTGATGCAGCAAAAGAAGCCAATTTGTTACCATTCTGAGAAGTTTTCTCAAGCTGTGATAAACTATCCCACCTATGACAAGGAGCTTTATGCCTTGGTGCAGAGTGTGAAAAAGTGGAAACACTACCTGATCAGCAAGGAGACCATCATCCATACAGATCATTAGCCCTTGCAGTACCTTTAGTCACAAACCAAGTTGCAACAATCTCGTCATTTCAAGTGGATGGGCTTTCTTCAACAGTTTCATCTGGTAATAAATTATAAGAAGGGCACTAGCAATAAAGTGGCCGATATGCTATCTCGCCCTTTTATTTCTGCTTCTATTATTTTGCATAATCTTTCATTATCTTTTGAGAGTTATGTTGAACAATATGCTAACGATGATGAATTTAAGGAGGTTTATGGAAAACTAACCCATGGTTCACAAGTGGACAACTATCACTTGCAGGGGAAAATGTTGTATCACCTTGGTAAATTATGTATTCCCACAGGAGAAAGAATACATGTAATTCGAGAGGCCCACACCTCTCTTGTGTCTAGACACTTTGGTGTCGAAAGGACTTTATGTCATGTAGAAAGATTTTGTTTTTGGCTTCATATGAAAAACATTGTGACTCGCTATGTAAAAGGTTGTGTGATGTGTTCTGTTTCAAAGCCCTCTAATAGAAAACTTGGGCTCTACACACCACTCCCTATTCCGAGTTGTCCATGGGAAAGCATGTCAATGGACTTTGTAGGAGGTTTACCTTTGTCTAGGAAGAGTCACGACTATTTATATGTCGCCGTTCACTGTTTCAGCAAGATGTGTATTCTTATGCCTTGTAAAAAGCAGATTACTACAGAGCAGACTGCTTCTCTTTTCTTTCAGCATGTTTGGGTCCACTTTGGATTACCCACCATCAATTGTGTCAGATCAAGACTCTCGCTTCCTTGGAGATTTTTGGACCAGCTTGTGGAGGATGATGGACACCAAATTGAAAAGAAGCACAACATTTCACCCGCAGACCGATGGATAGACAGAGGTTGTTAACCGTACCGTGGTACACTTATTACAAGGCTATTGTGGGAAACATCCCAAGTTGTGGGGTGAACAACTCCCCTATATACAACATTCCTACAACCGAGCAGTGCATTCATCTACACAGCGTTCACCATTCAAGACATGTTTTGTTTACCTGCAAAAGGACCCTTTCGATATGGTCTTTGGAAGGGAAGATGGCTCCAATGGACATAATGATAAGGAAAAAGCTCAGCAGTTCATTCAGCGAATCCAATTGATTGACCAAGCAGTGCAAGATTAGTTGGAGAAAATTCAAGCCTGTTACAAGGCTCGACATGATAAACACCGCGTCGACCATCAATTCCAAGTGGGTGACAAGGTGTGGTTCCACATCAGCAAAAACAGGATGAAGGGAGAACGAAAGAAGTTGTGGCCAATCCGATATGGACCATTCACCATATTGGAGAAGATTGGGAACAATGCCTTTCATCTTGACTTGCTGGTATATATGCAGATGTACTCAGCAGTGAATGTGGAGAATCTAAGGTTGTATGAACCACCTTTGATCATGGACACTGATGAGGTGGGCATAGTTCCTATAGTCGCTGATTTTGCACCAGAATATCTCGATGAGTTTCCCAAAGACATCATCCTCAACAGAAGAACCAGGACTTCACAGGATGAGTTATGCCAAATCTCCCACAGTGACCAGATTATAGACTAGTTCAGTAGAGTGAACTTGTATGACATGCCATGAGTCACTGTTTTGACCTTTGGCTCTGAAAAATATATAAAAGAAACTACAGTCCGTCCTCTTTCTATACCTTCTTACGAAATTTCAATCTGATGCTTAGAGAGAAAGTTATGACGATTTTCCCCAGGTCACCTGTTTGGAATGTAATTCAGGAGTCTGTAAAAAGATCAAATTCCTCAGATCATATCTCCACAATTGTAGTGAAAAAAGCTCTGAAATTCGGACCCGAGATTCAACATGATTTCTTCTCAAATGGGTTTTTTTCTTGAGCTTCTGAAACGTCGCAGAAAAAAATTATAGCGAAAATGCCACGATGACCTATTTAGAGCAGTGAAACCCTAGAATCCAAAGCTCTGATACCAAATGTTATGAAACCAGCTCACAAAAAGATAGAAAAGAGAGATCCACGCCTTAGAATTCAGCCTCTTCGAGGTGGAAACCTCCTTTACATTACATAAATTAGCAATTCTTGGATGATACAAATGAAAAGGCCTCCTTTCTATATATAGCAGTCTAAGGGGTCATAACATAATCAGATCCGACATAACAATAATAATGTAAGGGCACAATAATAACAATAGTGGGCTTCTATGTGGCACAATAGTAACAATATGGGCACTACATGGGTACATCAATATAATAAGTGGGTTGTACTAATAACAATAACGGGTTACACTAGTCGTATAGGGGCCTAACAAGTACCTTCGAGTTGGATTCAAGGGAATGCACCCCAGCAAGGCCAGATGGCTGGAGAAAGAGAAAGTGAGGGAACAGTTACCTCACTTGCCAATTGACTAATGAAAAGCTTTTGGCGGTCCAAAAGCTTCTCAATGTGGAGGATTGATCCAGGTGGATCTTCAGATACAATGGCATGGAAAAACTCAGAAATCAAAAGTGATCAGAATGAAGTCAACTTAGGATCAGAGCGTAGATCTCATCATCCTAATTCCAACGGCGAGAACGACACTTAAATCCGAGTCCGGATGATGAAGTTATCACACAAGGAAGGTTGCTTTGATCCTTTAGAAAATGAGGATTTTTCCTTTGGAAAAGGGTTTAGGGCCTTAAAGGAAAAATCACAGTCGGAGGACTTGTGGAGGCGGACTTAAGAGAGGTGTAGTGGAACCCTCGATCGTTGATCTCTGATCAAATTGGATCGGCGGACTGGAGGCAACCGGATCGGAGGACTTACTTGTATATATATTAGCAAGTAGGCAGAGCGATCAACGATTAAACGATTGGCAGAATCATTATCGAGACACCTGGGGTGATATATGAGTAGGACACTGATGCGATTGGTCGACGCCAATATCGGTGATCGGAGGTCGGCATTTCCCCAATTATAGGACCTTCGGGACAGCGATATGCTGATTGCGACCTCAGGCTCAGACTCAATACGGAATATATGCCCGATTTCACTAGTTTTGAAGTCCGAGTAAATGGTTTTGGGTCGATTTTTCAGTGTTTTTCGGGATTTTAAGGTCTTATCGCTTGAACGATAAAAAGGCCATTTCAATAGTTGGTTACGCCCGCCGATCCTTCCATGACACTGGCCTCCGTTGTGAACCAAACAACCCTGATTTAAAGGGTATTTTGTCCAAAATCTATTATAAAAACCTGATCGATGGAAAGAGCAGGGAGGAGGCATTTTTGTAGCATGCTGTTTCGTTTGGCAGGAGGCCGAGAGCGCATATTTGTCTGTTTTGGGTAGTTTTACATGACTCCAGCGTCTTCATTGCTATGGACGCATTGGTGTTGTTTACCTATCCATCATCAGGCATCCATTTCACAGCCATCTTTCAAATCAGAGGTATAAGCCTCTTGTGGACAGTTGATGATTGTAATTCTTTTCTTTCATGCCATTTAATAAGAAAGGCCTCCCCATTGTTGAGATGGGCTCGGATACGTAGTCTGAATTGGACGAACTCTGTTATCAAGTCTTGGTGTCTTCTTTTTGTGCCTTTTATGTGTTTACTTCTTCTTTTCTTATGTTCACATTTCTGCGTTAAGATGCAATTTTGCATGTGATTCTTTCCATACATCTATAAGCGAAAACATCCTGGATCAAGAGATAACCATAAACATAGAGATACAACAGAAACAATACTTCATTTCATTAATGTAAAATACTGAAATATGCTTACAAACAAAAATGGAAATAAACTAGCTAGGGCGATGGTTGCTAATCTCTGAGAAGAGATGTGGTGGCTACATGTCTCTAAACTATGTTACAATGAGGCTTGAAGGCGTATTTACTATTGAGAAATAATGGAAAACCCTAAACATCCAAAAACCTAACCCTAGAAGATGAAACGCCAAACTGTGGGCCCCATTTGGGTAAATTGGTACATCAACTTCCCGGGTTCGTAACTTTGGAATATGATCTCCGTTTTATGCACACAATATATCGTTAGAAAGATCTATCCGAGAACTAAAACTTTGGGAAGAGAAACATTGGTCCAGTTACCCATGTTGCTCCTATTTTTTCCCAAAAAACATCGTTTAGGGCCTTAAAACGGCTCCGGAAGTTCAGGACCTAAAAAACGGCTAAAAATATTAAATTTTGCTACAATTAAAGAAACTGAAAAGCTGAAAGAAACAATGGTGGGGATCCAAGTGGACTTGGCAGGTGGCCACCAATATCCACCTGGATCATTCCCCCCCCCCCCCCAAGGAAGCAATGGTCCCCATTGCTTTGAGTTCCTCCATGAGATGAGGAAACTTCTGCTAAACTTGGTCCCTAGTGAGCCATTTGCCCTAGTGAAGGAGTTGGCCTGCTTTGACAACTCGATATAGTTGGATATTCTGTTGGCGAGTGTGCTTGATCTATGTGTCCATGATCTGATCAATTGCATATTGTTCCATGCAATCTGGATTTAACTCTGTGGGTGTGAGCTGTTCTGCAATGTCGGATGTGTCTAGTAATGGTGGAAAGTATGGTTGAAGATGGTCTACATTGAATACTGGGTGCAGGCCAAGGAATGGGGGAATGCTAAGCTCAAATGCATTATCTCCCATGGCCTTGGTAATGGTGTAAGGACCATATCGGAGTGGTCTTAGTTTCTGATAGGCTTCGGTAAGGCGTTCCTTTTGCAAATGCAACCAGACTTTGTCGCCCACCTGAAACTTGTGTGGCACCAGATGTTGATCATCTCGTTGCTTGTACTTGGCATATGATTTCTCTAGAATGTCAAGAACCTGTTGGCGAATATGTTGGATGTGCTCAATGAAGTTGTTTGCCTTATCTTTTTTGGACTGGATATGAGCCGAATTTGCATGAGTAGCTGGAAATGGCATGGCCACATGATTGGGATATAGTGGCTAGAATCCCAAGCCGACCTGAAAAGGGCTATGGCCAGTCGAGCTATGGAGAGCTCGGTTGTAACTGTGCTGAACATAGGGGAGGCTCTCGTCCCATGTGCGTGGATGCTTTGATTTGTACATGTGTATAATGTGTACGATCATCCTGTTGACAACCTTTGTCTGGCCATCAGTTTGAGGATAGAAGGCTATGGACTTAGTGAGTTTGGTGTCCAGCATCGACTAGAGACTGGACCAAAATGTACTGAGGAACTTGTTGTCCTGATCTGATATTATAGATTGTGGGATCCCAAAATGTACCCACACTTGTTCAAAGAAGAGTTTAGTAGTGGCTTCGGCTATGATATTCTTCTTGCAGGCCGCCATAATGGCCATCTTCGAGAACATGTCAACGACCACAAAAACACAGTCGTTTCCATGCTTAGTGGAAGGAAGACTTGACATGTAATCCATGGAGATGGATTCCCAAGGTCAACTAGGGGTAGGCAGCGGGGTATAGAGACCTTGCTTCTTGATGGTCAGTTTGGCAATGGCGCAAGCAGTGCATGATCTGATGTACTTCCCGACATCCTGTCAAAGAATCGGCCAATAGAAATACTTCTGCAGTACTGCCACTGGTTTCTCGACCCCAAAATGTCCGACAACTTGACTGTAGTGTGCTTCCCAAATCATCTTGGCACGCTCACTTGAAGGAACACAAAGGTGACCCAGGTGGCATAACAGGGAATCTTGGAGGTGAAAATCTGGAACATGCTGACCCTCCAAGAGTGTCTTGTATGTGTGGCCTAATTCTAGGTCACTTTTGTAGAGAAGTGGCCAATCAAAAGTCTCATGCCCACAAGAGTTGAGCACGGTGGTTAATGCCATGATCGGTGGTCGACTGAGGAAATCTGCAACATTATTGGCACTGCCCTTCTTATACTTGATATTCAAATGGAACTATTGCAGGTATGTGGACCACTTCTGATGGCGATCATTTTGCAATTTCCCTTGGGTCTGTATGAACTACAGGGGTTAGTGGTCTGTGTGGATGACCGTTTCCTTCCCCAAAATGTAATGCTTCCATTGTCGGTAGGCTTGCATAATGGAATATATCTCTTTGTCATAAGTGGGATACTTCCGAATTGTGTCTGAAAGTTTCTCACTGTGATATGCCGCTGGATGCTCATGATGAGTAAGGACTACCCCAATAACATAGTTAGAGGCATCTGTCTTGACGTCAAATGGTTGTTGCAAGTTTGGTAATGTGAGCATTGGTGCCGAGCAGAGGCAATCTTTCAACTCTGTGAATGCCTTTTGTTGAGATTCAGACCAAAATAATTTTTCTTTAACTCCTCCCTTGATGACTTGACTCAAGGGCCAAGTGATATGAGAAAATCCCAACATGAACCTGCAGTAGAAGTTGGAAAGACCTAGAACATTGTGGAGCTCTATCAGAGTGGCTGGAGATGGCTAATCCTGAATGAATTGGATCTTGGTTGGATCCATATGCACCCCTTGTTCAACAATAATGTGTCCCAGATACTGAACCTGGGTCATGCCAAAAGTGCATTTCTCCAAATTGGCACATAACTTGTGTTACTGCAGTGTTTGGAGAACCTGTTGGATGTGGTGGAGGTGCTCTTCCCAACTCTGGCTGAAGATCAAGATGTCATCCAAGTGTACCACTACAAATGAGTTGGTGAATGGCCACAAGATGTCATCCATTATCCTCATGAAGGTTGCAGGAGAATTCGTCAATCTGAAAGGCATAACCAACCATTCGAAAAGGCCCTACTTAGCTTTGAAGGCAGTCTTCCACACATCGGAGGGTTCGATTGGTACCTAGTGATATCTTGACTTCAAATCGATCTTGCTGAAATATTTCCCCCCTTCAGTTGGTCTAGGAGGTAATCAATCCATGGGATTGGCTACCTATTACAGACAATGATCTTGTTCAATGCCCGATAGCCAATACAGAGTCTCCAAGTCCCATCCTTCTTCTGTACCAACATGATCAGGCTCCCACAGGGCGATGAACTTAGACGGATGTGACCTTTTTGCAATAGCTCCTGAATCTGCCTCTTGATATCATCATTCTCCATAATGGAGCACCGATATATTGGTCCATTGGGAAGCGGAACACCTGGGGTTAGATCGATGGAGTGCTTGACCTGACAATGCAGAGGAACCCCTGCGAGGGAGGTGAATATGTCCTCGTACTCCTCCATGACCTTGTCCATTTGTAGTTGTCATGCAGAGGGGCCCTGTCTGGAGGTCATGGCCATAGTCTTCTTCTTTCATTGAGGGCATATCATCAGGAAAACAAATTTCTCGGTTTTGGAAATGAGTTTACTGCATTGTTTTGTAGTAACCAAAGAGATGGCAATAGGCGATGCTACCTCCGGTATCTTGTACAACTTATTTCCCAAAGTAACAATAACAGAACGGGGCCTTGATTCACACACAACATGTTGCTTCCACAAGTATGGCTGTCCTAATAGTACATCAAAAACTTCAAGGGGGGCAATGTCACACAATACCTCATCCGTGAAGGGCTTGATGTTGTATGGAAGGCGACACTGCTGGCTCACGCGAAGATCCCATCCTTGGTGAAGCCACCTGATGGTGTATGGCTGTGGATGTGTTGTGGTCAGTAAGCCCATCCGCTTCATGACCTCTGCCGAAATGAGGTTCTTTTGGCTCCCGCTGTCAACAATGAACTATAGTAGGGAGCCCTTTACCCACATATGGGAGTGGAAGAGATGCTCCTCCTCCTATGGATATTCGGGTTCCTCCTTCTAGATCTTCCCGGTGGAAACGGTGGCGTTGGGCTCCACATTGATAATCTGCTTCCCTTTGTCATTCCCCTTGTCGGGTTCTGACTCAGAGTCAGAACATGAATCTGATTCTGAAACCTTTAGCTCGACCACTAGTGACTGCTTGGCCTGACACTCACTTGTGTTGTGAGTGGAGCACTTATGGAACTCACACCACTTTCCCGTGTCCTTTTTTGGCTTCGCGACATTGTTCTTTGCTTGCAGCTTTGGTGGGTTGTCTTGGGCAGCCCCACCTTGGCTTTCTCCTTTGCTTTGTAGTTTGGGGGAACCTTTCCCTTGCTTTGGATTCAAAAATCCAAAGTCTCACTTCTTCTGTTTAAAATTTTGCTTGACCTTGATGGCATATCAGTATGTCATGCAGAGCGAGGAGATGTTCAGGAATTCTATTTCTTCCTGGATGTATTTGTGCAGGTAGCCGTGGTATTTGAGTACCAAATGCTGCTCCGAATCCTTGATACCCAACTTTGTCCGAAGGGTATGGAAAATATTGGTAAACTTTGGCATGTCTTGGTCCCTTCCCTGCCGCAGCATGGTCCACTTTATGTATTAATCCTCATAGCTTCTAACAGGGTAGTACTACTCCTTGATGGCATCTTGGAATGAATTCCAAGTGGGTGCAATTGAAAATAGTGAGCTTGTACTTTCATCCTTCTGCTCGCAGTAGGTTTCCCACCAGTCCTTGACATGAGGGGCTGCTTTGAGAAGAGCGAAAATAATATTTTCCCGACTGGAAAAATCATGAACAAAAAAATAACCCTCTAGCAGATTTAACCATTTATCGTCGGCATTTGCGTCTATTTGACCCTCAAATATGGGGATTTCAAAATTAACTTGTACCTTAGATAGTGTGGCATTTCCAGAATAGCTGTTTAAAGCCAATGCGTCGCCCCTGGGTAGCCGTTGAAGAATCTGGGCAAAGTTGTCCATCATCGCGTTCCTTTGTCGCTTGAGGGCTTCTTCAAGCAAGATTTTGATAGGATCTCCTGCCCCCTCATCTTTCTTTTCATCCACCATGGGAGGCCGTTAGGATTTGTGAGGCTAGTCTCGCAAAGGTTCAACCAGTTCAAGCCCTAACTCCTTATATCCCGACCTCGTTGAGGACATGCAAAGAAAAACGGAGAAAAAGCAAACCGCTCTGATACCACTGATTCGGATTTAAACAGGAACACAACAAATTATAGAGATAACCTTAAACACAGAGATGTAATGGAAATAATACTTCATTTCATTAATGTAAAACATTGAAATATGCTTACAAACAGAAATGGAAATAAACCAGCTAGGGTGATGGTAGCTTATCTTTGAGAAGAGATGTGGCAGCTACATGCCTTTAAACTATGTTACAATGATGCTCGAAGGCCTATTTATTGTTGAGAAATAATGGAAAACCCTAAACATCCAAAAACCTAACCCTAGAATATGAAACACCAAAATGTGGGCCCTGTTAGTGTCGGTATCTTCATCCCTCCATCAGTGATCAAAATTTCTCTTTTTGCATGGATATTAGGTGTCTCATCCGATCAGCTACACTCCATTAGCTCATGGATCATCTGATGGTAGTGGTTCTTTGTTAATTTCCCTCATGCCTTTCATTTGCTAGCCTATTTTCACATGCACAAGTCATTTGCTGTCATTTTTATTTCATTTCATTTGCAGAAGTCATTTTAGGGTTTTCAGGTCTCATTAGGTCTAGGGTTTTGTCACCATGGTCTTCAAAAGCTCAATAAGAGGTCAGCAGGCACATGAGGATGTTTAATAAGTTCATAAAATCACAAATTCTACTGATGATTTGCTCCATAAAGGGTTTTTACCTCAAAACTTTGTTTTGAGGTGAAAACAAGACTTTTCCATTCCATGTAAAAATTTCATGTAATTTTATATGTTTTCATATGTAATAAAGTATCATTTGTATCCCTGGGTCACCTTGACAAACTCCTGCACTCCAGCTCCTGCAAAAGAGACAAGAAATTCAAAGCATTAGTCCATCAAAAGTAAAAAAGAGAGCCAAACTGCAAAACAGAGTTTTAAAGAACAAAGTGAAAAAGCAAACTTTAGAAAGTGGGTTTTTAAATGAAAAAATTAAAGTCACTTGTATATAAAGTGTTTCTTGTGTTAAAGACATCATTTGTGTGCTAAAGAGTGAGAGAACAAGTGGAAATCGTGATTTGAGGCGAATAAAGTCAATTTGCAGCAAAGTTTTGGAATTTCTCTGGGCGTGGCACACCTGGGTAGTGGCACGGCGCACTGAGCGTAGAATTTGCAAAGAAACTTGAACGAGCATGACGCACCTGGGTGTTAGGCGCGGCGCACCAGTCCTCCAAGCCTAAATTTCACCCAAACGACTTTGCCAAGCTCCAAAATCTTGCAATCATCATTCCTCAAGTAAGTGGAACCTCCCATTTTGCCATTACAAGAGATTTGATCATCTTTGATGATGTTTTAATAGGTGAAAATTCAAACCCTAGTTTGCTGCACAGTCATATTGCAAAAAACTGTCTAGGTTTTTGAAAGTTGTCATTGTTGTTTTTTTTCTCCCCTGCATCATTTTCACATTCCCTCTTCATAACATTTCCTAAATTTCATTTCCCTTTCCCTCTCTCACTTACAATCATCCTACCCTCCTATCCCCAAAACCCTAAAACCCTAACAAATTTCCACTATTCCCCAAACCCTAATCTGCGTTCCCAAACCCTATCACTCCCTAATAACCATACAGCCATCATCAAAATCCTTCATTCATCAGTCCCATTCATCAAACAGCAGTCACCTATTCTTGATATAAAATCTCTTCATACTCATCATTTTGCACCATACAGTGGCAAACATGGAAACAGATTCAGCTTATGAAAGGGATGAGGAAATTGTGAGTGATTCCTCCCAAGATTCATGCACCAAGAAAACCACATAAGGGAAGAAAACACATCCGGGAGGAGCCCACCACACTCATAGAATTATTGGCTTGTCCCCTTGCAGTGACATGTTTCAAACATCAGTCTTGCTACCAGTTTTGTGAGATGGTGGAGAGGGTTAAATACCACCATGAGCTTGCCAGAATATTTGTCCTTCATCTTCACAATGGCCAGGTGAACTTAGCAGGTGTTTGCTTCACTTTAACACCTGAAACTATAGCTGAAGCAACAGGGATTCCAAATGTAGGTGAATAGTGGAACAAAGTACAACTTGTGGAAAAAGAGCATTATGAGCTTTATATCAAGGCTAGTTATCAAAAGCAAATCAGTAGGGCCTTTCCTTTCAGATACCTATAGGACACATATGCTCCCATCATGAAGCTCATTATCAAATACTTCAGTTGTGAAGGGATATTTTCTCACTTGTACACTTATCATGTTAGATTATTGATGCATTTCACTAGAATGAGGATGATGAACCTCCCCTATTTCATATACAGAAATATTGAGAAAATGACCACATTAGTACAAAGAAAACCTCCTCATCAACAGTACAACAACATTTATCGCTTTTCATTGATCAAGATTGTGGTTTTGCATCAGCTGAGTTTGCTGAATGTTTCATGGGATGATTTCATTTCACATGAGGTTTTCAAGAGCCCTCAAGTGACCCCATCAGTTTTTCAAGAGGCAGGAGGGCCTTCAAATCAGTAAGAGGTTCATGAAACTCAAGCTACAACTCAAGCTACAGGGGTGCCAGTATATGTCACTTATGAAAAGGGGACAAGGAGGCTATTTGTAGCTGCAAAATGAGTATTATCTCCACCTGGGGTGGAAGGGGTCTCGTTTCCTTCATCAAACGACGGACAAATGCTATCTTCACCCGTGGTGAAAGGGGCTTTGCCTTCTTCTTCAGCAGAGTAGGTACATAATAAAGGGAAAAAACCATTGCATGAGGTAGGACCTTCTGAAGGTCAGGAGAGAGATTTCATTTTGATTCAGGATGATGATACTGAGGGGCAAATAGGCACCAAATTTAAAAATTCAACTTGTTCTAGAAATTATATAGACAGACCTTTCCAATAAGCCTACTTGGAGAAAATTTGGTGAAGGGGAAGGCCTCCAAATGCAGCTGGGAAAAAGTGTTATGCACAGAAAAAGTGGCGCTACGCATAGGATGAAAAAGTGCCAATTTTGCCCAAAAACTCTGTTTTTTGCCTAGTTTTCTTCTAGTTTGACTTTTTCTCTCTTATGGTCAAATTCATGAGCTGACATGATGTAAATTGATGTACTATGATGTAAAAATGATAAAAATTGACTTGATAAGGTAGATACATCAGTTGTAGGTGGTTTGAAGATGAATGAATCAGTTTCCTAGGTTTTAGAGGCAAGTTGTTCCACTGCCTACTTTTGTGTTCCTAGTTTAGATATGGTTGAAACCACCCCTCTTCTCATGGATTCGATCCTTGATGGATAGTACAGGTGGTTTGGAGGTCTATATCATGTCTTTTTTCAGTCATTTTTCGAGGTTGGACTCTTGTGAATGCTTTGAGCATTATTGTGCATTCATCTTTGCAGTTTGGCAAGGAAATAGACCAGGGTTTGCAGCATTTTGTCGGATTCTTGTGGCAAGGTGATCTAGTATTGTTTTTCCTTCTATGATTCATGTTATCATGTTTTATGTGTGCCATTATCTCTCTCTTTTCAGCTTAACTAAATGAATCAAGTATAAAAGTGGAATTCATTGATGTTGCAGTGCTCTACCTTAAGGTTTATTTAGTTTTACATGTTTTCAACTATTTGAAGAGGATTCCTGATACTTTCATTCCCTCTTCAACTCCTCACCAGTCTTAAGACTTTTCATTTCACTTATTTCAAGGTACTATAAAAGCATTTGCCTACCTCGCCCCACAGAAATATTTGCAAGACTGAGTCCATTCCCCAGACCCAAAACTGCCTTTCACTTTTGATCCAGCAAACCAACATAAAACTCAATCAAACTCATCTGAGCATATACCTAGCCTAAAATTAGTCTTTACATCAGTCATCTCAAGCCTCATTTTCTATACTTTCCTGAGATTGACAAGGAGAGAACCATCTCCTGACCTGGTAGGGCTAGCTACCAGGTTAAGTGTGGTTTGATGTTACCCTAGACCTGCCTTTCTCAGCCTGAGGTAGATTTAGGCCCTAACAAGCCCCGTTTGGGTAAATTGGTACATCAACTTCCCGAGGTCGTAACTTTAGCATACGATCTCCGTTTGAAGCACACAATATCTCATTAAAAAGATCTATCTGAGAACTACAACTTTGGGAAGAGCAACATTGGTCCATCTACCCATGTTGCTCCCAGGTTTCCCAAAAAACGTCGTTTAGGGCCTCAAAACGACTTTGGAAGTTCAGGAACCGAAAAATTGCTAAAAATAGTAAACTGTGCTACAATTAAAGAAATTGAAAAGCTGAAAGAAACAATGGTGGGGGTCCAAGTGGACTTGGTGGGTGGTCACCAATATCCACCTGGATCAGATGTAAAATTCACATCCATATTTTGGAAAACCCTCTTTTCTGGGTTAGGTACTCATATTCAATTCAATAGTATCTACCATCCACAGACGGATGGCCAGATAGAGCGAATGAATCAAGTTTTGGAAAACATGTTGAGGATGTTCATAATGCAAGAACAACACAAGTGGGAGGACTTCCTCTACCTGGTAGATTTCACCTACAATAATGGACATCACGAATCATTGGGTATGAGCCCTTTTGAGGTGTTGTACCAAAGAAAGTGTTGGGTACCCACTTATTGGAATAGTCTAGTTAATAAGTTAGCATTAGGTCCCGATATGTTAGTTGAAATGGAGGCCACCGTTAAAAAGGTTCACCAGAA
Source organism: Pinus tabuliformis (assembly GCA_031772625.1). Taxonomy (NCBI): domain Eukaryota; kingdom Viridiplantae; phylum Streptophyta; class Pinopsida; order Pinales; family Pinaceae; genus Pinus; species Pinus tabuliformis. Next base: position 456,370,787 of record CM062809.1, on the reverse strand, counting down.
CTTAAAAGCCGCTCAAGATAAGAAAAAGGTTTATGCAGATAATAAAATGACTCATAAATAATTCTAGTAGCGGGATCATGTGTATTTGAAAGTTAAACCCCAAAAAAGTACTTTACATTGGAAGGGTTATGCTAAATTGGCACCCCGGTATTGTGGACCCTTTCAAATAATGAAATGGATTGGGCCCATACCATACAAGCTAGCACTCTGACGCCATATCCGAGTCCACAATGTTTTTCATGTGTCTTTGTTAAAAAAAAATATGTGTACGACCCTCGACATATTATTAATTGGGAAAACATACAGGTAATAAAAGAATAAAGCCAATAATTTATGAATTGTTGTTTTGAAAATTTTCTAACAACAAATTACATTTGTCCAAGTCGAACCTAAGGGAGAGTTTCTGGCAGAGCCTCTTCGTATCCTCGATCAGAGAGAAACCATCTTGTAGAAACGAGTCATCACCCAGGTTAAAGTGCAGTGAAAGCACTTTGGCTCTGATGAGGCTACTTGGGAAGAAGAGGAAGCTATGCAGGAAGCATACCCGACACTGTTTTCTTGAAAAGAACTCCAGGGACTATGTTCCTCTCAATGGGAGGGAGCTGTAACACCTAATGATGCACCAACATTTATTTTTACCAAATTTTACTTATTACTGTCAATTTTATTTTGTATTAACCTATATTATTAAAACAATTAGGCTGAAAAGCCAGAACATATGTTGTTAATTATTAATTAAAAGAATTTGATCAGTTTGTAAAATAACTGAGGAATCAATTAAAATAACTCCTGAAATAGTTACAAGAAGTTTCCCATCTTTTCCTTCAAAAGGGAAAATCACGGAACCCTGAGGGGGTTGGGAAAAAGTGGTAGAAGGGATTATGCTGTGAATAGTTTTTCCTGGAACTAGAAAAATTAGCCAGTGGGAAAAATACCTTGGATAATAGCCGAGAGGTACGAAACTTGAAGTTGGACATAGTCCTGACGCCTAAGGTACCAAGATGTTTTAGCCACTGTCAGGAGTTGGAAGAGCTCGGAGGGGGATTCTGGACATAATTTCTAGATCCATGGCTGGGTGGTGAGACCTTCTAGGCAGGGGAAAACACATGCATGCTTACAAGTAAAGCACAAAAACATATAAGTAGCAATTATGTGTTTAATAATATTCAGTAGGAGAAAGATTAGCTGCTTTATTTTATGAAATGAACAGGTTGACATGCTAATGAATTACTAGTAAGATTGTCAATGATAATATGAGGCATATTTTCTTCCTTTACAATTTTAGTACAATCAGATAGTTACAATTATCATTGCATAAAAGAAAAACAAGGTAGTGAAATTTAATTTCCATCTACTGAAACAAAATGCATCAGTTATTATAAACCTTAAGCAAAAGAACAATTTCATGTAGTGGAGTAGCTATTCATGTTATTTTCTGATTATAAACTATTGCATTAAAAATTTAATAGCCTACTAAGTTATTAAGGCCAAAAACCCGTATTCTGTCAATCCATGCAAATTAACAGGTATTTCTTTAAACCATATTAATCAAAAGAAAACATAATGATAATGTCAAACTATGGAATTCTCATTCAAAAGACGATATTCACCCTTATCCACTTCAAGTATTCACAAAGATCTGACTCGAGCTATTCAATACCCAAGCTAAGCTTAACCCATCAAAACAAAGATCGACAACCCTGAAATATAAGAATGAAAATAGAGATAGTAGTGAAATTCATTTATAACTACCCAACTGTATAGATGTGTGTCAAATGAGTGCTTATAGGCAGCCAAACCCATGATGGGAAAACCTTGACGGTGAGCTGTCATGAAAAGAAAGGAACAGAGAAATTATTTTGAAATGCATAATCACAGCAAAGTTATTCAAACCCTCAGTTAAAGCTAGATGCATATAACCCCATAATGTCACATTACTAGTATAGTATCAGGCTCAAAATTGGGCGCATCCATCGCCCATCATTCTATTCTACAAGAGCCTTAAGAACTATATATCTGTTGAAAAGTCATGGAACTTTGGCTGGCGAGCAACCTTAATACATTAACATAAAGAAAATCAAACAATCCTCCATCTAAACGGAGATTGTCGCCTAGAACCCATTCGCCAGACAAGCTGGAGAGGAACTAACGTGAAATCGAAGGCAGTAACCATTGCAAGGATGCAGCTTCACCCCATAAAACTTCCTCGAGGTATGTATTCATAAACCCCACAACAGAATGTACCTGTAGATAGTTTTAACATATTATAATAAGCCTGAGAGAAAAACGAAAGAGTATTATTTGAGAAATGCGGGTACAGAGAACGAGCTTACCTGAAGGATGAATTACCGAACAGCAGGCGGCAAGGTGCACCTAAAATTAACGACATTGTCATAACCAGCTCTCAAGAAAAAGAAACCTTGTATGAAACCTCTTGGCCCAGATTACCATTACCTCTGGTTTGTAGGATGAACCCTTGACGTGTTCCTCTGGAGCCAAAGTCCCACTATCAACATTTCCACCTGTGCATGAGCCGAGTAGAGTGATTCAGAGAAATGTAAGTATCAAATAAGGAAAGAGACAACTATCAGGTGAGATTTGGGGCTCAAGGCGTATCTACGTTATACATGTGTGCCTATAGAGGTGAATCAGACAGGGAAGCTGTGTCATTCCGCCATACCACCATCTAGGCCGCCTTCTATCGCAGAGCCAATGTTCAACCATCTTTGCACAACCAAACGATCCTTACCTCATTTAGAATTGCATTAACCTATCATTCTATGTACCAAGCCGCTAATATCGTTGATCTCCTTGGATCCAATGATGGAGTTGATGCTAGGTGCAAGGATTCGAGATCATTCCACAAAACCCGTCTCATCGACATTAATGAAGGACTGTTGTGGCAGTTAATGAAGGGTTATTGTGATATGAAAAGCCTCGGGGTTCTCTCCACCTTAATGGAGAAGCGCTACCAAAGGTATGCCAGCGAGGGAAGTGTTAATGCGATCAGAGTGGATGTACACCTGGATATTGGCGTGTACCCCGCTAGCGATCTCAAATGGTTCGAATTTTAATATAAAGTTGTAACATTGAATAATAACCATATAATAAAATACAATATGAATTAAATTCTTCATTTAATTCTTTGGTTATGGGTGTTAAGGTTTTAGGTTGTTACACTTTTCTAAGGATTTAAGTAGCTTGGTGTGAATTATTTGGATACAAATGGCTATTGTAACTTCTGCAAAGAGTAGTACTACCATGAAATCGACATTTTCGACCATCAAGAATGCATGTCACCTTCAATCCAGCAAGGAGATTCTATGGTCTCTGAAGAACTTTGGTGTCCACAAAAAAATTTAATAAATAAAAATATTTTAATAAAAAAATATTATAATAATAAAATATGATAATAAGAATCCCATCTTATGATATTATAAAAATATTTAATTGTTTATTTCTCATAATATAAAAATGTTGACCAATATTATTAATTATTAAATTATTTTGTTAATCATTAATGAAATTTTATATCATTATTTAAATTCAAACAAGTTTAGAATGAAATATTTTGGTGTCTAGATTTTTTTAACGTGAAAAGGTGTGCTTTTACGTAAAAATATATTGGTTATATCTCTTTAATTGGGTTTTTATATTAAAATATTATTTATATTTCCATATTCTTTTTTATACTTAATAGCATTTAAACAAGTGTAACAATAATGTCTCGCTATTCGATACATTCGATTTTCCTTTTGGAAATATTACGCTGCTTAGATTTTTTAATGTGAAAAATTGAATTTTTATATAGAAATAAATTTGGTATATTTCTTTAATTGGTTTTCTAATATAAAAATGAAACAATAATCAACACAAAGCATAGCATTTTATCAATAAACATGTCAAGTTTTATGAAAAAAACTCTTCAAATTTAAAATTTATCATTTCTAAATTCAAAAGGTTTCATGTAACACCTCCTCGAGTTAGAAATTACTTTATCTGGTTTAAGATTTTAGTAAAATAGAATTCAATAAAGACGAATGACATTTTAGATGAATATTTAAATGTTAAATAGTATTGTTTTTTTGTAATTATGAAATTTTAGAATTTAAGAATGGAGACTAGAAACGAATTCCAATCTCTAGACAGTTAGGAACAGTTAAAGACAGTTACACTTTTCTCTCCTGGAGGTAAAAATAGATCTCAGTGGAAAGAAAAAGGTTCAATTTAGAGTTAAGGAAAAGAAAAAAGGAAAGTCTCTAAGGAAAACAACACTTTGTTAGAGGGGATATCTAGAGTTGGACCTGGGTTAGTGGATAACCTCAGAACACAATTAGAATCATTGGTAATTTAGACTGGACTGTAGTCCTGATATCTATTACCAGATTTAGGAGCTAAACTATTACATGTTGTCTTGGAGTGGAGCTCGGGGGGAGAAGTGGATGTGATTTCCCTTCTTAAGGTTGGGTGGAGAAGGTCCCACCTAAGTTGAATTTGTGTATTGACATAGACAGATAAGTATTCCATCTTTGCTTAAGTCTAAAGCCATGAGTTCGTGAATGAAAATAGATATATATTTGGTTACTTGATTTTCTAAAATAGGTATAAACCCAAGTGTTTATGTTCTAGTGAACAAAGTAGCTAGAGAATATGATAATTTTGTAATTTATTGTAAATATAATTATAGAAACTATTCAATGATAATATTGTGAAAGCTTACCAGGGTCTCTTGTAAAATAAGACTAGCGACTCAAGTCATTGCATGCACCCTTAAACTTCTTTACTACATTGGGTGTATTTCCTTATCTTTTAACTTGTGAAAGAAACCACTAGAAAATTGGACTCTGCTAAGGGAGACCCACATGCATGCTTATTCATAAAAAAACAAGGAACAATTATGGTTTCCTGTAGGAAAATAACATGCGTATTTGTACCAGAATTGTGTTAAGGGTTGAAATCCTTCTCTTTCAATTATATAAACAGAGATGTTCATTGGGTTAGCGAAGGGGTTAGCACCAGGAAACCATTTCCACAGCCATTCTGGACCAGTCCCCTAAAGGATATACTAACTAGAAAATCGAACCTTGGAAATAGTAAAACTAATACAATGAACTTATCTAAAGCATAAGGATCATCCATTCATATATACGAGAACTAGTTTACTGTTAGGCCCTTATACTACTAGTGTAACCCCTTATTGTTATTAGTACAAACCCCTTATTATATTGTTGTACCCATGTAGTCCCCATAGAAGCCCCCTATTGTTATTAGTGTGCCCCATAGAAGCCCACTATTGTTATTATTGTGCCCTTACATTATTATTGTTATGTCGGCTCTCATTATATTATGACCTCTTAGACTCCTATATATAGGAATGAGGTCTTGTCATTTGTATCATCTAAGAATCATTCATTTGTGTAATGTAAAGGAGGTTCCCCCCTCAAAAAGTCTTATTTCTAAGGCATTCATCTATCTTTTCTATCTTTTTGTGAGCTGGTTTCATAACATTTGGTATCAAAGCTTTAGATTCTAGGGTTTTGTTGCTCCAAATAGGTCATCATGGAATTTTCGCTATAATTTTTTTTCTGCGATGTTTCAGAAGCAAAAAAAAAAAAACCATTTTAGACGAAGTCGCGGTGAATGTTAGGTTTGAATTTCAAAGCTTTTTACATAATATTTATGGAGATATGATCTGAGGAAGTTGGTATTTTTGTAGACTCCTAAATTACATTCCAAATAGGTGACCTGGGGAAACTCATCATAACTCTCTCTGAGCATCAAATTGATATTTCGTCAGAAGTTACAGAAAGAGGATGGGTTGTAGTTTCTTGTGTACATTTTTCAGATCCAAAGGTCAAAACAGTGACACGTGGCACGCTGTACAAGTTTTTTCTACTAAACTAGTCTATAATCAGGTCACCATGGGATATTTGGCATAACTCTTCCTTGGAGAATCCAATTTGGATCAGACTGGTGGCATTGGAATACGACGCAGAGGGCTACTGCAAGTCACGATTTCAGAACTGGAAGATCCGAAATTACAAAGTTACAGTCATTTCAAGATCGAGCTCCTAAAATCAAGAAAAATTGAGATGAGGAAGTTTGATGGCAAGGATTTGGTAAATTGGATACTACAAATGGAGAAATATTTTGATCTACATGGTGTACCACTGTTAGAAAAGGTATGTATTGTATCTAATTATTTAGAACCAAATCAATTTTTATGATATAAAGGGCTTTGTTCTCGTAAACCACTTGTCACGTGGCCAATTTTCACGGAGGAAATGATAGCACATTATGAGTATACAAAGAGAAACTCCTTCTTTAGCCAATTGATAAATCTCAAACAAAAGGGTTCAATGGAAGAGCACATTGAGGACTTTCAAAAATTGAATAGAAGGGTAAATTATATTCTAGAGAAGCAAAGGATTGATGTCTTCATAGGGACTTTAAAGGATAACGTTCAACATGAGGTTCGTTTTTGGGAACCTGATTCATTGGAGGAGGCATTCGAGTTGGCAAGAAAAATTGAAAGCGAAATTATGGAAACAAGGAATCCCACCACTCATGACTATAATTATGGAAGTGTTTCTTCTCCTAGCCTTCCACAACCTACAAGGCTTACACCACAACAATTGGAAGAAAAAAGAGAAAAAGGGCTTTGTTACAATTGTGATAGAAAATGCACTAAAGGTCATAAGTGTGTTGAGAAGAAATTATTTTACATAGAGTATGAAGAGGAGGAAGAAAAGGATCAAGAAACATCAAAAGAAGAGGATATACACCAAGACCCAACCCCAGAGAAAGAAGAAATGAATCTGACCATATCTTGTAAATCATTGGCAAGAATTACCACTCAAACTCTCAAGATAGAAGGACATATCAAGAAGAAAAAGGTTCAAGAAGTGAAATATCACATCGAGAAAGAAGAAATGAATCCAACCATATCTTGTAATGCATTGGTCAGAATTACTACTCCTCAAACTATCAAGATAGAAGGACATATGAAGAAGAAAAATGTTCAAGAAGTGAAAGATCACATCAAGCATCAAGAAATGAATCTGACCATATCTTGTAAAGCATTGGAAGAAATTACCACTCCTCAAACTCTCAAGATAGAAGGAAATATCAAGAAGAAAAAGGTTCAAGCAGTGAAAGATCACATCAAGCATCAAGAAGAAGTTCTCCAACTTTTAGAGGATAACACCACTTTGGTGTAGAATCGAATGAAAAAACAAGTAGATCAACATCGTAGTGAAAAATGTTTTGATGTAGGTGATTGGGTCTTTTTACAGTTACATCTCAAGCAAGCTATTTATGAGAAGGAGATGTTGGCAATACTACATGCACTTAAGAAATGGCAACCTTACCCAATGGGAAGGCACTTCAAGGTAAAAATGGATCATGATAGTCTTAAATACATTTTAGAACAAATATTATCTTTAGAAGAACATAAAAAATGGGCCATAGATATGTTGGGTTATGACTTTGACATCATCTACAGAAAAGGGAAGAAATTTTTTGTTGCAGATGCACTCTCAAGAAAGGATGAGGATGTGGAAGCATTGTTTTGTGCTATTTCAATTATCCAACCAGATTGGGTAAACGAAGCAAGGGATGAATGGAAGAAGGACAAAGAAGTGTGGCCACTCATTCAAAAGTTGCAGAATATCCTTGTTCAAACAATATTGTCAAAACTTGACGAGGAAGCAAAAATCATATTAGAACCTGGAGCAGTCACAGAAATAAGAACCTGACAGCTACGAAATCGATCAATTTTAGAGTATCTCATCAAGTGGAAGAACTTACCTGTTGAAGATTTCACATGGAAGGACAATAATTTTATACAGAAGCATCAAGAACTACTCAAGCATTGAGGACAACACTTTTTGAAGGAGAGGGGCATGTTAGGCCCCTATACTACTAGTGTAACCCCTTATTGTTATTAGTACAACCCCCTTATTATATTGTTGTACCCATGTAGTCCCCATAGAAGCCCCCTATTGTTATTAGTGTGCCCCATAGAAGCCCACTATTGTTATTGTTGTCCCCTTACATTATTATTGTTATGTCAGCTCTCATTATATTATGACCCCTTAGACTCCTATATATAGAAAGAAGGTCTTGTCATTTGTATCATCTAAGAATCATTCATTTTTGTAATGTAAAGGAGGTTGCCCCCTCGAAGAGGCTTATTTCTAAGGCATTCATCTATCTTTTCTATCTTTTTGTGAGTTGGTTTCATAACATTTACTAAATAACAACGCTAGTATAAACAGTTAACAAAAATAATAGTTTTCCCTTAAACCCATAACTCAGATATTGAGGGCACTGGGTTTAGCTCAACAATCAACACCGACTAAGGAGGATGAGCCAAAAGAAATATTACTGAAAATTGGAATGTTTAATAAGTTACAGAGAGAAACAATCTCTTAGAAAAACACTAAACCCTCGAAGGGTTTTCCAAAAACTATTGTTTTAAGATACCCCAGAATTCAACTAGAATCTCTAAACCCCAAAGGACCCTCATTTCTATTCATCGCAAGTCAAAAGGGCATATCTTAGGTGAAACACACATGGGAAAGGATATCGAAGCAGTGTGACAGCCGCCAATCAAAACCCACTCAGATAGAAGCCTGCATTTTATAAACAAAAAGGATAAGGTTTTATTGAAAAACATTAAGAGCGTCAAATAGAAATTATATCAACATTGTGCATAATGTTTATGAAGAATATACTGAACAAAATGTGGGTTATCTCCAGTGAAGGTTTCAATTCTTTAGAAATCTGAAAACCCAATTTGTCTCGCTTGGGAAAAATGGTGCCCTGTCCATAGAAATGACCACTTTGAGGTTGGGACCTACATTGAAAGAAAATGTGAGGAAGTTAGATTAATAACTCAGGATTTGAGGGTTTGCAAAGAAAATCGAAACAACATAATGATTCAGGAGACTTGAACCTATAGAGAACACAGAGAACATAGACTAAGTGCCGGTGGGAGCTCCAGGAGAGAATCCTTTCATATGGCAAAGGAATCTATAAGGAAGCTAAAAAATCGCAGGCATTATTGAGAAGCTAGCCACAGAGAGAGAAGTAAACCTGAATCACAATCCAATTTCATCCAAAAATCAATCAATTAAGGGGAAAGATTTACCCCTTGCACTGTGTTGTAGATTTCTTCCTCATAGGGTTGTGCCAAGTGAACGGATCCGAATGGGAACGAAGACACCCTATCCAGAACCCTAACGGTGCACCAACAAATCCCCGTCGTTGGATCAGAGTCGGAAATATCGATGGTTTTACAGCATCTAGTTGTCCATTGTCATGGAACCCAGCTGTAATCACATAATACTTCTTGATGTTTTGGTCAAGTTCTTGGAATTGGCTAAGGCACATATCTTATCAAGACCAAAAACCATAGTGTGAACCCCCATATGTTATATGTTCACCGACCACGAAATTAATACGCATACAAATAATTAAATATGGAATGCGATTACAAAACACCATTATATATACATATATTGTGTATGCACCGGTAACAACCCTTTTATAGATAAGTATAAATGGAAATGATAGGTTGGGTAAGTAGGGTACTCATGTTGGAGGCATGCTATTGATTAATTAGGAAATAAAAGTAGATTTTTTTGTTATATATGCCTTTGCATGTTACAAGTGGTATCAAAGCCATAGGTTCTAGCTATGTGGCCTTGGGCAAGAAAGTTGTCAATAACCAAATGTTTAAATGCACAAAAAGGAGCAAAGAAACAGTATGAGAAGGGTAAGAGAAACTACCCCATCTAACCTGGAAAAGTGGGTCCAGTTCAGGGAAAATATGACAAATGAGAATGTTGTGTTGCTAGAGATTGTTCAACAATTATGAGCAGAAATGATGAACTTGTGCACCAACAATGAGAGATTGAGGTTAGAGTAGGAGAGAATCCTGAAAAGCCTCTTAGATCAATAGAATCTAAGGGATGTAGATCCTAGTGTAGACAAAGCAGCAACAGAGAGGTCCTTCGAAAACAAAGGAAACTCGAACGAATAATGATGAGGAAGAATCAGGGAACACTTCCAAAGGTAGAGGGTCTAAGAAGCCAAGAATTGAGTTACAGGTAGAATTAAAAAAAATAAAACCTTCATTATTTGACGAAGAAGCAGAAGAGGCAACATAATCTTGGTTGATTAATATGAACCATTATTTTCAGATATATGAATAGGATGATAATTTAAGGGCTCGACTAGCTATTTACCAATTGCGAGGTAAAGCCACCCTTTGGTGGGAAGAGATTAAAATAGTTCAAAATGTGGACAAGCGGCGGGTAACTTGGGATACTTTCCAGAAGTATTTTAAGGATAAATACTTGACTGAAAGGTTCTATGATGACAAGGCAAAGGAATTCCATGACTTGAGGCTAGGACAACAGTCCATGGACAAATTTATAGCCAAATTTACATCTTTGTTATGTTACGTTCTGTACATGCGAGAGGAGAAAACAAAAGTACAACGCTTCCTAAGAATTTTGCCTACTCATATGAAGGAACGAATAGAGTTTGACAATCCTAAAAAAATGGATGAAACTATTTGAAAGGCTCGTATCTGCTACTAGCAAATGCGACAGAAAGGAGAAGGTAATAAGAGTTGTCCAGGCAAAAAGGGGAAAAAACGATTTTCAAGCAATTTTAAGGGCAACTGATTAGGTGGAGTGGAAGTTGTACCTAGAAAAGCAGGAGGAGGACCCGTGGGAAATTATCAACGGTGAAACCAGAATCTGGATGAAACCAAAATAGTTGAAACTCACAACAAGATAGAACTTGGACAACCACCAAAACCGCCCTTGCAATGTTGGGGTTGTGGAGAACCCCACTACTACAAGAATTGTCCCCACCACACCATAAATATAATTACAACAAGTGTTCAAGAAGATTCCACGGTTGGAGATGTGGCTAGGAACATACCAAAGATTAATGCTGCCTTGGAGGATCATCAGGAAGAGTATCAACCCGCTATGGTGGAGTTTGAAGGTAAGATAGCTAACCAGATTGTGTCTATTTTGATTGACCCAGGAGCAAGTCTTAGTTATTTTAGTCCAAAAATAGTCAAAAAATGTCATTTGTCAAGTATGAAATTTAAAACTTCGTGGCTAGTGCAATTAGCCATAAGGGAAAAAAGTATAATAATAGCCAAGATTAAAAATTGTCTTGTAGAAATTGCAGGTCAATCCACTAAAGTAAACTTAAATATATTAACTTTGGGTTCTTATGATGTGTTAATTGGGATGGATTGGTTGGAAGGACATTGGTCCTTAGTAAATTGTAAGGATAAAACCATTAGTTTCCTCACAGAGGAAGGAAATAGACAGGAGATACAAGGCATTAAAAGAAATATTAAGTTGTGGTCAATCACCGCTAACTAGTTAAAGAAATGAGTCCGGAAAGGTTTTCAAATATATGTGATGTAGGTTGGTTATGAAAATTCAAAGGATAAATTGTCATCTTTGGAAGATATACTTGTTGTGCAAGAGTATATAGATGTGTTTCCAGAAGATATACCTGGGTTTCCCCCAAAAAGGAGCATTGATTTTACCAAAAACTCATTCCTGGAGCTGCCCCGGTGTTAAAAGCACCACATTGTATGAGAATTCCTGAGTTGACTGAACTTAAAATGTAGCTATAGGAATTACTCGACAAAGGATACATCCGACCAAGTGTATCCCCATGGGAAGCGTCTTTATTGTTTATAAAGAAGATAGATGGAACGTTGAGACTTTGTATTGACTATAGGCAATTTGAAAAGTTAACCGTCAAGAATAAGTATCTTTTTCCTCGAATAGATGGATTGTTTGATCAGGTCAAAGGCGCCACCATATTCTCCAAAATTTATTTGTGATCAGGGTATCGTCAAATTCAAATTAAAGATGAGGATGTTCATAAAATAGTGTTTAGAACACGCTATGGCCATTATGATTTTATCGTGCTACCTTTTAGGTTGACTAACGCCCCAACAACCTTTATGAGTTTAATGAATGGGATTTTCAACCCCTACTTGGACAATTTTGTTCTAATTTTCATTGATGATATTTTAATCTACTCGAAAAATGTAGAAGAACATAAGGAGCATCTGAGGGTTATTTTCCAAACCTTAAGATAAAATCAACTCTATGACAAATTCAACAAATGTGACTTTTTTAAGGAACAAATACAATGTCTGGGGCATGTGATATCTTCTGAAGGCATCATTGTTGACCTTGAAAAGATTAGGACTATCCTAGATTGGCACGTCCCTAAAAGTGTAGCAGACGTTTGATCCTTTATGGGTTTGGCGAGTTATTATCATCAATTTATTGAGAGGTTTTCTAGAATTTCTTACCCCATGACATCTCCATAGAAGAATGGGAGAGTTTTTAAGTGGAAAACAAAATGTCAACTCAGTTTCAAACAATTGAAACATTTGTTAGCATCCACTCCAATGCTGAAAGTAGCGGATCCAAAAAAGAACTTTATTGTTTTTATGACTTCTTGTTAGCAAGTTGGAGGCGTTTTGATGCAGGACAGTAAAGTGGTGGCTTATGAGTCAAGAAAGCTCAAAAAGCATGAAAAACGATATTAGGGTTATGATCTAGAATTTACTGCAGTAGTGCACATTGAAAGTGTGGTGCCATTACATGTTGGGAAAGAAATTCTTATTTATGACAGACCATAATACTCTAACTAATTTGTTTAAGTAGCCTAATTTAAATGCACGCCAAACTCAGTGGACAACATTCCTGAACGAATTTGATTTTGATATAAGACACCTTAAAGGTAAGGAAAGCTGAGTGGCTGATGCTTTAAGAAGAAAGGTTCAATGTGTGTATGAAATTCGGTATCACTGCATAGAGTTTGATGTGATAGAACATCTCAAGGAATCTACCCTTAAGGATCCTGAATATAAATTTTTATGCAAACAAACTAAGAAAATGCAATATTCGGGGAAACCGACAGAGTAAGGCATAGATGATAGGAAATTGTTGGTTTTTAAAGGAAGGGTGTATGTTCCCAATCAGGTAAGCTTCAAACAAATGATGTTAGATGAGTTTCACCATAGTCCTTATGTTGCTCACCCAGGTTATCAGAATTTGTTCTCTGCAATTAAGAAAAGTTATTTTTGACCTCGAATAAGGAAGGACATCATGACATACTTGGCAAAGTGTTTAGAATGTCAACAGGTTAAGGTTGAGCATCAACACCCCACTGGATTGCTCCAACCATTTCCTATACCTAAGTGGAAGTGGGAAATGATTACATTAGACTTCATAAGTGGACTTCCAAGAACCCAAAAGCAGCACGACTCTGTCATGGTTGTGGTGGAAAAGTTGAGCAAAGTCGGTCATTTTATTCCTCTTAAATCTACCTATAAGGCGGTGGAAATTGTAGACATATTTATGAAGGAAATATTCCAACTACACGGTATGCTGAAAGTAGTAATTTCAGATAGAGATGTGAAATTTATATATGCATTCTAGAAGCTCTTTTTACAAAGCTAGGTACTTGGATCCCATTTCATACTACTTATCACCCCTAGATGAATGGACAAATGAAGAAAGTGAATCAAGTAGTGGAAGATATGTTACGAATGTATGTGATGCAAAAACCAACCAAATGGGAAGACTACCTCCATTTGGTTGAATTTGCTTATAACAACAACGACGATGAATCATTATTTATGAGCCCCTATGAAATGTTGTACGAAAGAAGGTATAGGACTCCAACTGGTTGGCATAACCCAGAAGACAAGATGATCCTAGGACCCGAAATGTTAGCAGAAATGGAACAAGAAGTAAAGAAAGTTCGACATAACTTGAAAGCGGCTCAAGATAGAAAACAAGTTTACGCAGATAAAAAGAGAAGTTTCAAATAATTCCAAGTCAGAGATCATGTTTATGTCCAGATAAAACCTAATAAAAACACCTTACAGTGGGGTAGTTATGCAAAATTGGCACCCCACTACTATGGATCTTTCCAAGTTCTGGAAAAGATAGGACTAGTAACTTATCAACTTGCTCTTCCTCATGACATAAAAGTTCATAATGTGTTTCACGTGTCACTATTAAAGAAGTGTATGACCCCAGACACATTATTAATTGGAAATATGTGCAAGTAAGTATGAATTAATTTGAATTATATTATATCCAAGCTAGAATTAATAACTAATGGTGATAATGATTTTTTTGACAGGTTGAACCGAACAATAATTTTTTTTTTAGAACCCCTGTGTATTCTCGATCAGAGAGAAACAACGTTGCGGAAGAGAGTTGTCACCCAAACTAAAGTGCAGTGGAATCACTTCAGCCTAGAGGAAGCTACTTGGGAAGATGAAAGTTTTCTTACGCAAGCTTATCCTACTCTGCTCCATGGGCTACAGTAGACACTGAGGATAAAAGTTAGAAATTACTTTATCTTGTTTAATATTTTAGTAAATAGAAATTAAGATAGATCAATGACATTTTAGATGAATATTTAAATAGTAAATAATATTATTTTTTGTAATTATGAAATCTTAGAATTCAAGAAGGGAGACAGGAAACAAATTCCAACCTCCATGCAGTTAGGATTAGTTAAAGATAGTTACACCTTTCTCTCTTAGAGATAAAAAGAGATCTCAGTGGAAAGAAAGGTGTTCGGTCTTGAATTAAAGAAAAGGAAAAAGGAAAGTCTGTAAGAAAAACAACACTCTGTTAGAGGGGATATCCAAAGCTAGACCTGGGCCAGTGGATAACCTTAGAACATAATTAGAATCAGTGGCATTTTAGATTGGAAAAGTCCTGATGTCTATTACCAGATTCAGGAGTTAAAATGTTACCTGTAGTCCTAGAGTGGAGCTCGGGGGGAGAAGTGGACCTTATTTCCCTCCTTATGGTTGGGTGGAGAAGGTCTCACCTCAATTGAATTCGTGGATTGACATAGACAGATAAGTATTCGAGCTTTGATTTATTCTAAAGCTATGAGCTCATGAATGAAAATAGATATATATTTGGTTACTGTATTCAATGGTAAAATAGGTATAAACCCAAGTGTTGATGTTATACTGAACAGAGTAGCTTGATAATATGGTAATTATGTAATTTATTGTAAATATGATTGTAGAAATTATTCAATTCTAATACTGTGAAATTTTACCAAGGTCTCTATATAATAATACCATCAACTCAGGTCATTACATGTACCCTTAAATTTCTTTACTACATAGGGTGTATTTCCTTATCTTTTAACCTATGAAAGAAACCATTGGAAAATTGGACACCGCTAAGGAAGAACCACATGCATGCTTATTCATAAACAAACAAGGAACAATTATGGTTTCATGTAGGAAAAGAACATATGTATATTTGTACTAGAATTGTATTAAGGGTTGAAATACTTCTCTTTCCGATTATATCAATAGAGATGTATGTTGGGTTAGCGAAGGGGAGATGATCAGGTAGTCGTTTCCACAACCATTTTGAACTAGTCCCCTACAGGTCCTGCTAACAGGCAAATAGAAACTAGAAAATAATAAAACTAATACAATGAACTTATTTGAAGCATAAGGATCATTCGTTCATATATAAGAGAACTAGTTTAATAAATAACAGCACTGCTAGTATAAAAAATTAATAAAAACAACAGTTTTTCCTTAAACCCAGAACTCATATGCCGAGGTCACCAGGTTTAGCTCTAGTAAGGGTTCCGATTCTCTAGAGATCTAAAAACCAAATCTCTCTCGCTTCGGAAAAATGATGCCTTGTCCATGGAATTGGCCACTTGGAGGTTGGGACCTACATTGAAAGAAACTGTGAGGAAGTTAGATTAATAACTCAGGGTTTGAGGGTTTGCAATGAAAATTGAAAAAACATAATGATTCAAGAGACTTGTACCTATAGCGAACACAGAGAACATAGACTAAGTGTTGGAGGGATCTCCACGAGATACGTCCTTCATATGGAAAGGAATCTATAAAGAAAATGAAAAATCGCAGGCATTATTGAGAAGGTAGCCATAGAGAAAGAAGTAAACCTGAATCACAATCCATATTCATTCATAAATCAATCAATTAACAGGCAAGATTTACCCCTTGCACTGTGTTGGAGAGTTCCTCCTCATGGGGCTGCACCAAGTGAATAGAGCCGAATGGGAATGAAGACACCCTAGCTAGTACCCTAATGGTGCACCAACAAATCCTTGTCATTGGTTTGGAGTCAAAAATATCGATGGTTTTACAATATCCAGTTGTCCATGGCAATGGAACCATTGGTTTGGAGTCAAAAATATCGATGGTTTTACAATATCCAGTTGTCCATGGCAATGGAACCTAGTTGTAATCACATAATACTTCTCGATGTTTCGATCGAGTTCTTGGAATTGGTTAAGGCACATATCTTATCAAGACCAAAAACCATAGTGCAAACCCCCATATGTTATATGTTCACTGACCACAAAATTAATATGCATACAAATAAATAAATATGGTATGCAATTACAAAACACCATATATATATATATACACTAGTAACAA
This sequence comes from Pinus tabuliformis, assembly GCA_031772625.1. Classification (NCBI taxonomy): domain Eukaryota; kingdom Viridiplantae; phylum Streptophyta; class Pinopsida; order Pinales; family Pinaceae; genus Pinus; species Pinus tabuliformis. The sequence continues at coordinate 456,354,253 of CM062809.1, read as the reverse complement.
CCTTTTTATAGATAACTATAAATGGAAATGATAGGTTGGGTAAGTAGGGTACACATGCTCTATGCATGGTCTTGATTAATTAGTAAATAAAAATAGATTTTTTCTTTATATATGTCTTTGCATGTTACATCCCAAAAAAAAATCACTTCATACTATTATAATAAAAAAATCATTTTGACATATGATAAATATAATAATAAATATTTAAAAATTATAAAAAAAAACTAATTAACATGTGAGAAATGTTATAATAATAAATATAATAATAGGAATCCCATTTTATCAAACTATAAAATTATTTGGTACATGAGCAAAATTGATTTCACATCTGGGAGGGCGACGAAGCTCTGGTTCTAGGGTTTAATGAAACTAGTGGCAAAGAGTACCAAGCATCCATGGAGACATAGGGAGGAGGGAGCTCCACTCCCTCCTACAGTTATATGGTAGCAGACAGAGGAAGAGGAGGGAAAAAGAACAAACCTCCAAAGCCTTGGGAGGTCAAGACAAAAGACACAGAAACTCAGAAGGCAGAAGGTAGCAAAACCAATGCAGATCAAGGGGCCCATGAAGAAGACTGTCGAGAGGAAAAAGTGGAAGACAGAGGTCAAGGGTTAGAGAATAGAGCTAAGATGGGGCCCTGTAAACCCAAGACCACAACTAAACCTCAGGTTATTCTGAACGATCCAGCTCTGCAAGCGCACAGAGATCACATGGCTAACTATGCCATCATATGTAAATTTATGGGAATCTAGCCATCAGAGAAAGAATTGTACACCTGGATAAAATACAACTGGAAACCAAAGGGGGAGTTAAATATTCATCTTGGATCCAAAGGTTTTTTCACTGTGGTGTTTACGAACATGGAAGACAGAGACAGAATCTTTGAAGGAGGGCCATACTTCTTTGCTGCTACTAGGCTCTATATGAGGCCATGGATGATGAACTTTGTGCCTAAATGAGAAACCTTCACTTTGGTACCGGTATGGATTCGACTATACTCCTTACCTTTAGATTACTGGATGCCAGAGTCTTTAAAAGCTATAGGAAATAAATTAGGTCATTTCTTAAAGATTTCAGAGGCAACTCTAAGGGGAAAATATACATCCTATGCCTGCATATGTGTGGAGATGGACCTATCAGGAGCCCTTCCAGATGAGGTCATTCTAGAAGTCTATGATGAGGAATGGGTTCAAGCAGTTGACTATGAACATATCTTGTTTAGATGTCACAAATGTCATGAGCATGGGCATCTATCCAGAGACTGTCCACTCAATCGAAGGGAGGAAAACCTAAATCCCAACAAAGGAAAGGACTAGACAGGTTTCACCAAAGTAGGAGGGAAAGGAAAAGGGGGAGGAAGGAAGACACAAAATAGCCCTAATGTGAATAATAAAACAAAAAGTTACAACAGATTTGGGATCTTAGGAGAAAAAGAAGTTGAGGAAGGGGATAAAGAGAGTACAAAGAATCAGATAGCAAGGGGGAAAGAAAAAGAGACCAGCGTAGAGCACACTCAGGAACAGAATGAACACATGATTGACTCTTTGAATACTATGGACGTAGAAAAAGACCAGGAAATGACTCAAAGTGAAAGTGGTACGGAGGATCAAGATTTGCAAGAGATCTTGGAAAGGGAGAACCTAGAGTTGGAAAAGTTTCTAGAACAGAGCAGAAACTTGGGAATAAACTCCATCCCTCAGGAGGACGTGGATATAGTCCAACAGATATTCCTTAACAAGGCACCTCAAACAACTACGGGAGCCAAAAGAGGACATGACAACTAGGAAAACAAAGGAACCTCCTCAATAGGATTAATAACCAAAAAATTAACAAAGAATCTAGGCAAAAGGAGGGGTAGAAAAAAACAGAAAGAATTACTACTGGAGTGTGGCAAGCTCATGATTGATTCAGGAAGGATGAAAGGCCTTTCTAGTTACTCCTTTATAACCCCACCTCAATGAAAATCACAACCTGGAACATTAGAGGACTAGGGAGCAGAAGAAAACAGAGGAATCTTGGTAAAAGGATTAGAGAGGAAGCACTTGACATAGTATTCATACAAGAAACAAAATGCTCAGTGGAGAAGATCCATGAGAAACATAGAAAATGGGTAAATAGATATGAATACCTGGAAGTTAAATTAAACAAATTTGCTGGTGGTGTTCTCACTCTCCGGGATCTACAAAAATTCGGTGTGATTGATGCAGAGGCATCCAGACATCACCTTTCTCTGATTTTCCAACCGGTGGGAGACAGACAATGTTACATGATCACCAGTGTCTATGGTCCACAACCAATGGAGGAAAAAATTTGACTCCTCACAAAACTGGAGGATATGAAGAAGAGATACCCAGCTCTACCATGGATTCTTGGAGGTGATTTTAACATAACAAAATCACTCATGGAGAAGAAAGGAGGAACTAGAATACTTGGGGAGATTCAATTGCCTTCCTGAACTTCATCACCAATGTGAAATTGGTTGATATGGAAACAAGCAATGGAATCTTCACTTGGAACAACAAAAGAGGAGGCCCTACCCAAGTGGCCTCAAAATTGGACAGATTTATGGTTTTAGAGGAACTTCTTCTCAGGGGAAGCAATATTACTACACTCATTTTACCTTTTGGGGGTTTAGATCACTGGCCTATCCAATTAGAAGCCTCCATTTTTGGTAAACCAAGGAACACCCCCTTCATGTTTGAGAATGCTTGGCTCACTCATTTAGATTTCCTCACAAATCTTGAACAATGGTGGAAGGAAGATCTTCACCTTCAAGGTCCAAAGATGTTCCTACTTCACTGCAGACTCAAAGAGTGGAACAAAAAGGAATTTGGTAACATCTTCAAAGCTAAAGGAGAGGTGGAAAAGAAACTAAAGGAAATAAACCAGATTCTTATCACAGAAGGATACACAAATGAAAGGAAAGAGATGGCAGAGTTACTCCAGCAAGAGTGGGACAATAGATGCCTTCAAGAGGAAATACTTTGGAGAAAGAAATCCAGAGTACAATGGATCGAAGAAGGGGAGAGAAACACCAAATTCTTTCACAGATCCACGATAGCTCACCGAAACAATAATAGAATTTTGAAACTTACAAATCAACATGGTATAGAGAGAAACGCTCATGAAGAGATGGAGAAATTTCTACTCCAGCATTTTCAGAAAATTGCTTAGGAAACCTTGGAAGATAGATATCAGTTTACAGAAAAATTCACTCAGTACATCCCTAAATTGGTCACCAGAGAAGATAATTTCAATCTCAATAGACCTGTAACAGTGGAAGAAATTGAGGAAGTAGTGAAAGAGATGCAAAATGGGAAAGCACCAGGCCCAGATGGCTTCAATGTGGACTTTTTCAAAGCTTGTTGGAAGATAGTGAAACAGGACATCCTGGAGGTAGTGGAAGACTCTCGAAGATATAAGAAATTCTTAAAGGTGCTTAATGAATCTTTCTTAGCCTTAATCCCCAAACAGGAGAAGGCCACCTCTCCAGAAAGATTTCGACCTATAGCATTATGCAATGTGATCTACAAAATCATATCCAAAGTCATTACCAATCGTCTCAAACCTCTCCTCCCAACCCTAGTGTCAGAGGAACAAACAGGCTATGTGGAAGGAAGACAAATTATAGATAATATAATTCAAGCACATGAAACGGTTCATTCACTCATTACCAACAAACAGGCTAGAACGATAATGCAGCTGGACATAGAAAAGGCCTATGAAAAACTTAGCTGGTCATATATAAGAGCAATTTTAAAAGCCTATGGCTTTGATCATGATTGGATAAAATGGGTTATGGCACTAGTTACCACAGCCAGTCGTTCAATTCTTGTCAATGTCGCTCCTTCCAGAACCTTCAAGCCTTCTAGAGGTCTAAGGCAAGGAGATCCTCTTTCTCCTTTCCTCTTCATTCTAATGATGGAAGGGTTAGGAAGAGCTATCAGAGCTGCTAAGGAGGAATGGAGAATTCAGGGTCTTAGACTCACTCATGGTTGGGACATGGTGACACATCAACAATTTTTGGATGACACTATGCTTCAAGGCACTCCCACTGTTAAGGAAGCCAAAGCATTCAAACAGATTCTGAGTGAGTTTGCTAGGGCAGCAGGCACGGAGGTAAGTCTCAATAAATAAAAAATCTTCTTTTTCAATACAGATATTTCAATTCAAAGAAATCTTTCCAGAATTTTAGGCTTTCAAAGAGAGACACTGCCTGTGAAGTACCTGGGAGTTCCTCTCACTGACAAACCACTTCACAAGGACATCTGGGAGCCTATTCTTAATAAGCTAAAAGATAATATCAGCAAATGGAAAAATAGAGCACTAAATCTAGTAGGGAGACTAGTTCTCACTAAGGCTGTCCTACAAAGTATCCCTATTTATATGCTATCTGCCATTCCAGCACCAGCCAGTGTAATGACCAATATAAGAAACATTCATAGAGACTCTCTATGGGGGTAAGGTGAAGAAAAGAAGAAATGGGCCCTGTTGGCATGGGACAGAGTATGCAAACCTAAGTCCCATGGTGGCTTGGGTCTTCATGACCCAGGAATCCTAAACAGAGTTCTTGGTACCAAAATCTGGTGGAGATGGCTAAAATAAATTCAAGCCCCTTGGGCAAAAGTCTGGAAGCACAAATATGCTAGTGAATGGCAGGAGGAAAATCTAATCAGAATGACATGACAGGTAAAAGGTTTTACAATTTGGAATAGGGCATGGGAGAACAGAGCCTTAGTCCAAAACCATAGTTTCTAGGAGATCAGAAATGGGAACCTGGCTTGGTTCTAGGAAGACAATTGGTAGCAGGAGGACAATCTACGAAGTGAAGAATTAGTAGACATTCACACTGATACCATCAGCAAAGGACTAAAGTGTGTAAGTGACTATTGGGGCCAAGTAAGGAATGATAAGAAATGGAGAACTTGGAAACTTCCAGATTATAGTGGAATGGGCATGTTGCATACCCAAGCTAAAGACCTTCAAGGTATTTTAGACAAGAGACAAATCTTGAACTCAAACTTGAATGATCAACTAATATGGGGAAAGAACAAGACAGGTCTCTTCAACCTTAAGGAAGCTAAAATAATAGATGTAGGGCTAAATCATCCCAACACTGATAAGACATGGAAAGAAATATGGGTAAATCCTCATTGGATGAAAGTAAAACTGTTCAAGTGGCTGGTTCAATAGGGCAAGATTCTGACATGTGATAACCTAAGAAAAAGAGGTTTTATTGGCCCCTCAAGATGTCACTTATGCAGATAATAGGAAGAAACTACAAATCATCTCCTGAATAGATTCACTTTCACCACAACTCTTTGGAATTGGGTTGGAGAATTCTTTGAGCAGATAGACAGAGATGCTAATGACATCATCACCACTTTGAAGAACTGGAGGAAAAATTTCTCGGATAATGAGATCATAAACTCTACCTGGATGCTGACCATAGGATTCTTAATCTAGAATTTTTGGAAGGAGCATAACAATAGGATTTTCAAGGAGAAGGTGAATTCAGTGAGTAACATCCTCAAACTGGTCCTTAAACAACTCAAAGAAACTTTACATATCCTGGGAGGAGAAGCTACAGGTAAACCTATTGAACAAAGAGAGGCAAGAATATTGAATAAATTAGAGCTCAAGGTTATTCCCCCTCAGGGTTATATGCAGATTATCAAGAAAACCCCAACAGAAAAGTCTTCTTGGCAACCCCCTTCTCATGGTTTTTTAAAATTCAACATAGACGGGGCTTCAAAAGGCAATCTGGGAGAAGCCGATTATGGAGGGATTCTAAGGGATGAGGAAGGAAACATACAGGTCATCTTCCACAGTTATCTTGGCAAAGCTACTAACAATATGGCTGAGCTCATGGTGATGGAATCATGCCTGGAAATACTGCTCAAGTACAACATTCAAAATGTCATCATTGAGGCTAATTCAGAACTAGTCATTAACTCAGTAAAAAGGATAAATGTTGGAGCTGCTCCTAAGAAAATCTTGGAACATTGGTAGCTTCTGTAAGTCTACTAAATAATCCAAGCGCACCTAAGAATGCTGAGAACCCTCGGGTTGGTGCATGTTTGTAGGGAAGCCAACAAAGTGAAGGATTGGCTTGCCAATGAGGGGGTACGAAATAAGCATTGATCTCTGTTGCTGGTGGGAGGAGATAACAGATGAAAGGTTGAAGGAGGGATGTTCATCCAGAGCCCTTAGCGACCGATAGTAGCATCAGGAAAATCAAGAGACCGTATTTGCTAACACAGAGCCATAGTAATGGGGTACAAGTATTTTGGTTTCATCATGAAGTGTTTTGACATAAGTGTGATCCCTTTTAGTTCGCAGGTCTCTGGCGGCCTCATTAACGTGGGTAATGGCAATCTAGACATCTCAGGGGGACGGCTGGATAGAGGGATCTTCATCTCCCTTTGGCCCATGAGCCGGAACCTGGATTTTCTCGGTAACCGCAAAACCCCAACTTTTATTCCGGTGAACAGCTTTACTGCCCTTGCGGTGGTTTCTGGTATTTCGCAAGCTCATCAAGCAGGAAGCAGTTTTTCTCATTTGGGAGCGATTCCACTCACCACGCGACACGTGGCTAGGGGTGGGGTGGAATTACCACCTTCATCGCGCGCTAACTATCGGTACTCTTAGCCCGCGTGATATGATCCATAACCGTTGGATCAAGTGAGGATATTTTATGGCCAGGATTATGCGTGCAAGTTGGTGGGTCCACATCAGGGGTTATGTTTCGAGCTGTTCACAAGACCTCTTCGAGATCACGCACATATGGTGGATTTCGGAGGGTTAAAGTGATCGAAGGTTAAGCCAAAAATGGACCTGATAAGATTATAGATTATGGTCTATTGGGTTTATCGGGTCCGATTCTTTTGTTAAAAGGTGTGCTTGTTGGCCACCCGATATCTTTCTTATCTGCTGGATCATCAGTTCAAGATCCAATGGTCAGTTTTGGACTGTAGGTTTGTTTTGGCAGGCCCGTGTCCTTGGATATGCTTTGTCGTTTTGTGACCTTGTTCTGGGGTTGGCCTGTCGTATTGGCGGGCCTCACAGCCGCGGTCACCTTTGTACAATATTTCTCTTTTTAATTGAATAGAAGGATCCACTCTTGCCTTAGCAAAAAAAACTATAAAATTATTTAATTAATTATTAAATTTTTTTCCTAATAATATAAAAATGTCCAAACATTACTATTATTAATCAATTATTAAATTAGTTAATTAATCATTAATGAAATTTTATATTATTATTTAAATTCAAACAAATTTGTCTAAATATTCAAACAACATTTTTCAAAACAATTATTTCTCTATATTATGACTCCATCAAATTATATAAACACTAAATTAAATTTAAATAAAAAAATAAAAAAATTTAATAATTGTAATATCCCGATAAATCTTGTGTAAAAATACATAGGGTTAGAATTATTTTACCAAATTTACTAGCATGTAATACTTCCAATGAATTACTCTATATTCCTTAATTGATCATTAGATAAAAGCATCATTATTACATAAATTAAATTTATAAATGGAATAACAAGTCACATAACATAACAACCATTATTGTAACATATTAACATAAAGCTTGTTGTAACCTTGCATCATTATCAACTTTCATTTAATTAGGCTAGTTAATAATGTATATGATGATGTAAGTGTCAATGTCTTGCAAGGTAGCAATAAGTAAACACATTAATGGACACTAATATAATGTGGAAACCCTGTAGGAAAAAAATAGCGAACATTTATTTTATTAAAAGTTTCGTGAGGGTGTTCATCCCTCACTCAATGGTAATAAAGTAGTCCATCCCTTGAACTTTGTTAAAAAAATTACAAAGAAATATCATATTAAATTCAAACATAACTGGCTAGAGGCCATTAGATTAATCATGATATCATTTACCCCACAATTCCTTGAGCACTATGTCTTTATGGCCTGGTTGTTCCTTGCAGTGGATTATCTTGCATTTGACAATCCCTCAATCGATGTGGACCATTAATTCATTTCCTTCCATAACGTTAAATATAATCCATCCTTCACATAAGTCACAATCCTTTCCTACAATTACTACCATTAGCAAACTCTGACATCATGATTATATAAAATATCCATTTATCAAACCCAAATAATCAATCTTTACTAGTTATGCTTTAAACATCTTTTCATGTTCCACTTCCTTGCACATGCATAATAATGTTAAAATATGTCTTTGACCTTTTCTTTTAAATGCATCCTCAAGTGCACAACTAATTTCTGACACATATGTAGATGAAATGTATAACGAGATCAAGATATGCCTTTTTATTGACACCACACATGTATTAATCAAACACAAATAATAACAAAACTTATATATTTATCCATGCATGTGTATGATTATGAAATATGTCTAACCATCCAAATCTCACATGCATAAAGTAAATTGCATAAAAATCACCAAGGCATGTTCATTTATCCCTGCTTCACATGTATCATAATAAAGGGAAATAGTTACATTCTATTTTTCCCACATGAACACGATAATATTTAAAAGAATCTCGATGGTTATCACTATCTCTTAGCACAAGAATAGAAGATAAACACCACATTAGGACACATTCTTTTCCTAAAAAAAATACCACAAATACTAATATATATATATATATATATATATATATATATATAAACTAGCACAATAGCTATGATTTTTGTGCATGTAAATACATAGCCTTTTTTTCTAAAAAAAAATTAGTACAACAACTATTATCTTGATGCATGTAAAAACATGTTTTTTTCCAAAGGAAGCTAACACAATAGTTATTATTCTTATGCATATGAACACATATTCTTTCTCAAGAAATCTAACACAATAACCTTTACTTCTGAGTATAGAAACAAATAATTTTTTCAATAAAACTAACATGGGTTCTTATCATTGTATGCACCAGATTCATATGCAACCTTTCAAGAAAATAACATTGATTCTTACCACTTCATGTACAAAATTCATATGTAAGATTTCAAGAAAATAACCGTGATGGGCCTAATGGTATACACCTTGAGTAGGCCTAATTGATAAAAGTATGTGTTTCTTTCCAAGAGGTCATAGGTTCAAAACCATAGGGGGGTAGAGTATGTATGTCTTTTTAGACTTAGCAGTCAAGTCGTTGCGTAGAGGCAGGTCCATTGTCCCACAAATAAGGGGGTCTCATACAACAACTTGGTGCATGTCTTAGCCATGACCTTAAAATTGGATAATAATTATTATTATTATTTCATGCACAAGAATTCATATGTAATATTCCAAGAAATAATATGGTTACTTATATCTTATGTAGAAGATTCATATACTTTCCTTTCTAGAATATTACCACAACTAATTTATCTTTTACCATGCAATCTTTATAAGAAAATTCCTTGGTTAATATTGTATGCAAACGATATTCATATGCACCTTTCTTTTCAAGAAAATGGATACTTTCTTTTCTTTTAAATGCAAAAGAGTCATATGCAATCTCTTCTTTCAAGAAGAATAACATGAATACTTATCTCTTATGCACAATATCGATGAATTCTTATTTGCATTACTTATGTCCAAGCGTGTCAATATGATAGATATAGAAATTGTTAAAGAATAATGAAGTTGGCTCATAGAAAAAGAACAACCCTTTAAAAATATGACATATAGTGTACGAAAAAATCTAAATAAGTAACGAGGGCAGGCTTTTCCTGGTCTATGCATACAACAACAAATATTGGTCCATGGCTAGTCTACAAAACATGCTCCTTCCCCCCCAAGGAATCATTTTGACATCCATGGAAATAGAGTCGTTGGAGTCTCACTTTACTCACACAATTCCTCTTCCCTTCCCCACATAAATGAAACTCCACAAATGGGATCCAACTAAAATACCCAATCTCAATGAAGCAATAGTTGAGTTCAGTTGCAGAACAAACCACCTTACCACCATGATGAAACAACAGTTCAATTGACAAACTATGCCTCTAATGATAATAAGAAAATGAAATCGAAATAAAATATAAGGATCTCAATAAATTATTTACCCGAACCTTGTCATAGGGTTCCTCTATTGAATTCCCTTATGGAAGAATTCATGCCCTGTGCCTCCACAGACAAATGTTAAATGCAAATTTTTGTTTTGGAAAAGAGCCTAAATTTCCTTCATGCTAACAGAGAACACTCGAGACAAGTGCACTTCTTCAATTTTTAACTAGGTAAAACACTCCACACCCAATATAACCAATTCAAAAATGACCTTCAAGAGACACGTCAAGAACCCCTTATCACTCCTTTCGAAATTGGTAATGAGTGGTTATTATATAATCCTGACTGATTCTTGATGTTGACTATTCCCAACTTAACGTTTTTATTTAATTATTGAAACAAATAAATATTGTGTTTTAGGGATATTATTATTATTATGAGAATAAAAAAAATCAATAATTATATATATAATTAGCCTAGATTCATCTCAACTTAGAATCTATTGTTAGGATTCATAGCATTATGAGAGAAATAAATAATAATCAAGCAACAATATGTAAACAAGGTACACCATGATTTACCATGGAAAGTCTCACCTAGGTGTTATAGACATTTTTGGGCACTGCAACCCCAATCATAAATGTCAATAAACCAAGGGCTCTTAAGTCCCTAAAAGTGTTGTTCCGACCCCTAAAAGAACAAGGTCAACTGATTACATCTTCTCCCAGAAGTTCTCCATGAAAAACTACTCAGAACTGGTCAAAACTGGACCATTTCACTTGCTCCATAGGAAAAGTGCGTTGCATCCCACCTAAATACACACAGTAGGTGTGATGCATTTCAAAAAGCCCTTCTATGGGGTGCGATGGGCGAGAAGGGACAAATGGCAGGGTCAATCCGCAACGTGGAGAAGCATGGAATCTTCTAGAAACTTCTCCTGTGACACTTCCCTCTCTGATTTTGACCAGGGATGAGTAAGAGATCATCAATCTCCAAGTGGAATCAAGAACTATCAGAGAGAAGACACTAATCAAATCTCAAAAGTTGACTCACCTCCCTTGCAGACATCTATATATGGATCCCTCATCCCAGAGATCCAGAGGCTGGAATTTTGTATCTTGTAAGGAAGTGTTGCTGGTTTCTTGGTGCAATATCATAGTGTTGGGTGATCTAAGCTTGTCATGAGGTGAAGAAGGGCTTCTTGCTGAGAGGATGATGCTGGGTCAGAACAATTGGTTGTAATTCTCTTGGCTCTTTCTTGATTATCAATAAAACTATTCAAGTTTTCCTCCATACACTTGTGTGATTGATGTTTTATGCATTTGTGTGGTTAATATACATATGATCCTATATTGCTTATGATAATAGATCTATGTTCTCATATAGTGTTATGCTGCTTTGATTCTACAGGTACTCTGTGAAGCTGGGTATACAAGAAAGCAAGTAGCAAAGGACTATCAGAAGAGAGAGGAATCGAGCAAGGAACCAAGTGCAAGACAGAGGTTGGTCTCCTTTATTCTTCTCTCATCTATCTCTCATAAAGGAAAATGAAAGTAGTTTTAGTTTGTTTGTTTCTAAGGTAGCTACTAGCCTTAGTGGGATTAGCAGCTCTGCATAGACACTATTCCCGGTAACAAAATGGCGACTCCGCTGGGGAGCGAGTAGATTGTTTGTTTATCTGCATTTGTTTACTTTATAAACTTACAGACGGAGCCTGAAGTTGAGCCAGGTAGCCTTCGAACTGCATTTGCTATGCAAATGCAAAGTAGATAAATGCCGCTTCAGTCTATCTCTGGGTTTTGTTTATGAATTAAACAATTGATTTACAAACTCTCTAATTGCCCTTGTGGTGGCTCTAGTAACCTCTTTAGATCTACCCCTGTGATTGATTTATTGATTACCACTTGCTCGGCCTAAATCCCTGAACTGAACTGCAAACTGTGACCCGAAACCCAATCAAAGTCTCATCCCTGGTCCAGCGCACTGTCTGTTCTGTGAACTTCAAATGCATCGCACTTCCCGAGTGTAGTAGGTGTGCTGCATTTCAGTTTCACTATGTTACAGGTGCGCTGATCAGATAAGGCCTTGTTCCTAAATTTTGGTTTCTGTGCTCATTCTTTTCAGCTCTATTCAGGAGTTTTGCTGCCTGTAGTCAGTACACCTCTGTTTGAAACCCCTTTCCTTGCTGTTATTCCGCCTCCATTGTGCAAAGAACTGTAAATGTTTTTATGTATTTTTTGAGTCATTTTCAGTTCTCCTTTACAAAGAAGTAGCGTAATTGTATTGTCGTTTCTTGATTTGAAAGCGTTGCAAGTGTCGTTTTCAGTCATAGAAGAGAATCTGATTGTTCTTAATAGTCGATTACCCTGTTACTTTTGTATTTGATCTGAATTAGTAGTTTTTCTAGTGTCGAAAGCAAGTTTTCAATTCCAAATCGCAAAGTGTTGTGATTGTCCTCATTTTGTCTTGAAAAGAAATTGTTAGTAATTGTCGCTTTGGAAAAATAATTCAGATTTGCGCTTAGCTTTCTTTTTATCATTTACACATTAAGAAGGCTGAAAACAAATACATGCATGTGCATTTGCATTTAGACTGTTTGTTGGTTTGATTTAGGACAGTGCATATAGTGTGTGCTCTTTGCTCTTTTTTGAAAGAACGCCATCTCTCTTTCCTTAGTAGCTAGGATTTTCATTTGCCAAAAATAAGATTAAATGATTGTTCATCATCTTAGATTGCATTTTAGGAATTGTACATCTACATCACGCGGTGAACCTGAAAGGCAAATTTCTTAAGCAATATCAACTATAAAATAAATTTAATGAATCTAAAAATGCTTTGGAACCTAACGCACAACATCTAGAAGTCTAGGCTAGAGATGTATTCTGGCGTCGTAAAGCCTGGTAACTGTTGTTTTCACTGTTGGTTGGGTGATTCCTCCACTTTGAGACGATAAGTTCCAGTACGGACTTGTGCTCCCATGTACCGTCGAGTATATTTTGGGAGACCACAATAGGCTTAATCCTTTATCCATAGGAAGTCGTGTCTGCCGCCCTATCGATCGCAATGCACTGAACACAACATTCGGGAAGATTGACTGCCGTATCGTAAAAAGTATTCTGCAGTTTTGCGATTGGTTTGGTAATCCCTCTGTCTAGATTTCCAGAGCAGTCCCTTTCGTTCCTTTTCAGACTCCTTAACGGAAAAGGTCCATCTGAGCACTTGTCACTTCAGGCTCATTAAAAATTGAAGGCGACTACAGTCATCTTTTGATATTCTCGACTCTTAAAAATTGAAAAAACAAGTTGTGTCAAAGCGTCTAAAAATTTATTTTAAACGGAATAATTATCACCCTTCCTACGTTGGTCTTAGGTTGAGGAAAATGGAGTCCACCAACCAAGGAGTTCCCCTTGGAGGAAATCCTAGTCCCTTCTCCTCTTGGGGAGATGTTGGTGCACCCCATATGGCCACATTGTCGCTTCCAGGATTGACAATTGGCTTGCCCGTATGGCTCTTCTCAACCTCTGTCGTTCAGAACACCGCGATTCCTAAACAATCTAGTCAGCAACTAAACAATACCAGAGTTACCCCCCAACCCTCTACTTCATCAAATTCTTCCTCTCCTCCTTCCTCTTCACTTGATGAAGCTGGTAAAGCCAAAAATCAAGTACCTGAGAAGAAGAAGGAAAAGAAGAAGAAAGAGAAGAAGAAGAAGGAGCTAAAGGCGAAAAGGGGCAACCAAGCATCGTCTAGCGAAAATCCACACACTGCACCGACCAGGCCTAAATCGCCATGTGTCATTTGCAAAGGAGACCACTATCATCGAGATTGTCCTTGCATCCCTCGGATTGTAAAGGACTGGTCTCCTCGCTTGCACAATCCGATGTCGTCGACCTCTGATGATCATGTTGAAAGTACACCGTCAACTAGTGAAAGTGAACCCCCTAGACAAAAAGGAAAATGTAAATTTCCTTGTAAACTGTGTGAAGGTGATCACGTCGTCCACCGTTGTCCCTTCTTAGATGAGGCTAAAAGAGTTTTGGACGACCGTCCGGTTTCACCATTACAGCTTCCTCCTGGATATAAGAAACTCTTGTCGAGTCCGTCACTAGTTGAAAATCCGGCTGACACACCCTTGTGGTCAGCCGAAGCGTCTATCATTGAATATAAACCATCTGAATCCACACCAGACGAAAGTGAAAAGGTCGAGGCGGCAGTTGACCCGGTCTTGCCTTTAGAGGTTCCATCTTCAGATGATACAGTCACCAAAGAGAACAAGGATGACACCGTCCGAATTCTCTTCGTGAGCACAGACTCCGATGAACATGAGGGCAGTCTACCCGTTCCTTTACCACAGGAAGGAAGTTCATCAGAGTCGTACCCGGCCATCTATTAGGTCCCACCTCCAAGCAACCTGGTTGTTTCCTTTGACTGGAATCTACTAGGCAAACCCCGTTTACCGACTAGTGTACCATTTCGAATAATTGCTCAAATATATAGAATGGTCATGGCTGGTACCATCATAGATGAAGGGGCTTATGTGAGTGTCCTTTCTTCAACTGCTTGGAAAGCGCTTGGTTCGCCATCGCTTTTGCCTGAGATGAGAAATCTAATAGGCTTTGACAAAGGAACCAGTCGACCGTTAGGGATCCTTCCCAATGTGCCCATAACATTGAGTGGGAAAACCGTTCACATGAACGTAATGGTAGTCCAAGGACCCTTGGATTATAATTTACTCCTCGGATGAGACTATATTTATTGCATGGGAGCCATTGTCTCATCACTCTTTAGATTAATGTGTTTTCTGCACGAAGGAAGAGTGGTCAAGCTCGTAGACCAGCTTTCATTTCCCGGTTCACACATGGCAAATAGTCATATACCAACCTTGAATGGTCTTTTCATGCAAGGAATGTCTCATCAATCCCCAGTCCGTCCTCCTGATGAGCGCGAGTGATTCGGAGGATATGACTGAAACCCAGGGGGCATGCACCCTGGTCTGCTTCAGCAGGGAAACTTCAGGTATAGGGTAGGTTTCCGCGAGGGATATATGACCAGTCTGACACACCCGTCCGTTTAGGAAAATGGGATTAGACTGGAATAAGATTCCCTTGTCAAAGTTATGTGAGTGGAGGCGTCTGCGCCATTCACCTTTGTCTATTTCGGTAGACATCGCCGAAGAAGTGTTTTGTTTGTGATGCAGATAGAACAATCTTTGGTAACCTGAAAAAGGTAGGCCTTTCCTGGCAAAACAAATGTTTTGTCTGCAAATTGAGGGGTAACCTCAAAACTCTATTTCTCTATACTTGGGGGCATGCAAACCTTTCGGTGCGCAAGTGAAAAGCGACCAGTGTAATGCTAACTTCATACATTCGCTAACTATAACTGCTTAAGTTAGGTGAGTGGTCGGACCGACCATTCGCTTCGCAGGGGGCCTTTTGTCCCAAAAGGTGTCGACGAAGTAAAGGAGAGAGTTTCCTACCTAACCTTAGTGGTTAGCTAACCCCATAAATAGTAGTTCGTCGCTCCTAGCTTGCATGTGAAAGGTAGCGGAGAAAAGCTTTGTAAGGTGCAAGCTCCATAAAAATGGCATCTTAGATGAGGCATCCTTATTTTATGACTAGATCGAGCAGTTTTAACACGGACTTCAATCTCGTTAAAAAATAAACATAAGCAATGAGCAAATGTTCCACCAGTGTTTAAGCTCATTTTAAAATAAAAAATGAACCAATTTCCGATAAATAACCGTTGTGAATGTAGTACTTCAGCCTTTGAAGCCTTGGTCGTGTTCTCATCATCACCTCCACTCTGTATTGGCCGATCATTCACCTCCATTTGATTGTTTACCCCTTTTGAGGAACAGTTGCGAAGAGTGATCCTGCTAGTCATCCTTGTAACATTGCCGTGATTGGAAAATTCCAAACCTTACTTGGAATCAGCTGCTACCCGAATTTATCACTCGTTCCTCAAAGACAAGTCTCCTTTAAGCTCTTTTCAACTGACTCGTAAAATATGAAAAGATTGTCGAGCCATTGGCCTCTCCAGCTCGTTAAAGTCACCGGAAGTGCTATCCCTCCTTTAGATTTTAATCTTTTTGGACCTGAGGGATTATTACACAAAAAGATCGAGCGCTTGTTTTGTTCGGCTCATTAAAAGTACCAAAAATTCATCCCTTATGTATTATTTTATACTTTTTCAGACTTAAGGGATTAGATGATGAAAAAGGATTTTTGGAGTTTCCTTTACGTCCCTTTTCAAACTCTCTAAAATTGAAAAGGACCGAGTTATCTTTGTTGTTAAACTCGTTAAAACCTAATAGCGACAAACTTGTCCATAACAGACAAGAACGAGTTTCACTATCGCTAGGCTCGTTAAAACATAGCGATGGGTTTGCCCAAAGGGCAAATTATAGAACAAGCATATGTTATCCTCCTCAAGCTTAACAAAAATAAAGAGGTACTGGTCAGCAATGACTGGGGAAAAATTGGGAAGAAAACTTGAAGAAACTTTGTTGGTAGCAAGTCGCTTTTGAACATGACACTTTCACTCCGCATCCAAGTCGGGTTGGGTTGTTCCATTCACTGGTCACATCACCATGGTTCCATCACACCATCCACGTTTGGGGTTAATGCTACCAATCCATCATGTCAGTGTCGCCGATATGTTCAAGAGAAGTCACTCAGAGAATTCACCTGTGTCTCACCCACTATAATACATTTTCGCTCCATTCTTTCATGACCGCCACCCTGAACCGTATATCACCAGATCGTTTTCACCTCCATTAAAATCATTTGCTCCATTTCGTGTCATTGATGTGGGATTCACTAAGGCCCTCCTATGATGGATCGCTTCTTGTCAACATCAGCTCATTATCCAAGAAGTTGATCTAGGAACAACCCTTTCAGTACTTTGAAGCTTGCATGCCTTAATGGCAAGTTTCTCACTTCCGGCGACAAGTTTACATCAATGGCCTTCAACCAAAAGATTTTGCGTGGTGTTCGACGCCAAGTCCTGTATTCACACCAAGTGAATTGTACTATAGTACCTTGAGGGTCATCATCATTATCGGTGATTCCTCTCGCGCCTGTTAACGGCTTACATCATTGGCTGGTAATCAGGTGATGTCTTTCCATGTTCGACTCCAGAACACCTCTCACATGGTTCGACTTGTACTTTGAGTAAAGATCGAACGAGATTGAAGACCCCGGATCTAGTTTCATCCATCCAGGCTGTGATATATATTCAGGAAAATAAAGACATCAAATGTACATCATTGTTGCACAGATAATCATCCAATCTAAGGGATGATGGCTTTACCAGAATCATCAGTCTACACTCAGACGATTGTCTGTCTCATGTACATGAAAATGAATTTATAAAGTTGAGCATGGGAATGCCCGCCTCAGCTAGATCATGAAAATATTATGAAGATAATGTATTGTATTCTATCTTATTACAGGTCTCCTTCTAGCTTGAAAGAACTTCAGATCCTCATGATAAAGCATTTCACCCGACATCGACAAATTAACGACCTCATGCTTTAGTGGGCAACTGTTATAGACATTTTTGGGCACTGCAACCCCAATCATAAATGTCAATAAACCAAGGGCTCTTAAGTCCCTAAAAGTGTTGTTCTGACCCCTAAAAGAACAAGGTCAACTGATTACATCTTCTCCCAGAAGTTCTCCATGAAAAACTACTCAGAACTGGTCAAAACCGGACCATTTCACTTGCTCCACAGGCAAACTGTGTTGCATCCCACCTAAATACACACAGTAGGTGCGATGCATTTCAAAAAGCCCTTCTATGGGGTGCGATGGGCGAGAAGGGACAAATGGCAGGGTCAATCCGCAAGGTGGAGAAGCATGGAATCTTCCAGAAACTTCTCCTGTGACACTTGCCTCTCTGAATTTGACCAGGGATGAGTAAGAGATCATCAATCTCCAAGTGGAATCAAGAACTATCAGAGAGAAGACACTAATCAAATCTCAAAAGCTGACTCACCTCCCTTGCAGACATCTATATATGGATCCCTCATCCCAGAGATCCAGAGGCTGGAATTTTGTATCTTGTAAGGAAGTGCTGCTGGTTTCTTGGTGCAATATCATAGTGTTGGGTGATCTAAGCTTGTCATGAGGTGAAGAAGGGCTTCTTGCTGAGAGGATGATGTTGGGTCAGAACAATTGGTTGTAATTCTCTTGGCTCTTTCTTGATTATCAATAAAACTATTCAAGTTTTCCTCCATACACTTGTGTGATTGATGTTTTATGCATTTGTGTGGTTAATATACATCTAATCCTATATTGCTTATGATAATAGGTCTATGTTCTCGTATAGTGTTATGTTGCTTTGATTCTACAGGTACTCTGTGAAGCTGGGTATACAAGAAAGCAAGTAGCAAAGGACTATCAGAAGAGAGAGGAATCGAGCAAGGAACCAAGCGCAAGACAGAGGTTGGTCTCCTTTATTCTTCTCTCATCTATCTCTCATAAAGGAAAATGAAAGTAGTTTTAGTTTGTTTGTTTCTAAGGTAGCTACCAGCCTTAGTGGGATCAACAGCTCTGCATAGACACTATTCCCGGTAACAAAATAGCGACTCTGCTGGGGAGCGAGTAGATTGTTTGTTTATCTACATTTGTTTACTTTATAAACTTACAGATGGAGCCTGAAGTTGAGCCAGGTAGCCTTCAAACTGCATTTGCTATGCAAATGCAAAGTAGATAAATGCCGCTTCAGTCTATCTCCGGGTTTTGTTTATGAATTAAACAATTGATTTACAAACTCTCTAATTGCCCTTGTGGTGGCTCTAGTAACCTCTTTAGATCTACCCCTGTGATTGATTTACTGATTACCACTTTCTCGGCCTAAATCCCTGAACTGAACTGCAAACTGTGACCCGGAACCTAATCAAAGTCTCGTCCCTGGTCCAGCTCACTATCTGTTTTGTGAACTTCAAATGCATCACACTTCCTGAGCGTAGTAGGTGCGCTGCATTTCAGTTTCACTGTGTTACAGGTGCGCTGTTCAGACAAGGCCTTGTTCCTAAATTTTGGTTTCTGTGCTCATTCTTTTCAACTCCATTCAGGAGTTTTGCTGCTTGTAGTCAGTACACCTCTGTTTGAAACCCCTTTCCTTGCTGTTATTCCACCTCCAATGTGCAAAGAATTGTAAATGTTTTTATGTATTTTTTGAGTCATTTTCAGTTCTCCTTTACAAAGAAGTAGTGTAATTGTATTGTCGTTTCTTGATTTGAAAGTGTCGCAAGTGTCATTTTCAGTCATAGAAGAGAATTTGATTGTTCTTGATAGTCGATTACCCTGTTACTTTTGTATTTGATCTGAATTAGTAGTTTTTCTAGTGTCGAAAGCAAGTTTTCAATTCCAAATCGCAAAGTGTTGTCATTGTCCTCATTTTGTCTTGAAAAGAAATTGTTAGTAATTGTAGCTTTGGAAAAATAATTCAGATTTGCGCTTAGCTTTCTTTTTATCATTTACACATTAAGAAGGCTGAAAACAAATACATGCATGTGCATTTGCACTTAGACTGTTTGTTGGTTTGATTTAGGACAGTGCATATAGTGTGTGCTCTTTGCTCTTTGTTGAAAGAACGTCATCTCTCTTTCCTTAGGAGCTAGGATTTTCATTTGCCAAAAAGAAGATTAAATGACTGTTTATCATCTTAGATTGCATTTTAGGAATTGTACATCTACATCACGCGGTGAACTTGAAAGGCAAATTTCTTAAGCAAGATCAACTATAAAATAAATTTAATGAATCTAAAAACGCTTTGGAACCTAACGCACAACATCTAGAAGTCTAGGCTAGAGACGTATTTCGGCGTCGTAAAGCTTGGTAACCGTTGTTTTCATTGTTGGTTGGGTGATTCCTCCACTTTGAGATGATAAGTGCCAGTACAGGACTTGTGCTCCCATGTACCGTCGAGTATATTTTGGGAGACCACAATAGGCTTAATCCTTTATCCATAGGAAGCCATTTTTTCCGCCCTATCGATCGCAATGCACTGAACACAGCATTCGGGAAGATTGATTGCCGTACCGTAAAAAGTATTCTGCAGTTTTGCAATTGGTTTGGTAATCCCTCTGTCTAGATTTCCAGAGCAGTCCCTTTCGTTCCTTTTCAGACTCCTTAACGGAAAAGGTCCATCTGAGCACTTGTCACTTCAGGCTCATTAAAAATCGAAGGCGACTAGAGTCATCTTTTGTTTTTTCTCGACTCTTAAAAATTGAAAAAACAAGTTGTGTCAAAGCGTCTAAAAATTTATTTTAAACGGAATAATTATCACCTTTCCTACGTTGGTCTTAGGTTGAGGAAAATGGAGTCCACCAACCAAGGAGTTCCCCTTGGAGGAAATCCTAGTCCCTTCTCCTCTTGGGGAGATGTTGGTGCACCCCATATGGCCACATTGTCACTTCCAAGATTGACAATTGGCTTGCCCGTATGGCTCTTCTCAACCTCTGTCGTTCAGAACACCGCGATTCCTGAACAATCTTGTCAGCAACTAAATGATACCAGAGTTACCCCCCAACCCTCTACTTCATCAAATTCTTCCTCTCCTCCTTCCTCTTCTCTTGGTGAAGCTGGTAAAGCCAAAAATCAAGTACCTGAGAAGAAGAAGGAAAAGAAGAAGAAAGAGAAGAAGAAGAAGGAGCCAAAGGTGAAAAGGGGCAACTAAGCATCGTCTAGCGAAAATCCACACATTGCACCGACCAGGCCTAAATCGCCATGTGTCATTTGCAAAGGAGACCACTATCATCGAGATTGTCCTTGCATCCCTCAGATCTTAAAGGACTGGTCTCCTCACTTGCACAATCCGGTGTCGTCAACCTCTGATGATCATGTTGAAAGTACACCGTCAACTAGTGAAAGTGAAGCCCCTTGACAAAAAGGAAAATGTAAATTTCCTTGTAAATTGTGTGAAGGTGATCACGCCGTCCACCATTGTCCCTTCTTAGATGAGGCTAAAAGAGTTTTGGACGACTGTCCGGTTTCACCGTTACGGCTTCCTCTTGGATATAAGAAACTCTTGCCGAGTCCGTCACTAGTTGAAAATCCAATTGACACGCCCTTATGGTCGGCCGAAGCGTCTATCATTGAAGATAAACCATCTGAATCCACACCAGACGAAAGTGAAAAGGTCGAGGCGGCAGTTGACCCGGTCTTGCCTTTAGAGGTTCCATCTTCAGATGATACAGTCACCAAAAAGAACAAGGATGACATCGTCCAAATTCTCTTCGTGAGCACAGACTCCGATGAACATGAGGGCAGTCTACCCGTTCCTTTACCGCAGGAAGGAAGTTCGTCAGAGTCGTACCCACCGTCTATTCGGTCCCACCTCTCAAACCGTGAAGAATTACTTGGCGTTCCATATACCAATGGAAACATTTTGACGATTATAATCCATATAGAAGATTCTTGGCTCAGAATAGAGTAATTTGTCAAGTCAAAGTTCCCATGCAAGATCGGGGTAGCCCCTGGTGCTACCTGGGTTGATATCAATGACAACCACCAATCAACAATCTCCCCTTTGGCATTTATGGAAACAAAAGTACTCCCCCTATGATCATGACACCTCTTCCTACTGCCTTTTTTTCCCTTTCGTCATCAATGGTAAAGGGTAACTCCCCATGACAAACAGTCATCTTGTAGACCTATACAAACCTCCACTCCCCCTTTCTACTCGAGTATATAAGAGAAAGATTCTAATGAGAACTTGGGAGAATCCTAAGATTTTGGCGAAGATACTCAAATGCTTCATGAGGTAATGGTTTGGTAAAGATGTCAAAAAATTGTTCCTTTGTGCCAACATATTCAAGTTTGATATTCTTTTCGATGACCTCCACTATAACGAAATGATATTTGATTGGAATGTGCTTTGTTTTGGAATGCATCACGAGATTTTTCGAGATACTTATGGCACTGGTACTATCATAGAAGATGGGAATAGGCTCATCAAACTTAACTTGAAGATCTTGGAAGGTTTTCTTCATCCAAAGAACTTGAGTACAACAAGTTGTTGTCACGATGTATTCTACTTCCACTGTGGATAACAATATTGAAGACTATTTTTACTTAACCATGAGACAAGGCAACCACCTAGGTAGAACGCTACTCCACTGGTACTCTTACTATCATCGACACTTCCTACCCAATTTGCATTTTTATAAGCTTGGATGACTAGATCATTTCCTTTGGGATACCATAAACCATATTCTGTTGTGCCCTTAAGATACCAAAGAATTCTTTTGATGGCAATAATATGAGATTCTTTTGGTGATGCTTGGAATCTTGCTACTTTTCCACTAACTACATCACATCAGGGCAAGAGGCTGTCACATATAAGAGACTACTAATCATGGATCTATACAACCTTTGGTCCACCTCCTTTGACGAATTTTCTAAGATTAACTTGCAACATGTTACCATGGGGGTAACGATTGGCTTGCAATCTTCCATCTGGAATTTCTTGAGCATTTCTTTGATGTACTTGGATTGATATATGAATATTCCTTTATCCTGCTGAGAAATATAAAGCCCTAAAAAGTATTCCAGTTTGCCAATCATAGACATTTCAAACTCTGCATTTTTGTAGCAAAGTCTTTACTTAATCTGTCATCACTGCTTCCAAAGATTATATTATCCACATATGCTTCGATAATTCTTAGTTTATCTCAATCCACTTTCACATAAAAATTGTTGTCAGCACTTCCTTTCTTGAATCCCTGTTGATGTAGATATCCATCAAGACGAGCATAACAAGCCCTAGGAGTTTGATTGAGACCATATAGAGCCTTATTTAATCTACAACCATAGTCTTCGTTATCAGAGAGTAGAAAACCTTCGGGTTGTTCAATGTAAACTTCTTCTTCCAATTCACCATTTAGAAATGCTAACTTAACATCCATTTGTTAGACCTTGATTTTTCTCGGGCAAGCATAAGCGAGAAACATCCTGATAGCTTCCTTTCCGACAATGGGAGAAAAAGTTTCTTCAAAATTGATTCCTTCAACTTGTGCATATCCTTTGCAGACTAATCTTTCCTTGTTCCTCGTAACCTGTAATCCTTCAATTGTTTTGCTCCCCTTGAACCTGTAATGAAACTACCATCTTGTTTAGACTACCTTCTTTTCAATCATAGACTTGTGCCATATAGTACTGCATAGACTCCTCCTCTACAAAAATTAAGGAGTCAACAAGCCAGATTGTTCAAAATAGTCAGTCACCTAACGGGCCATCTTGACTTGAGTCATTATCTAAAGAAACTACTAATTCCTCATGACCTTTTACTTTTATGAATCCTGAAAGCATAACTATTGAAACCTTCTTATCTGCTTGGTCTTCCTGTACTTGTTTCCTTTTCCAGACCTTCTTGTTCCTGCAATCTCGAGCCATGTGCCCATAGTTATGACACTTGAATCATTCAATGTTTTCCATAGTTTATTCCATCTGATATTTGTAATTGCGAGTGTTATGTCCATAGTTATCGAATTTGAAACATTCAATGTTTGGACCATCTAACATGTTTCTCTTCTGACAAAATCATTGTGGAACCTGTCTCGTGATCCTACAAACTTTCTTCTAGGGTTTTTTAGATAATGACTGTACATGTCAAAAAATTCACAATCCCTAGCCATATGTCCATAGTTAGCACATAAGAAGCAATAACCATCAAATGAATGTGTGTACCTGTATAATTCATTCAGAGGTGGTGGTCCTTGATAATTGTCCCTATCAACAACTTTACAATCCCTGACCATATATCCAAAGTTAGCACATGAAAAACAATAACCATTAAATAAACAAACATACCTGGAATATTTTTCATTCTTCTTTGAAGGTGGTGTTGTAGTCTGTTGTTGTCCTTTGTCCTTGACTACTTTGGAATCATTCTTCAGAGTTACAACATTATTCTTTGGTTCAATTGTCTTCTCAATCTCACTGTGCAAAGATGTGGAGGTTGTAGCTTCATCAATTGGAGCCTTACCTGTTCTTTTTGCCAATTATTTATCTGTCTTATCCATAACTTGTAAATGGTCCTTTTCTTTGAGCTTGTTGATCTCATTAAGTGTTGCATAAAGTTATTCTTTCTTTTGAGAAATATCTTCTTGAAACCATCTTTTCAAGATCTCCCTTCTTTTTCCTGCCTCCTCAACTTGTAGCTTGAGAAGAGTGGTCTTTTCTACTTCTCTGTTGAGAGCTTGTATATGTTCCTTCTTATCCTCATTTTCAATCCTGAGTCTTCTTATCTCTACAAACGCCGTGTCAATTCCTTGTATATTTTGTTGGACTTCTCTCTTGAGGTCTTGTGTCTCTGTATTCTTGACTTCTTCCAATTGAGTTCTAAGACTACTAATCATCTTCTCAGACTCTTCATTTTCTTTGATGAGTTCTTTTGTTGTCTTCAATTCTGCTTCCAAAAGTCTTGTCTTTTCCTTTTGACTTTTGAGTTTCTTTATCACCTTGATCACTTGATTTTGAAACTTTGTCTTACTTATTTCTCCAATTTCTTCATCATAATCAAAAGGATCCGAATTTTCAATAACATCTTTACTTGATTTCTTTGTTGAATAGATATTATGAAGCTTTTCCCAAAGAGCTTTAACTGTTGAACATTAACCAACTTTTTCTTTCACAGAATTTGTCAAAACATTCAAAATTACATTCATGGCCTTTGAATTGTACCTTTTAACTTCGTCAGTAGATGTGTCTCTAGAAACAATTGATTCCCATACTCCATGTGCCTGCAAATGTACTTCTATCTTGGATTCCCATATCCAATAATTATATGCATCAAAATCAGGGGTTGGTACACAATACTCACTTTCTTCATATTTTGTTGTACTTGTACCTTCCTTTGAAATCCTTGCAACCTGCTTCTTTGAATTTCCCATCTCTATGCTCTGAAAACTTCCTTTCAGCGGTTAAGATGTTATTGAAGGAACCAAGCTCTGATACCAATTATTGAAAATACCAAGGCGGGGCCGGGGGTGGGTGAATCAGTATTCCTTACCAATTAGCACTTTTAAATCTTTTCAGAGCATTTGATAATCTTCAATTTTTATTAATGTTTATGTAGTAATATCAGTAAATAAAATAACATAGTAGAAACAAGAATTTTAGGTGTCAAACCCCCTTAGGGTAAAAAAGCATCGAATTTTTTTCTAATAAAATCTTTAATCTTCAGCCCTGACTGAAATCAAAGCAATAACTTCCTAGAATTGTAGAAAGACATTCTTCTCTAGCTCCCACTAGAAGGATGCCTCAATGCCCTGGTTTCTTTAGTAGTCAGCTAAATGGATGCCCCAACATCCTAGACCAACCTACCACCTTGAAGTGTTCATAGACTCCAACTTGTAGGCGACTTCATGCACTAGCCTAGCACGTCCCTGCCACCCTATAATGACTAAAATGAGACAAGAGTGTGGATTCCTGTACTAGGGACAACGATCCACAATACAATATGATTTACAATTATTTTGACCGAACACCCAATCACATTATGACCTGCAACCCAACCATGACATCATCCCAATAGAGACTCCTATACCTACCAACAATGCCTTCATGACTCTAGGCAAATTGACTATTTTACAATAATGACTCTTCAAATGATGAAACTTTTACAAATTACTCTTTTACAACTTTACAATGATGACTCTTGGCCTTGACACTTCTTCATAATATACAGATGGTTGTCATTTCTTCAAAGGATGTCCCGCTGCAATGCTTCCTTTGATTTAATACTTATGCTCTTGAATTCATGCTTGAATTTGTACTTGAATCTTCTTCTACCTGCATGCAAAATTTTCCCGATGAAACCAATCCCAAAACAAAACAAAATACCCTTCAACTTCCCTCTACCTACAAAACACATGTAAGTGCATAATAATGAATAAATACAAATTAAATTTACAATGCGTACCTGAAGTGTGCTTGTCACTTTTGTAGTTGATTTGTTGTAGCGTTAGACAAAGATTCCCACTCTTGATATAGGCCTAGAATCTATGCAAGACTATATAGAGAACTGACATAAAGATATATACAATAAAAATTGATGACAGACCCTAGACTTATGATGGACCAAGTTCTAAGTACAACAACAGAGACCATTGTATCAACTATGACAAGACAAGTAACATTAACTTACAACATCATATAGATTTATCAAACTTGGTGTCGCTTCAAGAATATGTAGCATAAAATGTGTAGTATCAAGAATAGGACATCCAAAAAAATAATTGTGACATATAAAGACATAGAAATATAACCGAGACACTGTATATACTTATGTTGTCCTCCAAAAACATATGTCAGAGATTATACTCAAAATTCAAATGTAAACACTAATCATACATACCTTGTTGTAGGAGACTTACCCTTGACTGTTGATGTGTGGTCCTTACTGCAATGATCCTTGAATGCATGCTTTTTCTTGGCTTCTAGGAGCTCGATATTGAATCTGTTGTATTTATGTAATTTTGGATCTCCAAGGGCCTAAATTTTTGTCTTGTGGTAGCCCTCTGAGTCCTCTTTCTAGCCCCAAAATTTTGATAAATATTTGATTCTTCAATAAATATTTATGCCCAATCTCCCGCGATGACCTGATTATAGATTGGTTCAGTAGAGCAAAGTTGTACGAAGTTCCACATGTCATTGGTGCAACCTTCGGCCCTGAAAAATCTACTAAAAGAACTATAGTCCATACTCTTTCTATGACTATCTACGAAATTTGAATCTAATGCTCAGAGAGAAAGTTACGACAATTTTCCCAACGTCACCTCTTTGACATGGAATTTGGGAACTTGCAAAAACCATAATTTCCTCAGATCATATCTACACAAATATAGCGAACCAAGATCTAAAATTTTGCCACGAGGTTTATCAAGATTTTGGCTCAAATGGGTTATAATTTCATCTTCTGAAGCTTTGCAGAGAAAACTTTATAGCGAAAATGCTACGATGGCCTGTTTGAAGCCACAAAATCCTTACTAGAGGAGGGTATGAGGGTCATTATTTATATGAATGTCTTGAGTTGAGAGGGTCCTCAACAAGTGAATGTTGGAGGTATTTTAGGATAATTTTTTTATTATTAATTATTGATTATTCAATGACCACAACAAATTATGAGTACCATGCCACAACCCCATAGGGTTTTAGCCCACTAACTAGGGTTACTAACTTCAAACATGAATATCTCTCAAACCATGAAGAATTACTTGGTGTGCCATATATCAACGGAAACATCTCGATGCGTAGAATCCATATCAAGGATCCGTGACTCAGAATAGAGTAAGTTGTCAAGTCAAAATTCCCATGCAAGATAAGGGTAGCCCCTAGTACTACTTGGGTTGACATCAATGACAACCACTGATCAACACATATTTAATTGATTAATGTATTTTTTCTATAGCTTTAGGAAAAAATGATAATTATTGTAAATAGAAGAAGATTCAAGAGTATTTTGGGAGGTTTGAGAGATTTAAGGGATAGTTGGCTCTTATCTAGGGATAAGGGATTAGATGAGAGATATTATCGATTATGAGATATATTTTGGGAGTTAGTTTAGGATCTAGAAGCTACTTGGGTTATAATCCATTTGTATAAATTTAGGAAAGCCCATGAGGCATGAATTATGTAAGTAGGTGTGATTGTGAGGAATGAGAGGCCAAGCATGAGGCCAATGACTCTCCTATAAATATTTTATTTATTAATGAATTAGTTCTCAGTTTTAAATATTGTGTGTGTTAATTGAATTAATGTGCATGCCCTATGGTTAGTTGCTACATCAAATTTTTGGTATCAGAGCTTAGAATTTGTTGTGGTAATACATTGGAATTTTGAGTGATAAAATATGAGTTAACCTGAACAATGTTCGTGCTAGTTTTCCCTGCATTCAATTTGGAAATAGATTCCACACTCATTGCATGGTACTTGGAACCAGACCATTCGTCGGTGCTGTAGTAATACCATAATAAATTCACTAGTGGGAAGACGAATTGTCATGGATGAATATTGTTGAATTACATAGTCACTATGGGATCAAATTGGCGTTGAGAATGATTTGAAGCAAGTTTTAAGTGGCCATTTACACTAGAGTGTGGGATGCCTCCACTCAGTCTCCTCTCAGCTTCTCCAATTGTGGTTGCTCCATAATTTTCTGATACTACTTCTAAGACTGCATCTTCTCTGCTTGAGTTGATCTCTCCACTCAGTCTCCTCTCAGCTTCTCTAGTTGTGGCTGCTCCACAACTTCGTAAATATGCTTTAGAGGCTTCCTCGGGAGCTGCATGTTGAGAGGTAATTTACTCTTCCTCTCAACCACCAAGTCTCTAACCTTTGCATTGCTCCTCAAGGCCTTGCATGCATCTTGAACCTCAAGGTCATACAGCTTCTTGACCCGTGCACCGATTTGTTTCACCTGTCCCATGGTGATGTGTCTAATGAAAACCTTTCGCTTACTAAAAACCACATCATAGCCATGGTCTTCCAATACTACGACTGAAACAAAATTCTTCTTTAGTCTCGAAACATACATCACATTTGTGATCCTGAGAGGGGAGCCAGACTCCTTATTAAAGGTAACCATATGGATCCTGGTAGCTCTATACCTCTCGTCATCTCCAAACTCTATGCTCTGCTTGAAGTCTTTTTCCTCAAAATCACTAAATAGATCTCTATTCCCTATCATATGGAATGCGGCATTGTTGTCAAGTCACCAAACGCCTCCCATGGTAGTGTTGGCCATGCATGCAATGAGAGTGAAATAAAGTTAGAACTGTGAAGCTAGAGCTTCACATGCTGCCGCTATTGTCGGCTCCTTCTTGCTTTCTTTCTTCTGTGGGCAGTTCTTGGCATAGTGCCCATGCTCGTGATAGTGAAAAGACTTGAATTTCATCAATTCCATCTTCTTTTCACCCTCCTCGCATTAGGACATATTTCCCTTGGCCTTATTTTCCTTACTCGCTAAGGTAGAATCCTCTTCCACTTCCTTGGAAGAGGTCCCATCTCTAGTGTTCCTCCTTATCTCCTCCTGCATCGAATCCGACCACAGTCTTTCCCAACCTGGCAGTTTCTCCCGACCATTGATAGAGTCCTAACAATTATTCCAACTCTTTGGGAGTCCAAGAAGAGCAAGAATCACCATAAAATCCTCAGAAACCATGATTCCAACAATTCCAATTTCATCACAATGTTGAGTGAACTTGGTCAAGTAATTTGGAATTGAGTTGCCCACCTCCATCTTGATTATTCAAATTTTATCTTTCAGTTCCAACTTCCTTTGGTCACCACTATTCTGGAAAAGGTTCTTCAATTCTTTCCACAGATCATGCGGAGTTTCCTTCCCATCGAGACTCGAGACAATGTGGTCTCAAACTCCCTTAAGGATTATTCGCCTCGCCCTTGCCACACACTTCTTCCATTCGGCTGGATTCTGAGCATTTGATGTTGGTGGATTAGGAATGTCCTGATCAATGGATTCCTTCAAGCCATTATCCTCCAACATATCCTCCATCCTGTCATTCAAAGCTATATAATTCGAGCTACCATCCAAGGCATACTCGAGCCACAAACCGTAGAACACCATCTGTCGATCCTGAAGTATGAAATGAAAATTTGAATTTCAACTTTAACCCAAAACTCAAAACTTTAAAATCTCCTCTACTATATTTTTCTCAGCTCTGATACCATGTATAAAATCCTTGATATTCACAATCTCATGTAATCTACTAAAACAAGAGACAAGAATCTACTTCAACTCTTTACAACAGAAGCACATAAAGGTCGAGCAAAACAATAATCGATAAGAGGAAGAACATCAATAGCACATAAAAAAATAAATATTTGGGGAAATCCACATCTCAAAACCCCACTATTTGTATTGCATTAATCAGAGAATCAAGATGAGATTACAATGCTTGTTCTCACAAGAACAATCCCAACACTCAGTAAAATAAATCTCTAACTCACAAGGAAACTCTTAGCCAACACTTAGCCAAATCTCTTGCTCTCCAAGTCCTTATTTCCTTGCACAATTCCTATGGCTGATTAGCCCATATTAAAGGGAAATCAGTGCATCCAAAACTATGCAATCCCTTCTAGGCTCAATCCTTGATTGCATGCACCATGTGTACAACTCAAAAAAATATACAACAAATAGTACATTGTCCCTACACTCTAGTCTCAACTTAGTCTTTCTCAAAATCTGCATGCATGAGTTTCTGATGAGGGCATCTTCAGTTAACTGGAGTAGCACTAGTTAATGCATTAGTGCACCAACTGACTGTTAACTCACTATTAGTTCCTCAAACAGTTTGGAACTAATTTAACTGGACTTAACTCAGTAAACTAATTTAACTAATTACAACTCATACTTAACTCATCCTGGACCCCTATAATATAGGGAGAACATATACATGACTTCAGAAAGACTTCCAGCTCGAAATTCCTAAGTTAACTTAGTCAACTCACTTTAGTTAACTATTACAAGTTTATGTGAGAATAGAATTCGATTTTAATTCTTAGTTTAATTCAAGGACAAATTAAACTCGAATTTCTGGATTCTATTTTTATCATTTCTTGTTGGTATTTTCAACATCACTACATATGTTTCAAAATTAAATTATTTTATTGATTGCTTAAAGGATTTGGCAGTACCTCAAGGAACCATCGTTTAGTATATCGATGTTGTAAATAGCGTGAAAGCCTCTGCAGTGTTGAATGTTTACTGATTGGTTAACTTGTCGTGTGAGGACCTTCTGCGTAGCTTGAACACATACTTTGCCATATTTCTCAGGCCAAAACATGTGTGGTGCTAGTATATCATTTATATCTTCAAGGTAATTCCTAATAATGTTTGTTTTCTAAAGAACCAAATAGAATATGAATACAATATTTCGAAGTCCGGGTCCCAATTGTTAGATAATGAAGGCAAAGCTCTAGGAGACACTTTGCAGCATGGTGAAACGAAAGCTAATTTTTAAAATGAAGAGAACAATTAAATGGCCAATCAAGCAGTTAAGACAGAAACACAAGCAAAAATTTTTGTTAAGAGAAGTAGAGAAACTCCAGATGAATGTATGCATCTGTGAACCAGAGCAAGGATCGTTTCTTGGTGACAATGATGAAGATGTGAACGTGGGTTCGATTCCCACAAATGGCACCATAAATTGTTTAGAAGACCAACATAAAGACTTGATGACAAAATCATCTGTCAAGCCTTATGTTTTTAAATCTAACAATTGGTGTGTGAATGCAGGATATGTTGTTGATATTAAATTTCTATGTAGTAATGATGAAAAACAAATTGATAAAGAAATGAAGCCTAAGGATGCTAAAGGTGGACAAATAATAGAAGTTGTTGATGAAATGGAAAATGATAATCAAATAAATGGGTCAAATATTAATATGAGAGATATTGCAGCAGAACTAAAGTTCCTAAAAGAATGGTTGGATAATCTGGAGCCAGAGTATGACATAAAGGAAATTATGGTGGATTACAATAGGCCTTCAAATCAATGAATCTGATGCAGCGGAAGTTTAAAGATGGATAACAAAGATCAACAAAGCAACAATAATGCACACCAGCTAGAAGACAAGTTAGATATTGAAATTAAAGAGATGAAGAAGCTGATGTTGGAAGAATCTTAGAAGATGTTCATTGAAAAAATAAAAAACAAGGATAACAATAAACTACTAATGACTGAGCAAGTCTACATTAGCAATGTAAGAGGAGAATTGCAACATAAATTTTGGAAGCGTAGAAGATAGGAAAGGATAGCCACAGAACATCAACAACATAATAGGGTACATGGTCAATGACAGACTAAATTTTGGGATCCGGAGGATTTTTTATCATATTATGAAGACTTATGGTCGAGATACCATGATTTTCTTTTTACCTAGGGAGTTTGATGTAGGTGCATCTAACCTAGGTCAAATGTTTACTAAGAGAGTTAGTTTACAAAGTTAGGATTTAATTAATTAATGTATTTTTTCTATAGTTTTAGGAGAAAATGATAATTCTTGTAAATAGGAAAAGATTCGAGAGTATTTTGGGAGGTTTGAGATATTTAAGGGATAGTTGGCTCTTATCTAGGGATAAGGGATTAGATGAGAGATTTTATGGATTATGAGAGATATTTTGGGAGTTAGTTTAGGATCTAGAACCTACTTGGGTTCTAATCCATTTGTATAAATCTAGGTGAGCCCATGAGGCATGAAGTGTGTAATTAGGTGTGAGTGTGAGGAATGAGAGGCCAAGCATGAGGCCAATGACTCTCATGTAAATATTTTATTTATTAATGAATTATTTCTCAATTTTATATATTGTGTGTGTGTCAATTGAATTAATGTGCAGACCCTATGGTTAGTTTCTCCATCACACAATCAAATATTTTATTTTTTTAATTACTTTTGAGATATATCTAAACCCTCTATCACATTAAGATATAAAAGTTATAAATAGTAGCTATAAATTATTATCCATTTTGCCATATAAATTAAAATAGTAATTTCGTAACCACATTTAAATTTGATTAATAAGCACATAAAAACTTAATACTTGCAATATAAAAATACTTTTAACCATGGATATTCACCCAGACTTTACCAAAATAAAATTATTAATTATAATGATTAGTAATTAGTAATTAAACCAGCCTAACCCATGCTAAATCTAGATCTATCAAACTCTGAGAGGGTTGAGAGGGCTCAAATCTCTCGAGGTGCAAACATTTCCTCAAGTTTTCACTCAAAAAAAAGATTTGCACCAAAATACATTTTATTAATATATATAAGATATAAATAGTAGCTATAAATTACAAACCATTTTACCATATAAATTAAAATACTAATTTTATAACCACATTTAAATTTAATTAATAAGCACATGAAAACTTAATACTTACAATGTAAAAAGACTTTTAATCATGGATATTCACAAGACTTTACCATGGATATTATTAACTTTGTTACAATACCATGGGCTAATACCATGGCTCATCAATACCACATGCCCAAAAACCATCTCTCATTTCACAATCAAAATATGTTATAAATATATATTTTCTAATTTAATTTTATAACATTTTTGGGTGGACTAGGTCAAATTATATAAAAATAAAAAATAAAATTATTAATTAAAATTATTGAAAATTAATAATTAAACCATCTTAGGTCTATCTTAACTCCGGATATATCAAGTATCAAGTTTCGAGAGAGATTTTGAACCCTCTCGAGGCCTGATAGATCTGGGATTAAAATGGATCCAAACTAATGTATATTCAATAAAAAAATTAATCTTCCTGGTGAATTAACCTTAACCCATTTTTCATTCTTTTGGGCGGTCTTTTGATTAAATTCTGATTTTCCTTATTTCATTAGTATTCTATTATTTTCCTAAAATTGAGTTGGCCTTTAGCTTATGTCGAGTAATTAATTTTATTGAAATATTTATCATCAAACTTAAATAGGGATCTTTAAAGTGGGTTTATGGGTATATTATGTTAGATTAATAGTATTATCATCATAATATTAATATTTAATATCAATAAGATATATTAATAGTATTAATATTTAATATCATAATATTAAATTAAATATGGATTATTAAGGTATGTTTATGGGTATATTATGATAGTATTATCATCATAGTATTAATATTTAATATCATTATGATAGATTAATAGTATTAATATTTAATATCATAATATTAAAGATTTATCATCAAAATTAAATATGGATTATTAAGGTAGGTTTATGGGTAAGGTATTTTATTAATAGTATTAGTGTGAGTATATTTAAACTTAAAATATTAAGTATTTAACCATGGGGTCTTATAGATATTTACGATATATTGGTTTGGTCTTTAATAACCCTAATTTATGATTTTTACCATAAGGAGCAAAATTCTAGGTAGAATTAAGAGTTAACAATTTATTTGGAATTATATATCATTTAATAAGCATATATAACTTATTAAAATTAATTTTGGAATAAACCTTTATATGTAAATAATAGATAGAAATAATATATTCTAAAAAGTTATTACCATTCTTACCATACCTATTAGGGTTTATTACTTTGTAGAAATAAATAAATGCGATATAACCGTTAGATTATTAGATAGGGTACTACTTAGAACTCTCTTATTAATTAATTAATATTAGACTGATTTATTATTTATATTTTTAATTAACGCCTTTATAAAAAGTTACAAAAAATAGGTAAATATTAATTTAACTAATTTGACTAGGGTCATTGGTCAAAATTAGCCGTTGGTATTTTTAACCCTGGAGTCTCTGCACCTCTATTTAAGCAAGCTAGGCCAGATTGGTTCTTCAACTTGTCCTGACGATGAACCACACTGGTTGGTTCGAAACGCGTCGACAAAAGATTGGTTATGTGATTTTGCCGAAGATTATCTAAACAATGTTATGGATCACAGAAGTCTAAATTCCTTAAAAAAATTAATAATGAAAAAATAAAATTAACAACGTTATTGGTGAGTTAAATATAAATATAAATCGGGCCTGGAGTATGCCCTAAAACTGCTTCTGCTTGGCTAAGAGCTCGTCTTCCTCGGACGTAAGGAAACAGGTTAACGGCCCAAGACCCAGGCATCTGGCAGGAGTGAAAGCCTGCTCCCTTACGGACCACCAGCGGGTTATTTCAGGTGGCGTGGTTTTCCTTGATAACAGTGATGTGTCAACTGACATTCGCGGATAGCAGCCAGAGATGGCTGTCCTCACTGTTGGTTTGACAAACTGAGTTTGATAGGTTTTTCCACCTTTTGAAAAAAATAAAATAAAAAATATAAATATAAATTTATAATGTAAGTAAACTATTTTTTTATAATATTAATATAGTTTGAGTGATTTATGATAATTAATAATACATTTTCCTTCGGAAAAGATCACAAGTTAAAATTAGAAACTAAAATATGTATTAGTTTTTATTAATTAATATTTTTAAAATGTAGTTATCGTGTATAAAATAATCAATAATGATCCCTGAAAAATTAAAAACCTGAGAGATCCATTTTCAATATAATTAAGCTTTCCTTATAACACGTGGTGCTGCAGGAGGAACAATAAGAACCGTCCGAACAAGGATGACGACTTGACCATGCAGTTCTGGCACCATGGACGACTTGAGGAACATCACTATTAAGTAGTTGAGGTTGGATTTTTCAAATTGACCACCAATGATGGCTGACTTTTGCATTATCATCCGTTGAATACTACGGAAGGAGTGAAGTTTCGATTGTATGAATCTTGAACAACCTGCGTCGACTCCTACGACGTGATCGTTTTGCACACAGGTTTGACATTTGGTTAAAAAAAAGGTCCACATAATTTTGAAGAAACCCTCGTACCATTTACAGACGGTACGACATGTTTAAATGAGTGTGACCAAAACCTCTTCTTAATTATTTCGTTTCACTTTCAAAATGAGGTGGCACTGGACAGAGTTCAAAATAAGATTTACATATGTTTATTTAATAATGATCTATTCCTGTTTTCAAAGAAACTCTAAAACAAATGGAGCTCTTACGAAACTTCTAACAAATGCAAGAAATATCTCTTGATGTTTATCGTTTTGGAAAATAGAGACATGCCTATTTTTCCAGTAAAAATTCAGATAAATACGTTTCTTATCTTCTCAAAGAAATTCAGAGTGTGATGATCATTTATATGTAAAATTTACCATTAAAATAAAATGTTTTCAGAAATATATTTTTTTATGCGTTTTTAATATACAATTAAAATAAAATTAATAAATAAAAATAAAATAAAAAACACATTTTCCTGAAGGTGTGAGATCAGGGCAGCATGTGGAGGTCGCCTCCCATGTCTGAAAACAAGTGGATATAATGGAAGGGCAGGGTTTCCCAGACCCTTCATATCTTCATATGCACAGGTAGAGGTACCATCCTAATGTCAGTGGTTCGTGTGAGCAATTATTTAGCATTTGTGTGTGGGGGTGGCAGAGTGTTAAGGCAACGCGCGATGAATGCATCAGACATTTCTCTCTACATTCGGATGTGGTGTTGGGAGTTGTGGTGGTTGCCAAAAAGGAGGAAGACGTGCTAGAGGTCGACGCTCGTTGGAAATAGAGTGTGGTTGCTTGCTGTGGAAATATACAGAGGGTAGTGGGCTCGTTTGGTCCTTGCAGCTTGGATTCATGGTTATTGGTGGCAGAAGGAAAGATTAGGCGCAGAAAAAAACTCCTTGTAGTCTAGAGGTTACCTGTTCTGCGTCGTTCTTATAGGGTGGTGGATCTCTTTGGTAAGGAAACCCCGCAGCTAGAGGAGGAAGCCTAAGTGCCCCTGCTCTAATAGTGATTTCTAGGGCGACGGGACCAGGTGGGTTCGCCTATGGTTTCTAATAGTCGAATTTGGTAGGTGGTGGCCGATTTTGCACTTGTCTCGGGACAGAAACAACTCCCCTACCCCTGGGTGGCGTTCCATCATTGGTGGTATTCTGGAAGGTGGAGGTGTCAGGATTATCTAGTGGGGGTGGTCCTTCGTGGGTAGAAGGAGCCATCTTGGTGAATTCGTGTTATTCTAGGTGGTGTTGCTCGGGTCTTCTGTCTGCGGGGAGTGTTCTTTCGGGTGGAAAGTCTGGTGTTTGGTGCCTATTCAAGGCATGCCTCCACCGTGGGAAGTTATGAAACCACCAGAGCGAAGGGGTTGCTCTACCTCCCGTGTTGTCCTTGCTTCTGAAGGGGTGACATACCAGGCTCTGGTCATAATGATTCCCTATCGAGGTGGCAAAACAACTAGGTACGCGTGGAAAGGCAATGTAGGTGTGAGAGGAAGTCACAGAGGTGGCAAGCGGGGGGTGAGCAGAGGTGAAGGGTCGCATGGCCATGGCCAGACTCGTAGGGGCAACGACACCCATTGTGGTAGGGCAAAGCGTGGGCTGACAAAACCCAAGGTTTAGGAGGGGCAAGGTCTCCAACACTGCTATCAGGAGAACTTCCGCGCTCTCATTGCCAGTTTGATGGATAGGTGGATGCTGCAGATCGAGTTCGATGTGAGGAGCATGCAGTGCAGATGGCCTCTTTGGAACAAATGCATGACTTTCAAAGTCAACTTCGGGAAAGAGCAGGGGGAAAACCAACCCACGGAGAAGTAGAAAAATTGGAGACATGGATGACGCACTACAAAAGACACGTTCAGTGTGACTTTCGCCCTCCTCCGCCTCCTGGAACGACCCTGAACAACCTTGCATCCATCACATCAGACGACTAGTATGATTTGTGGTGGTTTTTACATTTTAGCTTTGTTTTGGTGCCTCTGGCCCAACCGTTTATGGATGATTTCCTTAACTACTCTTGTATTTTTGTCATCTGGTGAACATTTTGGTCAACAAACACGGTTGGGGTGAGACCACCTATTTTGGGACGAAATCGAGTATGATTTCTGGTGTTTTTTATGTTTTAGTTATTTTTTGGTGCCTCTGGCCCAACCATTTATAGACGTTGTCCTTAACTACTCTTGTATTTTTGTCCTTTGGTGAAATTTTTGGTCAACAAACCCAGTCGGGGTGAGACCACCTGTTTTGGAATGGACTCTATGTACTCCTTTTTCCGACATTGATAGAATATTGACTTAGAAAAAAAAGAAACACACATCACATGATTAATTTTATCACCTTATGTTATGATGAGGTACAATGAAAGATATTTAAATTGTTTTTTTTTATAAATTAAAATTAAGTTTGGTTAAATAAGTTAGAGCTCACAAAAAAAGGAGAAATCTGTATAAACCAATCTAGATCCACCTTAACTCTAGATCTACAAGAGAAGAGAGGTCAAATCTTTTGAAGTGCAAACTTCATCCCTCTGAGTTTGGTAAACCCTGAGTTAAAATGGATCTAAACTAGTATTATATAAATTTCACATCTCTCTATATAAAAATAGTTTCATTCTTATTAAAACTTTGATATAATATCTATGAATATCTATAAAAAAAGTTAGTATTAGTGAGGTGGAGGGTTTACATATATGAAAAGTATAACCTTTTTTCTCTTAGATTTAATTATAAAATTATTATAACATTAAGCTAAAATAAAATATTTAAAAAATATTTTGATTGTTAAATGAGTTATGGTTTTTGAGCATGTGGTATTGACAAGCCATGGTATTGCTCCATGGTATTATATCAAATTCTATTTACAAGTTACAATATATATGCTAAAGTGGGGGTGAATATCCATGATTAATAATCTTGTAATATTGTAACTTTATTGTGACTATTAGGTTTTTATGTTCTTATTAGTTAAATTTAAATATCATTACAAAATCATTATTAGTCACCACAAGGCAGTTCTCTAGGAATGGATTTGTCCATTTACCATTATCAATTTAATACAACTCATAATGTTTAACTTTCAAAAATATTATGCCATAATTTATTGCTATAGTTCTAATATTCATGCATGATTTTTAGATATTTGTGTAGTTATTTTTTAAACCAAAATAAAATCTTGAAAATAGTTTAGACTCATGTATAGATAAGTTAAGAAAGTCCTCACATAAAAAATGGAAAAATAAGATGTAAGTAAATATGCTTATCTATATTTTCCTCAGCATTTTTGTAGGAGTAAAATTGTAATTGTGTAGACTTACAAGTGGTTACTTCCCATCAAAATTTATACAACTCTTTGTACTTGAGAAATCAATTAAGTATACTTATCTATATTTTCCTCAACACTTATGTAGGAGTAATACTGTAAATGTGTAGACTTACTAATGGTTACTACACACCAAAATTTATGCAAGTCCTTTTGCGTGAGCAATCAATTAATTTATCCACTTCACATCTCAATTTATTAGCTCTTTGGAAAGCAAGACTATAGGAATGCAACATTTGTTTTAATTTATTTGGTAAAATGGATCTTAACTTATGAGTATTATTTATATGTTATATATCTTAATGTGATATGTATATTATTATTTTCTTTTATCTAAAAATTATTAGAAATTTTATTAATAAAACAAAATTACAATATAACAAATTGAATTTTATTATTTTGATTACTTTTAACCTTTTATTATTAATTGAGTCAACATTGAAATATTTACACTAATAGTATAATATCTCTCCCGGCTCTATATTGTTTTTAACCTTTTATTTTTGTTTAATTAAGTTAGCATGTAAATATTAAATGTTTACAAACATTTACACCACTACAACATTAACCATATTGCAACATTTATTTATTTATTAATTTTATATATATTTTTCTATACTAGGTTGTAGAACGTTTATTTGTGCAACTATGAAAGTGAAAGCAAATCATATGCTTATAAAAACATTAAGAAAGCAATTATATGCTTTAATTATGAAATGCTATATAAAATTGAACTCAATTGATGTCAGAGGTGATATAATATTAAAATTGATTTATTTATTTCTCAAGGTGGTTGAATATTGAATTTAACTTTTTAAACCATTATCAATAATAATGAAAAAAAAAACATAGTTATTCATATTCAACTATGGCTAACAAATTAAATTTGACATAGCCATGTCATAATGTAACATATTAAAGAAGTTAGTAATTTGACATAAAGCTAGTAAATATTATTGTTGTAATGTAACACAACCATTCAAGAACATCAAAATTAAGCATAACTCTTGAGGAATGTGACAAGGTGACATAATAGTTGCTAAATGTATGATGTAGAAGCATCCAAGTTGTTTTGAATATGCTACCTAGGGTGTCCCTAGATAGGACATTGACAAAAACACAAGCTCTAAACTCAAAACTCAAAATTTGGCATGTCTAAAGTACACAATCATAGGTTGATAATGAAACAATTTGACAATTCCCAATAAAATTACACAATACACTACCCTAATATTAAAGCTACTACATTTTACATGAAATGCACCATGTATGCATTATTACATTGTTATGTATGCATA
This sequence comes from Pinus tabuliformis, assembly GCA_031772625.1. Taxonomy (NCBI): domain Eukaryota; kingdom Viridiplantae; phylum Streptophyta; class Pinopsida; order Pinales; family Pinaceae; genus Pinus; species Pinus tabuliformis. Next base: position 456,314,298 of record CM062809.1, on the reverse strand, counting down.
ATTTCTATCACACATTTTGTGCATAATTCTGAAATGCATGACAACATAATAACAATTAGCATAATCAAACACAACAACCTAATTGAAATATCACACAATATTAGGCCAAAGTCACAAGCATTAATAACATAGTACTTATCTCAAACGAAATCACTAACCACATGTAGATTGTAAATGTTTCTTCTAGCCATAAACTCTATTTCTATGACTCTCTTAGCACCTGATCACCTCAAAGCTAGTGTTATAACTCCAAGGGAAAAGGTATATGTAAATCCAATTATGCTTTGAATTCCACACAACTATGAGTAAATTAGGCCAAGGTACCAACTACATAGAAATTATAGCTAATAAGCTTTCATTCCCTATTACCCTATACAATCAATGGAAGTGAACCCCATTCTCTACCTCATAGTCACTCAAGTTGTCCCACTTCCCTTCTAAAGCTCCAACATGGGAAGGATATGAAGTATTTGATTCTTGAGGCTCTATGAACTTTACATGCACTAATGAGGTCTCCACATATCCTCCAAGCCTCCACAATCCTTAGTCTAGGGCCCCAACCTCTCACAAGGAAACCTAATGAAGATTGTGTGTTGAAATGGTAGAATTCACCTAGGATTTTGTTCACATGGCTTTCAAAATTTCTATAATCAAATTCAGGACACTAGCAAATTGTGATGTAAACATGAAGGTCATGGTAAAAAAGATAGATCTCAGTTGGTAAATCAAATGGAACACAATGAATTGAACATAGTAATTTTCTACTAAAGCCCTTACTTTTATGTGCATGTCATCTTTTCAACAAGTGACACTTAAGCAAAACCACTCATCCACATTTGAAAGAACTCACCCTCATGCTTAGGGACTTAGGAAATAATAAGTCAAAAACTGACTTAGGATATATTGTAAAGTATGAATTTAGCTAATATTCCTATTTTAATTTTAGGCTTAACAATATTTTATCATTCTTTTAGGTGCCTTATCCTCCTCACCTTTCCCTCTTGCAGAGACATACCCCCTCATACTCTTTTCATCCAATGATATATACTTTTATTTTTATTTTTACTAATATATGTGATTGTATTTATAATTGCATTACTAGGATCTTCAACCTTTCAACTGTATAGGCACTCTATTGAAAAACACATTTAGTCACCAACATAATCATTATATGTACACATAGACTATATAAATTAGGGATAAATTGGGGGATATTATATTCTCCTCCCTTTATTTTTTCACTATCCTTAGTGCATTTATATACAATTTACAAACAATTTTCTTCAACATTTGTGAAAAGTTGTAGGTACTCTTCCCACATGGCCTTCTCATGCTCCCATATTACCTTCTCAAGCCTATAATAGGTCCACTGGAAACTCACCACGATGATGACTTCATCGATAATAACTTTGATCTTCCTATGCAATGGATGCATCATCTAGACCTAGAAGTCTCCTTCTTGTTTTTCTTAGATCATATTACAATCAATCACATGGGTAGGATCAAGAACATCTTTTATCAATAAAGACACATGAAACACATTATGAATTTTCATGGATGTAGGAAATGCAAGAATGTAAGTAATTACTCTTATCCTATCTAGGATCTCAAATGGCCCATAGTATCTTGCTACCAATTTATAGCTCCCCAACTTTAGTGCACTCTTCTTAGCCTTCAATTTGAATCATCTATATGTTTTTCCTTTTTCCACATAGATTTATGTTTTCCCTATGATGCCCTCATGTTCTTATGATATTTACCATCTAATATTTCATATCCTAGAGTATTTTAGGATCAAGTACCACTTTGCTTGCTAAATTGTCTAGCTCACTAGAGTGTTGGAATTCCTGCTATACAGGGCTTCAAATGGGCTCATATTTAATGATGCTTCATACCCTTTATTACAATAAAATTTAACGAATTTAAATTATTCTCATCTGGAAGGGTTTTCCGTTACATACATCCTTAACATATCTTCAATTCCTTACTTGAACCTCTTTGTTTTTACATTTAATTTTGGATGATAATTTTTATTGAAATTTAGATTTGTGCCAAATCACTTAAGAAATCCTTTCTGAAAATAAGAAGTGAACTTGGGATCTCTATGTAATATTCTTATTTGAGACACACACATAGCGTGGAAATTTCCCACAACATTGGCTTCCTTATGTTTCATTACTATTTTGGGTTGCTTAGTTATAAAATAAATAGGAATGATCTCTCATTTCCATTAAAAGATAGGTAATAGTTGTAGCAATTATTTTGGATGTCTCTTCTTAACCTTTACCTTTTGATGCTCTAAGCATTTTCTTATGTAATTAGCCACATCTTTCTCCATTCTATGTTAAAATTCCTAACCTCCTATAGCTAAAATTATCTTTTGATATAATGGATGTCCAACATAAGGTACATTATGAATTTCCTTAAACTCAAAAATTTCCAACTCCTAAACAATAGTAACATAAACCTTATTCCCAAACAAGAGGATTCCATTCTCTTCCAAATTATAGTCTGTGTACTCATCTATTAATTATCTTGATGTATACATTATTTCACTTGTATGTAATGTTGGTATAATGCAATAGCTTCCAAGATTATATCCTTTAGAATAGACCTATAGATGTTAATGGTTGTAACATGCATCTCATGCATCCTCATGTTCAGTGCATTAACCACATTGTTCTCTTTTCCTTTGATATATTTAATATCAAAGTCATATTCAATGAGAAATTCTAACCATCTAGTTTTTCTATCATTAAATGTAAATTTCTAAAGAAAACACTTGAAACAACCATGGTATATTATCAACTCAATTTTTCTTCCCATGAAGTTATGCCTCCACATATTTAGTGCATGAATAATTGCCACCAATTCCAAGTCATGTGTGCCATAGTTCCTCTCATGGAGGGAAAATTTTAAGAACCACCCTAAATTATATGTATAATAAATGGGCGAATCCCCATGATACATAGGAAAAATGGGAGGCGATTTTATCACTAATATATATATATATATATATATATATATATATATATATATATATATATATATTGGCGAATCTCTCACCAGATTATATTATCTTGTAAAGTCATGGCAAATCTTTCACTGAATAATAAAACATTGTGAAGTCTTGGCGAATGTTTTGTTAAAGTATGAAACCATATATGATAATAATAAAACATATTCATTAAACTGTAATATACTAACATACATGTTTGGAAAAGGGAAACATAATTTTCACTTCCTACAAACAATGTTGCAAGTTTTAGTGGCCATGTTTATCATGGTAGGAGAGATTAATGTTTTCTCTACCACTTTTGTCAAGCTACCACTTTTTCCAAGCTATCAAATTTCTTTCTTATTCCATAGACTCCAACTGCGAGATAAAAAAAACACATCAAGTTTGTTTACCCCAACACGCTAACAAGTAGCAAGCCCCAACTATATAATATAATGAAGTAGTAGGTATCCCAAAGGCCTGAAGGGGATCTAATGGAAAGAAGTGACCATTGTCAGAAGCCTTCCAATCAATATATAAATATATAAATGTAGATTTATTATTATTTTAATTGGAAATCTTCAATTAAATAATAAAATTTAATTACGTCTCTCCCAATCTAAATTTATTATTAGCATAATTCACTACCTTCATACCATTTTTAACAATGTTGTAACATGTGGATTAATTTCCTTTTTGGTGCACAATCTCTGCCTTTTAGGACAATATGGTGCAGTGACCCAACCCCTACAGATCATTACGACAAACTAAGAATAGAAGAGAAGATGAAAGGTTGTACAAAGCAGCATATTTTTCAAACAACTAATCCAAGATCAGTACCTTAACTTTTTCATGAAGATATCATATTAAGAATGTTTGAAAAATGCTGGGAAATCTGGGCAGTGACTATCGCTCTTCTGCGAGGGTGATGCAGAAAGAGTTAATATTTCATTGTTTTGAATTTTTTTTTGTGAAATCAGAAAAACCAATATTAATGGAGATATCAGTATTTTTTACTAAATTTTGTGAAGTGATTAAATGTAGCTTTAACCATTCACCTTAAGATTTTTTTTACAACATAATTTCCTAAGTCTATTTAATATCTTCATTATCATAATAACCAACCTATATCCATCTTAACTCCACATCTACCACTCTTAGAGGGATGAAATCTATTTATCCCTCCCAGCACTAGCACTTGGTAGACCCGGAATTAAGATGGATCTAAGCTCATAGAATTTCCCCTTTAAATAGTCTATGCTCACATGAATACCATGGTATTACCATGGGTCAATACCATGGGTTATCATAAACCTGGAGCTTAAAAACTACTATTAGTAATTTATAAAAATTAATAAAATTAATAATTGATTTTTATTTTATTTTTTTATTTTAACCAAGTTAAAATGTTTAAGTGACATTAAGTTACAAGATCCATTTTTACTCTTGGTCTACCAAGCCCCGAGAGGGATCAAATATTTTTTCACTCTATGTTAGTTTGCATATCACAATATTTGATCAAGAGTAAAGATGGATCTATGCTAGTTTAATTCCCCCCTTTAGGCTGCATTCCATGTGAATACCATGTGCCATCTTTATTTTTATTAATACTAATATTATGGTTAATAATGTTTTTTTGCATGGTATTAATAATAATTTGGCCCATGGTATTTGGCCCATAGGCTTCACCTAAATATAACACATTTTTTGAGTGTTCGTAAATATAAGGTGGCTTATGGAGTAAATATAAAAAATGTTTTATTTATTTACCATACCTCTTGTTTATTTATATTTTTATTAATTTACCATACCTTTTTTATAAATATGGTATTTGGCCCATAGGATTCAATTAAATAAAACCTCTTTTTTGAGCCTTCTTAAATAGAAAGAGGGTTATGGACTAAATATAGAAAGAGGTTTTATTTATTTACCATACCTCCACTTTATTTATATTTTTATTTATTTACACGCTTGCGTGTTCATAAATATAAGGTGACATATGGAGTAAATATAAAAAAATGTTTTATTTATTTACCATACCTCTCGTTTATTTATATTTTTATTAATTTACCATACCTCTTTTATAAATATGGTATTTGGCCCATAGGATTCACTTAAATGAAACCTCGTTTTTGAGCCTTCTTAAATACAAAGGGGTTATGGACTAAATATAAAAAGAGGTTTTATTTATTTACCATACCTCTAGTTTATTTGTATTTTTATTTATTTACCATACCTTTGGAGTAAGTATAAAAAGAGCTTTTATTTATTTATCATACCTCCACTGTATTTATATTTTTATTTATAACTATCATAAATACATTTTCTTGAAAATGAGGGCAAATGGAAGATTGTAACTCCTAATTTCAAGGGCTAAATTTACTTTTTTTACCCTCTACCTTAAGGGCTAAATTGACTTTTTTTACCCTCTCCCTTAAAATAAGGTGGGCTAACCTCCATACCTAATTTTTTTATAAAATAAATTTGAGGCGATTTGTAACAATGTACTATGATATAAAATATTCTCCCAATAAAAATATAAAACACCTTAATTTAGCCCAAGGGTGAAAATTCGCCCCTAAAATTTTCCATGCTCTCATGCTCCAATTTTCTTGACTCGTAGAAAATCACATGCACAATTTTGGATAAGAACTCCAAAATTTCCTTCCCTGAATGCATCAATGCACACCACATATTCTTCTTTTGAATCAATAATGTTTAGTACCGGTACATTAGTTTGTTTCTTCAAGTGTTGGAAATTTTATTCACACTTAGCAGTCCACCCAAACTTTATTGATTCTTTCTATAGTGAGGAAATTAGATGTGAAATCACAGAGAAAACACAAATGAATTCATTTAGCATCTAGGTATTCCCATAAATGATCTCACCTATAAGATGTTCTTAGTTTTGGCCATTCTCTAATTGCCTCAATATTTCCCAAATCAACTATAATGCCCTATAATGATATAATATGGTACAAAGAGTTGATATAATTCTAACAAAATGAGAACTTGGTCAACTTTGCACACAATTGGTGCTCTCTTAACACATATAGTACCATCCTCAAACGATACACATTCTCTCCCTTTATCTTGGAGTAAATGAGAGTATCATCCAAGAATACAACACTAACTTATCTAGATAATCTCTAAACACTACATTCATTAGGAACATAAAAACAAATGATGCATTCAATAACCCAAATGGAATTACTACAAACTCATAATTGACATATATATTGCTAAATATTGTCCCATTGGGGTAATACTCTCTTGTACTCTAGTAATTCAGTACTATGGTTAATGGTATGGTCAACCCTCTTTAGTTAAATCCTTAAGATACTGGGTTGAGTACTTTTATTTGACCCCACCAATATATTAGAGAGTTATAGTACAAATAAATCCCTTGTCCTTAGGACCCTTCAAGCCCTAATAGTTTCTATTTCATTTCTTAAAAACCTTATTTACCACATCAAGCTATAAAATTCCTAGACATTTGTTAATATTCAAAATTTGAGAATTTTATCGATGTAGTATTATTTAGCCAAATCTTAACTCCATAGGAATGAATAAAAGTAAATTTAAGTGGATTCAATGGCATCCTTACTTATGACATATCTCAATAAATTCATTTTATCATTTTGATCATAATGATGCATTTCTTTCATAAGCCATTTATTTTTGGACTCATGCACCCTATTATTGATTGCGTATCTCCCCACTCTTGAATTTTTCACTAATCATATCCATAAAAATCTCCATTAGTCCTCTTCATATGGACCCAAACACCCCCTACTCACCTTTCACTTTTTTTCTTCTCCCATTATGCACTCTAATTGGTAACCTGAAATAAAGACCATATTGATTTCATGGAAAAGTCTTATACAAATTTCCACAACCAATTCACAAAAGCTTAATCTTAGAACAGTGAGAACTTTGTTGAAATCACTTCTTCACTTTCTACCTTAATTCTAAACTTTCCTTTCTTGATCAATTCAAGGTCCCTAACTCCCTAGAACAACCTCTACAACAAGAGGGAGTTGGATCACCCCATTCTAAATCCTTTACTTGAGACCCATGTCTTATTAAAGTGGATCTAAATAAATTTGATAGATTTAACCCCAAGGACTAGGTCTCTCAAATGAAACATTATTTCTTATTGCACAACATCACATATAAGCTCATGAATCTTTGTATAAATGTCCTCTATTTAGATCCATAGTGTTGGAATTGGTGGCAATGGTGTAAGAATTCAATCCTTACTATATTGCTTTGACTCATTTTTTTTTTATCTTTAAGAATTGTTTGGCATAGATACTTATCATCTAGGCCAATTGGCAAAGATTAAATAGTCAAGTATAGTTGAAGAATACAACACTAATTTTGACCAATTAGCTTTCCACATCGAAATAATGTCAAACACATTATTCTATGAATGTGTGATTAGTGTCCTCAAATATGACATCCATGTTCATGTTTTAATGGATTTCTCGAAGACTTGGCTTGATTCCACTCATGAAAATAAAGAGACACAAGAAGTGGTAAATTCTCAAATATGAAAGCCATTATTTTTACCATCCCTACCCTACCAATACCTCTCCTCCATCTTCTCAACTCAAGATCCACAAATTAGCTAGGGAATAAATCACACACTTAAATGTGTATGCTACAACAGTGATAAAAAATACTTTCTAGGGCACAAATTAAGGAAATATAAGATTTTTATGGCTATTTTTTAGGAATTTTAGATAATAAAGGTGGCTCTCCCCACTCCATAATCATTTCCTCAACTAGATGATCGCATTCTTCACAATAATCAACCTAAGTTGGAACCCCAAATATTTCGCCATTCTTGAATTGGTTTCAACTTCTTAAACTCTAAAATGAATTGGATACATCAAGCATTGGGAAGTCATCATCCTCATCGATAGTGGTAGCACCCATAATTTATTACTGCAGAGTAGCCAAAGAGACCCATTATTATATCCATCCAGTCAACAATTTCCAAATTATGATTGAAATTTGAGGATTATTCCCTTAAAACACACATTATTTCCACTAAAATCAAGGGGTTGTGACATTGTGCTAGGTGTTGAATAGTTACACACATTAGGCCTCATCACTATTGAATTCAAGGACTTACACATTATCTTACAACGAGAGGGTCATCACTACACTTTAAAAGGAACTGTAGTAGGTTCACTAGAAAAAAATTAGTTCAAATCATATAGAAAAACTACTAAAAAAGGGCCATTATAGCATCATTTCCCAATTCCATGCTATTTAAGATTTTCATACTCCTTCCCAAATAATCCATCTTACACATGCAAATTATATGGTCCCATCACTACTAATTTTTTTAAAACCCCCATACCTCCCACCTTCCTTTGGTTCGCATGACCATTCCATTCAACTCATCCCTAGTGGCCTTTCCCCAACGTTCATTCTTATTGCCACCCATTTTCTTAAAAAAGGGAAAATGAAAAAAATCAAGAATTGTTAGTTGTAGTGTCATCCTCCTTAGTACTATCCCTCATTTATATGTAGTGGTGATGGTCTTTAAAAAATAAGGCACTTGGTGAATGTGCCCTAATTTTTGTGCTCTTAAAAAAACTACCATCAAGAACAAATTTCCTATTCTTTTTATCGATGACCTTATGGATGAACTTATTGGTTCTCAAATTTTCACCAAACTTAACCTTTACTCTAGTTATTACCATATTGTGTGAAGTGGGCTAATATTATTAGGACTCCATTTCATACCCATTCATTGTCATGCCTTTAACATAGTTATTGGTAACCCCTTGTCTTTCAATTGGGACACTATGTCCATTACATTAAACAAAATGTCTAATTTTCACAAATAATTATTTAAAAAAAAAATGCAATAGCGTGCATTGATATCCAAATAGACCATCATTCTTTGTTGGAATTGTTGTTAGTGCTCACACTACTTCCATGAATTGGGTTATTTGGATACATTTTCTGTTGATTGCATTTTTTTTCATCTTATTGATCATTTTTTGTCTACAAACATAAAAATAAAGTGTAATGAGTACATATACATTGGTGAGAATAATGAAAATTGAAATAGATAATATACATCAATGTAAATCTAATAGCAATTTACCATAGCAAGAAGTGACTCATGAATTGTACACATGGTTTCAAAACCAAGTCTCATACCTTGTTCCAACAACTCTTCTGTTGGCATAATTCCATACTTTGTTGCCTACGAGTTTTATACCCTATTATAAATCATATATTTAAAATATAGGATTTTTTTGTTCTATTAATTATAAACTCGGAGAAGTAAACCAACATGGATATATACAAATTTCACAATTAATTTTTGATATGCCAACATATACTCACAACCCATATTTAACCCAATGTGAATCAATTCTTCCAATGACTCTTCTTTGTATGTTAGCACCTATTTGAAGACATTCAAAGATGGTTGTTGTAAAACAACTTAAAATATACAAAAATGAATCCTTGAGTTGTTATAAGCAAATATTAAAAATTAGTCACAAAATTTGATATCAACCCTTTTATTCCTTGACATCCTATTTTATATGTTGAATGAATTCCATTTTGTTCTCTTTTCTGCAAGAAAATACCTGAAAATTAATATTTAATGCTAAATTTTTTGTTTATATGTATAAAGTCAATGATTACATACATTTGAAGAATGGTTTTGTTGAGATGGCTCCTCTTGTGATAAAATTATGTCCATTTATTTTATCGTCTACTTGCACACTTTTTTGGACATTCTTACTGGAATGTTTTGCATATCAACTCGTTAATCCTTTGGGATTTTCATAATCTTCCTGAAAAAGTAATAAACTATTTTTATATCGAAATATGAAAACTAAATATAACAAAATTGATATTAATAAATGAATGGTTTGTAGTAATATATACATATAATTCAATAAAATCACTTTAATTATGAATATTAGCTTTTAAATGTTTATTTTTTGTTGTTGTATGTTTTTTCTATTGCAAGTCTGACAGGTCTTATTGACCATTGCTATGGAAATGCTGTTGGAAATAATACTGAGAGGGGGGGGTGAATCAGTATTATCAGATCAATCAATCTTTTTTCAATGCTCAGAAACATATACGCTACTTCAGTTAAGTGAACCCGCGTGTACACGCTACTGTGTCTAAAGAAACTAGCGTATATCCAGAAATCTTATGATTCAGTTAGCTTAGTCTTCAGTAAATACATCAGATCATTATTAAGCATATTAACAGTAAACAGGTGCAGAATAACAGAACATAACATCACACAAGAGCCACACACATGAACACAAAGATATAAGGTGGAAACCCAATGTGGGTGAAAACCACCTGCTGCAAGTCATCTCAATCTTCTTCTTAATAAGAAAATCCTTTTACAATATTTGTACTGGTGTAGTCTTATATCAGTACGGGAGCTACAACCCCCTTTGCTCTTGTACTAGCCGATCCATTTACTAGTACGCAGGCTGCTACCTGCTACAATGCTCCAAAGATCTCCTTTAGCTTTTGTACTAGCTTAGATACTAGTACGTAGGTGCTTGCCTACAATCTTCTCACCTCCAGGTACCACGTTTCATCAATTTTCAGACTGGATACACTGAAGCACAACACATAATCTGAAAGGCCACTAATCATCCAATTTTCATACTGGACCCATAACTATCATTGAAGCTCAAAACAATCATCAAACTCTGAATCACTGAAACCCTGTTAACAACACCGTCACCAGAACACAGAGCAGACACAGAACTCTGTAATAACCATCAGACCCATCTGCAACTTCAAATGTCAAGCTTTACAATGTATACGCTACTTCGATGAATCAAACCCGCGTGTATACGCGCTTTTGCCAAAGACAACCCACATATAGATCTAAAAATAATTTCTCATAACTTGCAGCTGTACCAGACATCAGTTATACTCATAACACTTATATAAAAATACATGCGTCAGTATGTAGATCTAGAATAAGCATCATAAAGATAGTTCATTTCAAACCATTTGATCCCGATCTCTCCTTAGATCTTGTTCTCCATCAACCGGTGAGATCTCTCCTTAGCTCAGATCAAGCAATGCATCATCAACCCATAACCCTGCATACTGGATCTAATGCTTCATCAGATATTCAAGACATTTCAGATACACTTGCCTAATGATTTCCTTCTCCTTATATAGCTTTAGGCCTTGTTCAATACCAAGGGCCACAACCATAGAAATCCAATACCATCAACTTCAAAACTAGGGATCAACACGTCCGTCGAGACACCAAGGTCCAAAACCATAGGCACAACTTCCAAGGAATAACCGCCGTGGACCAAAGATAAGTTTTCCACATACACGCTCTTTTACTGAAGCAAACCAGCGTGTACACGCGACTTGGGCTTAATTAACCTGCGTGTATGAACTTTCTCTTCTTCTTATAGTCTGATCATTAATTCCTTGCTGCTGTCCTTCTGCACTATGATTTCTCATCAGTGTGGTTTGCCATCAAGGACAACACTTGTCTCATAATGCCAACAAATGCTTCCTATAGTTTAGATACAACTTGGTTCTTGGAATCATTTGATTGGATTTTGTATTGTAAGTGGAAAGTTCATCTGTACATTCCTTCCACTATATCCTTCATATTTTTGTAAAAAATTCTCCCTTTCATTAACCTCCAACATCACTCTAGATGAGCTAAGGACCAGTTCATCGTCATTTACATGTTTTATATTTTTTATTTTCTATTGGTGGTGTTGGAACGGCCAACATGTCAGGGGATCTCCCCGGTAAGAAGTCCCAATTAGACCTCAGACCGTTTGGTGTAGGAGTCCCAGCAGTGGGTTGTACAGTAATGCCTTGATCACGGTTTTGCACAGAGGGAAGTAAGATGTCCCTATTGGTAGCAAGGGTGTGACATATGCAGTAAGTCAAGGAACGTGCATGAGCGGTTCTAACACACAGAGGGTGAGGTGAGTGTGTCCCTTGGAAACCTGTGATAGCATGGAGTTAAGAAGGGAACACATGAGAAAATGCATCAAAACATGGAAGGCAATTTAGCTAGCAATCCAAAGTGATGGTTAAACCAACAACACATTTCAGAAAGATACATACATACATATACAGAAAGCTACACATGCATGCGTAAGCAAACAGATACATATATCATTTAGAGTACTCAAGATAGTTGAAATACAATACAACATATGCATGAAACGTGTTGGCTCCATTATATTAAGAAGTGTAACTTCCAGTCATACAATACATCCATGTCCAACCACTAGTTTTGACAGTGGAACGTTACAGCCACAACTGCCTGCTCCTCCAAAGAGATATACTAGCTCTGTGCAGTGGAGAAGCTAAGGCGCATTATAATATTGTCCAAGCTCTCTCTAAGATAGTCTTATTAGAAGCTTGGTTGACCAAAAACCTCTACAATGAGTTATGAGGGACTATTTATAGCAAAGGGTGGGGTGGCCCTTCACATTCCTCTTTGTGACACTTCATCTACCCTCATGACTCTTCATCTACTCTATGGTTGTTACATCCAAATATAGACACTTGAACTTCCACTTGACAAGACGTTACATACAATCTGCACATGTACCCATGTGAGACAAAATGGCTTCATCAAGCCATGTAAGACATCACTAACACTTGGACTGTTGTGGTAAGACCAACTCTTTGACATCCTTGTGATGGTCGATGGTGGCGAACTAATGGCAAGCTTGGTCATCCATGATGGTGTCTGTGTGCTCAATGGTGACATCTTATTGAAGCGAACTCTTGCCTCCATTGCATTTGGGTACACTGATATGAATCCTCCGTCCAACTTGTCTTATAGCATGCGCATGGTCATCCTGGATGCGATTGGACCAACAACATGTTGATGCATAGTGTCTGTGCTAATCTCCAAGCATGTGTTGGTGGTCGTACACATCAACTTGTCAAAATACATGTTCAGCTCTAGTTGGACTTGCTTCTTGCCTTCGCCTCGGTGAGTGTGCCAAATGGGTGGGATCGCATGCGTGCGCACAATGACATGCATGCTGCTGAATTCCCTTGCATGTGATCAACAACATTGCTCACCTTGCCTACTCTGTGTCAACTACTGGTGGTGGGCCCTAGTATTGTAGCAATAATGCTACAACTCCTGGAACTCCCTTCTTTAATTTTATCAACCCGGTAGTTCGTAACAAACTTGGAAGCGACGGTGCTGTATGCACAAGTACTAGCTCTTGCCGCAACTGTCACTTGGTTAGCTGGCACAAGTCCGCTAGGGGCTTAAGCCAACCTCTATGAGCTCTTAGAAGAAGCTTTTTAACTGATGGATGAAAGCTAACTCAAAGGAAGCTAATCTACTTGCGGAAAGAAACTGAAAGCCAAAAAGAAACGCAAACCCTAGCAAACCCTAATTCTACCAGCTAGTCCTACTGACGCAAAGGAGAGCATGCAAACTACTGAAAGAGATGCCATTACTTCTATGAAGGTAAAATACATGTGTCTAGACTACCTCTATCTGAAGAAAACATATTTTTGTATTTTTGTTCAAGTTGTTGGAATTATCATGCATGTGCTTCTAACTGGATTTTTACAGTGCAGGGGTAGATCAAGGGGAGAAATGCTTGGAAAAGGTTGGGAAGGTTCAGAGAGGGTCTAAGGGGCCCCTAACACCCTTCCAAAGAGTTTCACAAAGTTTGGCTACCAAGAAACCACGTTTATGAGCTTCTACAGGAAGTCTGCAAGGGTTCTACAAGATGTTCTGTAATTTTTCTACAGGATGTTTAGTAATGGAATTTTGGAGCATGGATGGAGGGAAAAAGGTGGAGGAATGAGTATGGAGGTGAAATAGGGGTGTAGGGGAGTTCAAGACTTGGAGGATGGAGTTGAGGAGAAGGTGTAGATGGCTGGACTTGTTCCAAGAAGGCTGGAATAATGCTGCACAAAAGGTAGGGTTATGAGGGAAATGTGGCAACGTGAGGCAAGAAACCAAGTTAGGAGATGGAGAAGATGGGTTTGAGGGAGTCTGGGCAGATAGAGAAGTGGTATAGGTGCTCTGCAATTTGTGTTTCCAACTGAACCAACAAAGACATGCAAGAAAACAAAGATCTAGCTATGCTACCCTAATATGATCTGGCTAACAGTAACGAGAATGGACAACAGCTTTATTTGCAAGGAAACCATGTATATTAACTATGAAATGAAGCATTCAAAGATCTGAACATGTAACCAACCTCTGCAAATGAAAACAACACACTAAGGATTGCATGGTAAAGCAAACTAGTGTTTTTGTTTGGGACAGCACGGTTATTCCAACTCCAGCCCCTGATCCAATAAGGAAGAGGTGAAACCAAAAGTGTTTGCTGACCCTTTTTTGGAGCCTTTTTCTTGTTATTATCCTACCAATCTATTCTAAACATGAGAAGCTACTTTAACCACCAAAAGAAATCTAAATAACAAAGCAAGATTTAAATATAAATAACAGATTTTATTCTAAGAATGCAGCAAAAACACATAAAGATAAACAAAGGAGGTACTGGGCGCTTGAGATGGGCCCAACCCCAAGAGCTATAGCCTCCTAAGAGAGATTTAGAGCTGGTTCAAAGCTGGATTCATCTTTATTGAGCAAGAAAAGAAGAGTTACATCAAAACTGTCCACAAGGGAAACTTGAAAATGTGCTGAAAGCAAAGCTAATCTACTGCCTAAAAATCGAACTATAAACTAGCTAACTTCTGCCTACAAAATGACTAACCATTGGCTAACCAAAATGACTAACTGAAATGAGGCCCTAAGCCATCTTATTTATACAACTTGAGGACCCCAACAGTCCTCCTAAACTTTAGGGACTCGGCTGCCCAAAACTTTCAGTTAACAACAGTCCTACTTGACTTGCTTGGCTGCCCTTGTGATAATTGATTTGGTGGCCCTTGAACTCTGAGCTGATGGTGGAGAATTCGAGGTAAGGGCCCATAAATGAAGGGGACACCTTCCTACAAATCCTCTCCCTTGTTCTCCCACGAATTTGGCTGCCAAGTGTTCATTTAAACCTTTGATTTTGTCTCCAGATTGACCAAAAAGGCTACACAAAGCACACATTAGACTTGTTGGCATAATGACTAACCCAATTCACTCTATTAGCATAAATATAATAAAAAACATGCAATAAACTAATGAGAATGGTGGATTAAGTTGAATTAGGAGGTTGAATGAGCCCAAATAATTATCCATTTTTGGGGCTCATCAGCTGGTATGGATCTATAACTTGTACGGCCGCAGTTTCATCCATTTGTGTATGTTGTGCCCGCTGCAACTCATTCTCTCATCTATGCAGCTCCTGTTCTTCCTTGAGTTTCTTCTTCAACACATGCAACTCCTTCTTTATTCTGTTCTCTTCCTTCGTGTGATCCTTATGTCATACCATCACCTCATAGCCTCAATCTCCAAAGCTACTTTCGTCATGAGTGGATTTGCTTTGAGCTTGCAAGTTTGCTCTACCTTTGTGTTGTCAACAACCTTCCTCTTGCATTCGTCGCACGCAAGTGTGCTTCCTTCTATTGTTACTGATAGTGTTGCTTGTTGTGATGTCGTTGCCATTGATATTGATATCCTTGTCCATGAACAACTTGATGTCTTCATGGATAGGCAAGTTCATAGACACTTGATCGAATGCATCACCATTTGCGCTCTTAACAGTGTCTTTGACTTTGCTCTCCTGGAAGTAGTTGTACTTGTGTTGCTGAGAGACATATGAACACCTGTGATGCCTAGAGACATAGAAACACTCATGGCAAGCAATATGTCAGTTGAAAACCAAAACAAAATTGAGGACTAACTTGCAACATACCTGTGTGATTGATCATGAAGGTTGCACAGTTTCTGCTGGGAGGCCAGGAGACTAACTGCCAAAACTGTGAAAGGCACAGTCTGGGATGTCATGAGGCTGACTAACTATTGGAACTACACAATGCATAGTCCAGCCTAGCTTGTTCAGGACTAAAACTATGCAATGCGTAATTTCAGTCAGTAGTGACATGCAACCAGAAAACTGCATTGCGCAGTTTCTGGGGCCAGCAGGACACTGCCTCCAAGAATTGCACAATGCAAGCCTGGAGGTCAGTGTTGGGCCAGACTTGCACAATTTCTAGAGGGAAGGCTGAGCCTTTGCTTCCGGAAATGCGCAGTGCTAGCTGAGCAAAGGCACAATCTAGGCCAAGGCATCCCAGGCTCGCCGTAGGGAAATTGAAAACATGAGAAGTTTGAATGCATGATGAGATCAATGCAAACAAGAGTGAATGTTCATACATGAAAACAACAAATGTAGGATTCAAAAAACAGGAAAGCATGAATGTTTGTGGAGCGAGCCACCGCAACAGCGACTGTTCGTGCAAAAATAGTGTCATGCATGCGACAACAGTGAAATGCGAATGAAAAATGAAACATTGCTTCTACAGGCTAACATACATCAAAATGACAACACTCACATGAAGCGAAACACAAAAAGTGACAAAAACATAGCGCAAGACATGAAAAGCGAGCTTACCCCGAAACAGCTGAGTTGAATGTGTCGATGACTCTTAGATGCAATGTGGGATGTCAGAGTTGTAAGGTCAATGTGAGGAATGAGCTCTGTAGTGTCTGATTGATGAGTTTTGATAAAATCGAGGTTGTGACGTGCATGCCACAAATCTAGGAAAAGAGACACTTGGCGGGAGGTTTCTGAAATGATCCTTGCATGTAAACTCCAGCTCCTAAAAATGGATCCCCAAATAAAGGGATGCCTTTGCATGCTGCTTTGGGAGAAGTAGTCCATGCATGCAAATCAATTTTTCTTGGTCCCAGAGGGAACCGATCAACCTGAAGGCACATGCATCGGCCTGCGAGCTTGGGATGAAAATCTATGCAGTTTCTGGGCTGAGCAGAGATGGTTGGCCCAGAGGGATTACGCAATTTCTGGGAGGAATAGGTGACTGTCTCCCAAGATTACGCAATTTTTGGGCTTAGCAACTATCCTGGGTCAGACCTTGTAGTTTGTTCAAGGAAGCCTATTTGACTGCATCTCGCAATTTCTGAGCTAAATAGGCTTCCTAGTTGGATTTGTGTAATTTTTGATAGCTGCTGGGCTGGCTGTCCCAGAGGGATTGTGAAATTTTTGGGAGAACTAGGTGACTGTTTCCCAGAATTGTGCAATTTCTGGGCTAAGCAGTCCTACTGGGATATATTGTGCAGTTTTTCTAATGAAGGTTAATAGGCAAGATTGCGCAATTTTGGAGCCCATCAGGCTGGCAGTCAGGATTGCACAATTTATAGAGGGAAGGCTGGTTCCTCTCCAGAATTCGACAATTTCTTAAGGAAGCTACTCAACCTGCAGCTGGACCAAGTCCGGAGAAACAACCCGTGACTGGGATGAAACAAGCTATCATGCACAGGTTGGAAATTTGCTAGAGAACCATTGAAGCTTGTGTACTTGATAGTGCAAGACATGTTGTTGAGAATGGATGGTAGGGAGGCTCCAAAACGAAGTGAAGGAAAAATTTTGGAGGGTGGTTGTAGCTGCTACAACACTTGGCGACACACTGGTGGAACTCCAGCTCTCTAAATGGACCTTGTTCATGAAAATCAAGGCTAACTCCTCTGGAAGTATTGTTCAATTCTCATTTCATCTTGGTTTCCACACTTGCTTGATTGTAAGATGTAGCTTCTTCCAAGCCCTTGCTCGGTCAACAAACATTCCAAGCCAAGCCAACATAGTTGTTTCGATTGGGGATGAGGGGTATATTGGTGCACAAGCAGTATAATCATCAAAGTCTTAGTTTCATCTCTGGTTTTGCTCCATTGCTAGCAAGCCTTGACAGTACCCTGACTGAGTCACGCAGGAACACAAGCATCGCTCTGCTGCCACCAAGCCTGGTTAGTACCCCGACGGAGTTACTTGCATCACCTCTCTGCGTAGGAAGCCTTTCTCTTCTTTCACCTTATTCTTTTTTCATTTTTTGAAATTTTTTACTTTTCATTTGTTTCATTTTTCACTTTCATAATTGTGCTTAGCACTTATTCATTTCAGAGGCGGAAGAGGGATCTCAACTTATTGAGAGAAAAAGATGTTGTTCCTTCAGAGAAGTAGTTTATTATATACCTCTGACGTGCCTATTAATGTTTTTCCCCTCACCTTACTCTACTTGACTGAGCTGCCAAGGGTCAACCCAAAGCAACTGACTAGAGTAGGTGACACTAGTTAGCACGCAAGCATTGTCTCTTCACCAAGGTTTACTTCAAATAGTACGTATTTTCCATCGACATATCATGCAATAAAAGTAACAAGTTCTTCATACAGAGGCAGGATGACAGATAACCAAGTAGTGATAGTTGCACAAGGCCTCTTGTATTTTTACCCAGCTTATTTCAAGAGTCATGCATGGCTTCATGTGAAACTAACCTAAGAACAAAAACAAGAAAGCAAACAGCAAAGCAAAGCAGAGGTAGAAGTAAATGCAAAGCGAGTGAGTAAGCGAACAAGCAAGAAAACAATCAAACAAGAAAAGCAAGAAAGCAAACAGGCATGCAAGCAAAGAAGCTGAAAGAAAACACTACTCCTACTCCTAAGCTAACGGTGCATGGGCCTAATCATGTGAAGTGATACTTCCAATGCAGCCACTGGTGCATTGGTTGACCCATGTTGGTGAAGGCTTGGTCCGCGAGAAACCCGGTTGTGTGAACCAACAAGAAAGAAAGATATAACAATGAATACAAACACACTTCATGTTTCAAAGTGTCCACAGGACATAAGTGAGTGCAAGTACATGACATGTGATCCATGGACTTGTCACGGTCCTATGTGACATTGCGTGCAGCTTTGAAGCATACTCATACTCTTGAATCTGACATGAAAGCAAAGGAAAGAAACAAAGATAACTTGCATCATGCACGTGTGCTTAAAATGTAAGATTCATCCAATGCATGAGCAATGGGATTGTGTAGTTCGAGTGGAGGAAGCATGATTTGTGTGTGAGATTGATCTTCAATGCATACAAATGAGTGATGAGGAGCCTTAGGTGATTGAACAATTTCTTGATCGGAAGTGAAACCAACCTATAGACAATGAGGGCCTGACATAACCATCAGCTCGGGCTAAAGTGCCTTGATGGTCTATTGGGTTTTGACTTCATCGTCAGATAGCTCATCATAAACAGGTGGTTTCAAAAAATCAATTGCGATAGAATCATGATCATGATTGAATATGTGATTAAATGCATCACGACAACCATGATCATAAAAATCAATGATTTCATCGACATCCTCATGATCTAATGAATCAAACAGAGGGGTAGATGAAAAGCGAACAAATTCATCCTCTATGTTTTCGGAAAAGGTAGATGAAAGATCAAGTGGATTTTCAATGAATAATTTATCCTCTCCATTGTCAAATGATGGTCTAACATTCGGTGTGTCCTGTGAGTGATCAACAATGGGTGCATCTGTAGATGAAGATACATGTGAAATCATGTATGGTAGGTTCACCAAAAATGTCAGGAAAGAACGGAGGAGGCTCAGACAGAAGGGAGTCATCCTTTGCCAAGGGTTGATGCTCAAGCTCCCAATCATACTCTTCATGAATGACTGCGCATGTTGGTTGTGCAACACCAACTCCGTCAATGGCTTGATCCTTGATCACAACAAGTCTAAAGTCTGGAATGGAAGAACAAAAGTCATTATCATCCGGAGGAACAACCGAGTATGAAAACAAAGGTTGTGGTACAAAATGCATATGACAACTCGATGGCCTCACAAACCAATCTGCGCGAAAATTAAGCAAAGTGATGTTGGGAGGATGCGACAGTTGAATAGATGTGTGAGCATGATCTCCTGCATCACTCTGCAGTGGTGGATTTGTTTGATGAGGGGACAGTGGATAGTCACTTGTAACAGTGACCGTATCCATCTGTGATTGTGCTAATCCATCACTGAAGAATTCTGGGCAAGGCTTGGGTTTGAACTTCTTCTTGGGATGGGCAGATTTCTTAAGAAAATACTTGAATCTATCCCAAAGATAGAAAAATTCCATCTGGATCTTTAGAGCTTGAAACTGCAAATCACAGAAGCGCTGCCAAAAATCCATAGGCGATTCATGCGGAGCCTTCCGTTGTTGTAATAGTTTTTGGTCAAGATGTTATGGATCAAAATGATAGAAAGTGTCTTCATTGAGATCACAGAAGTGCTCAAGTGAGTGCAAACTGTCAGCCGGTAGGTTGCAGAACCACCGATGTGGAGATTCGTGAAGTTTGTATGCAAGCAACAGAATGGCTTGCTCGTCAGACCATCCATCTTCCTTTTGAAGCATGCCAAGGAAGTCATGTAAGAAATCAGTCCAGGCCACTTTGCCTTCACCATCATATGTGTATGTGGATAAGAGATCAAAAAATCCCTCAAGATTGTGATAGATTCAGCATGTGAAAAACATTGTGGAGGGAGGAGAGTTAAAATTCCATGATAGATATGAAAAGGTTCAAAACAAGATGAGAGGACACAGCTTGTCATCTGGCCCTCCTTCCAGCACCAGAAATGTTGACGGTGTTGGACCCGCCAACATGTTAGGGGATCTCCTTGGTAAGAAGTCCCAATTAGACCTCAGACCGTTTGGTGTAGGAGTCCCAATAGTGGGTCGTACGGTAATGCCTTGACCACAGTTTTGTACTGTGGCAAGTAAGATGTCCCTATTGGTAGCAAGGGTGTGACATATGTGCTAACTCAAGGAAGGTGCATGAGCAATTCTAACACACGGAGGGTGAGGTGAGTGCACCCCTTGGAAACCTCTGATAGCACGGAGTTACGAAGCAAACACACAAGAAAAGATGCATCACAACATGGAAGGCAAGTTAGCTAGCAATCCAAAGTGATGGTTAAACCAAAAACACATTTCAGAAAGATACATACATACATATACAGAAAGCTACACATGCATGCGTAAGAAAACATATACATATGTCATTTAGAGTACTCAAGATAGCTAAAATACAATACAACATATCCATGAAACGTGTTGGCTCTATTATATTAAGAAGTGTAACTTCCAGTCATACAATACATCCATGTCCAACCACTAGTTCTGACAGCGGAAGGTTACAGCCACAACCACCTGCTACTCCAAAGAGATATACTAGCTCTGTGCAGTGGAGAAGCCAAGGGGTGTTACAATACTGTCCAAGCTGTCTCTAAGATAGTCTTATTGGAGGCTTGGCTGACCAAAAGCCTTTATAGTGAGTTATGAGGGACTATTTATAGCAAAGAGTGGGGTGGCCCTTGACATTCCCCTTTGTGACAGTTCATCTACCCTCATGACTCTTCATTTACTCTATGACTGCTACATCCAAATATCGACACTTAAACTTCTACTTGATAAAATGTTACATACAATCTGCACATGTACCCATGTGAGACAAAATGGCTTGAGCAAGCCATGCAAGACATCACTAACACTCATACCATTGTGGTGAGACCAACTCTTTGGCATCCTTGTGATGGTTGATGGTTGCAAATTGATGCCAACATTGGTTGTTTGTGATGGTGTCCGTGCGCTCAATGGTGACATCTTGCTAAAGCGAACTCTTGCCTTCGTTGCATCTGGGTACACTGATATGGCTCCTCTGTCCAACTCGTCTGATAGCATGCGCATGGTCGTCCTGGATGTGACCAGATTGGAAACATGTTGATGCATAGTGCCTGCACTGATCTCCAAGCATGTGTTGGTGGTCATGCACATAAACTTGTGAAAATACATGTTCAACTCCAGTTGGACTTGCTTCTTGTCTTCACCTTGGTGAGTATGCCAAATGGGTGGGATCACATGCGTGCACATAATGACATACATGCTTATGAATTCCCTTGCATGAAATCAACAACACTTCTCACCTTGTATGCTACATGCCAGTTGCTGGGATGGATCTATAAATTTTACGAGAGTAGTTTCATCCATATGTTCATGTTGTGCCCCCTATTGTACCTGTTCTTGATGCAACTCATTCTCTCGTCTATGAAGCTCATATTACTCCTTGAGTTTTTTGTTCAACACATGCAACTCCTTCTCTGTTCAGGTCTCTACTTTCACACAATCCTCAATTCGCACCATCACCTCATTGTGTCAATCTCCAAAGTTGCTTTTGTCATGAGTGGATCTGCTTTGAACTTGCAGCTTTTCTCTGCCTCTGTGTTGTCAACAACCTTCCTCTTGCATTCGTCACGCATAGGTATGTTGTCTTCTATTTCTACTGATGATGTTGCTCACTGTGATGTCATTCCCATTGATCTTGATATCCTTGTCCATGAACAACTTGATGTCTTCGTGGATAGGCAAGTTCATAGACATTTGATCGACTACATCCCCAGTTGCGCTCTTAAAAGTGTCTTTGACTCTGCTCTCCTAGAAGCCATTATACTTGTGTTGCTGAGAGACAGACGAACACCTGTGATTCCTAGAGACATAGAAACACTCATGGCAATCAATTTTTCAGTCGAAAACCAAGACAAAATTGAGGACTAACTTGCAACATACTTGCGTGATTGATCATGAAGGTTGCGCAATTTCTGCCGGGAGGTCGGGAGACTGACTACCAAAATTGCGCAAGGCATAGCCCAGGTTGTCATGAGGCCAACTGACTACTGGAACTACATAATGCATAGTCTAGCCTGGCCTCCTAAGGACTGAAACTGCGCAATGCACAATTTCAGTCAGCAGTGACATGCAACCAAAAAACTGCATTGCGCAGTTTCTGGGGCCAACAAGAGCTTTCTCCAAGAATTGTGTAATGTAAAGCCTGTAGGTTAGTGTTGGGCTAGACTTGCAGAATTTCTGGAGGCAAGGCCGAGCATTCACTTCCGGAAATGTGCATTGCTAGCTGGGCAATGCACGGTCCGGGCCAAGGCAGCCCAAGCCAGCCATTGGGCGACTGAAAACATGAGAAGTCCAAATGCATGAGGAGATGAGTGCAAACAAGAGTGAATGTTCATACATGCAAACAACAAGTGTAGGATTTAGAAAATGGGAAAGCATGCATGTGTGTGAAGCGAGTCGCTGCAACGATGACAGTTCATGCAAAAACAATGTCATGCATGTGACAACAGTGAAATGCGAACGAAAACTAAAACGGTGCTTTTACAAGCTAACATACATAAAAAAAAAAAGCAAGCGCTCACTAAAATCAAGCAGACAACACTCACGTGAAGCTAAACACAAAAAGTGACAGAAACACAGTGCAAGACATTATAAGCGGGCTTACTCCGAAACAATTGAGATGAATGTGTTGATGACTCCTAGATGCAATGTGGGATGTCAGAGTTGTAAGGTCAATGTGAGGAATGAGCTCTGTAGCATTTAGTTGATGATTTTCGATAAAATTGAGGTTGTGACGCGCATGCCACAAATCTAGGAAAATCGACACTTGGCGGGAGGTTTCTGAAATGATCCTTGCATGTAATCTCTAGCTGCTAAAAATAGATCCCTGAATCAAGGGATGCCTTTGCATGTTGCCTTGGGAGAAGTAGTCCATGCATGCAAATTAGTTTTGCTCGGTCCCAGAGGGAACTGGTCAACCTGAAGGCACATGCATCGGTCTGCGAGCTTGGGATGAAAATATGCGCAGTTTCTGGGTTGAGTAGAGATGGTTGTCCCAGAGGGATTGCACAATTTCTGGGAGGAACATGTGACTGTCTCCCAGGATTGCGCAATTTCTGGGCTGAGCAGCTGTCCTGGGTCAGACCTCGCAGTTTTTTCAAGGAAGCCTATTTGGCTGGATCTCACAATCAGGGAAAATTTTAAGGATGGAAATTTATTTTAAAGTTTAGAAACCTTGGCGAATCTTATTAATCCCTAATATGAAAATTGTAAAATATTTGGTGATATTTTTATAAAAACATTCAAATTTCTAATGATTTTATATAGCCTTTATAAATTTTTGGTGATAGTCTCTATAAATTTTTGGCGATTTTTAATGTAAAATAATTTTATCCTATAAAATTTTGGCAAATCGATTTTAGGAAAAATGGAAATTGGTGAATCCTTTTTTTGGAAAAAGCATGGAAAATTAGCCCATCTGCGAATATTAGCCCCTAAAATTTTCCATGCTCACAATTTGTGAGCTCAATAGGCTTCCTAGCTGGATTTTCACAATTTCTGCTAGCTGTTGGGTTTGCTATCCCAAAGGGATTGCACAATTTCTAGTAGCAGTAGGTGACTGCTGCCCAGAATTGTGCAATTTTTGGTTGAGCAGTCCTACCTGGACATATTGCGTAGTTTTTCCAGTGAAGGTTGATAGGCAAGATTGCGTAATTCTAGAGCCCAGCAGGGTGCGAGTTACGATTACACAATTTCTGTAGGGAAGGTTGGTTCTCCTCTAGAATTGTGCAATTTCTTGAGGGAGCTATTAAGCCTGTAGCTAGACCAAGTTCGGAGAAACATCCTGTGAGGGGGATGCAACAAGCTATGATGCACAAGCTGACAATCTTCTAGAAAACCATTGAAGGTTGTGTACTTGACAGTGCAAGACATGATGCTGAGGATGGTTGGTAGGGAGGCTCCAAAACAAAGCTAAGGAAAAATTTTGGAGGGTGGTTGTAGCCGCTACAACATTTTCCTAGATCAACATTGATCTTTTCCTTTATTGTTGCTCTCTGTAGAACATTAAACATATATGAATTAATAGATTGTTTGAAACATATTGTCTAATATTCTTAAATATATTATTAAAAAAAAAAAAAAAAAAAAAAAAAAAAAAAAAAAAAAAAAAAAAAAAAAACTCATATTCAATAACATTTTTTCATTCACATGATTCATCTTTTTGCAATCATTCTACCAGGATTTTGCTCTCTTCTGCACTTACATTAGAAATAATCTTATCGACCTTCCACATTTTGTGGCTCTGCATGACACACACTAACCAACACATATTAGTTAAACTTACATATAGTCCAAACATATTATTTTTGTAAATAATTTACAAATAATATGTCTTTTTTCTTTATTGGATGTGATATAATTGTGTTGATCAGTATTTTTGTTACTTGACAACTTTTTGGACATTTTTTTTATGAATATACAACCTGTATCGTCCAATCCGGAAGCCAATAATATTGTATACATAAATCAAATAATATTTGGCCAAAAAGAGTTATGGTAATAGGTACAATTAGTTTCATAAACACCCTGGTGTGTTTGACCTATTAAATGCACTGGGATTTTAACTGTTTAACACCAACAACAAAAAATATATTTTTTTAAATAACTTTAAATTATGATGGTGTGATTTGTAATTATAAAGTTACTACCATCACTGTGAAAATGAAAACATGAAAAATTGAATATGAGTCATTTAATGGTGCTATTTGGCAGAGGTGTGTCGGTGTGTTATATTACATAGGGTGCACCAATAAATAGAGGTTATTTTTAAAAAATGGACAGGGTCAACATGATTCGATGTGATATGTAACGATAAAAGCACCATCATAACCAGTGCTTTGTATTACATAGTTTGTACCAATAAATATACATTATTTAAAAAAAATGAACAGGGTCAACATGGTTCAGTATGATATGTAGTGATAAAATCACCTCCATCATTGGTGTGTTGTATTACATAGGGTGCACTGATAAATAGATGTCATTTTTTTTAAATTGACAGGGATGATAAGGTTTGGATCTGATTCAATAAGTAGCCCCCTTAATTTACATGTCAAATGCCCTATATATAATAAGTACACAAACCCATTAAATCTAAAATGCCTAAAATGAAAAACCCTAATTGTGAAGTGGTAGAGGGAGTTAAAACCTAAGGTGAAATTTCACAATCACATAAGCAAGAAGAAGCAAGGGTTTAAAGTAAGTATTGAATTTTTTTGTTTTTTTTCAAAATTTTCATTGAATCTAAATATGAACAGAAATTGTAAAAATTTTCATTAGTAAAATCAATAGTAAATTTTTTATTATGCAAGGCTTTTATTTATTTATTTTCTAAAGTTTGAATATATCTAAAAAAAATTGTAAAAGAATTAATAATAAATTTTAAAAATTTTGCTATGCAGGATTTTGTGTGAATTTACATACCTTTCAAAGTATGATCTTTCTGCAGTTCCAAAATATCCTACCATAGTGCTCCCAATATGTCTTTGATGCAAATGACCTCTCGTTTAATTAAACCTATCAGAGATTGAAAAAAAAATTATTAGTAAAATCAACAATAAAATTTAAAAAATTTACTAAGTAGGGTTTTGAGTGAATCACCATAAATTTCAACTTCTAATCTTCTAAATAGTTTTATTGTTCCAAAGTATTGTGCTGCTAGACAGTGCTCCTGGTATGTCTCTCTTGCAAATATCTCCCTTGAAATTTTGGGAAATATAATGAAATAGTGAATAAATTATTACTATTTAAAATACTTTATGAAATTAGATTTCAAAAAATCAATTGCCCCTCATTTTTCAATTTGAAAAAAAAAAACTCGTTTTTTGTTTCACTTCTTCTAAACATCAGTGCATTAGATAGTAAACAACACCGATGCATATAAATTTAACATGCACTGATTGTGATACATTCTCGGCATCCTAAATTTTTAAAACACACAAACATGATAGAATTCCTTTTTTTATTTTCGAAATCTTAGAAACAGTGGTTATTATTTCAATGCAAGGATGTGGTTTTTATTTAATGCATTGGTGCGGTAATTGATATAAGAGCATCAACATGATAGAATTCCTTTTTATTTTCAAAATATCATAAATAGGTGTAGATCGGTGTTGTTTTTATTTAGAAGCATCAATGTTGTTTGTTTTACAAGAGCACCAATATGATAGAATACATTTTTTATTTTTGAAATCTCAAAAACTGATGCAGTTATTATTTTAACGCCCCGGGGTGGTTTTTATGTAAACACATCAGTGTCATTATTTTTAGAAGAGCATCGATATGATAGAATTCATTTTTTCAATTCTTGAAATCCCAAAAATAGGTGTGTTTATTATTTTGTCAGATCAGTGTAGTTTTTATTTAAACGCATCAGTGAGGTTGGTTTTATAAAAGCACCGATATGATAGAATTCCTTTTTTATTTTGGAAATATTGGAAATCAGTGCAGTTAATATTTTAACGCATCGATCCTTTTAGTATTTAAACACAACAATGCAATTAGTTTTTATAAGCGCACAGTTAGGGTTTAAAAGATATTTGAATTTTTATTTTCACGTAAAATGGCATATTGATCTCAAATTATCCTTTAGGATGCATCTGCATGAGTTACAGTAGTTCATAGTATACATGTTCCGCCTAAATGCCTTATTCTTGAAAAATGGTTTGAAATCTATATTGAAATTTAGATTGTGGTTATAACATTCTCAAAATTAATTTTAGGTATGTACTCAAAAAAGTATTTTTGATTTTGCTCAAATGCAAGTAGAAAATCCCATAATATCAAATGGTCAATTCTTCAAATTCTAGCTCGTTCCACATTACTCAAAGTCCTTCACAGAGTTATCCCTTTCTATCTCTAGTAAGCTTAAATTTTAATAATATTTCGATTATCTATTTGAATTTTTTCTTATCCATGTCGATTTGAATAAAAATGTATCCGAATTTATAGGATCCTAATTCATAATCATGTTCAATGCAAAAAATATTCCACCATTTCAAAAACATCAGAAGCTCTTATTAGAAGTATCACATCACAAGCAGTGGGTAGATGAAAATGGACAGTCGCTTCACACTGCCAATTGGAACATGGTATCTTCCAATCGCAATCTTGGGTTAGCGACGGTAATAATTGTTTGGTATATTGTAATTTCAACAAATCAATTGCATTCTGCTTACTAATATCATTGATGTACTAATGTTCAATATTTTTTGAAATTAGGATTCTAGTGATGAAGAGCGACCCACCTACAATCTTCCATTACACCCCAGTATAATCATATATCGAGAGAAGGTTTCATTAATAGAAAGGATCAGAGAGGAAGCATACAAAGAATGGTTGAATCAACCACCTATTTAATTCTCACTACATTCAGATTCACCAACTACGAATGACTACAACAATAGTAGTTCTTCATCACAAGTTAGCAATGGAGACAATCAAAGAGAGGTTTGTATGGATGATTACTTACAGGATATGATTCCCATGGATGCAATGTTGTTAGATGCATTCTAGAACAATGAGCTAGGGGATGATGCTCATATCACTGATACCTTATTTGAAATCCTGAAATATGCTTCCACCACCCCTATCTTTGGACTTAATGGCTTGTCAAAGTGTACCCAGATGGGGAAAACAATGTTACTATACAACTTGAAAGCAAATTTTGGCATTTCGAATGCATTTTTATAGATATATTGAGGTAAATAACCTACATCATCGATCAAGTCCCTTATATTTTTAGAAATATTGTCAAACAATCAGCATTAAAAATGGTTGATTTTATGAACATTAAATATTGACATTGTACATTTATATTTCCCACAAACTGCAAGTTATTCAAAGATAAGGTTCTTCCAAATGATAATGTATTTTCAAGTAGTTGTGAGGAGGCAAAGCAATAACGTTGAAAATGTTGGGTGTTGAGTACATATCATATCATGCATGTCCAAATGATTGTATTCTATATAGAGGAGAATATACAGACAAAGAGATATGTCTTAAATATGGGCATGAAAGGTACCATAAATAAATAAAAGAGTGGGTAAATCACATTTTCCTCCTCATAAGACATTGAGAAACATGCCTATAATCCCAAGGATTCAAAGGATCTTTCATTGCAAAGAATTAGTTATGTTGTAGGGATGGAATGCCTTACACAAAAATGAGAAGGAAGTTATGTGAATCCCAATAGATTCAATAGCCATGAAGAATATAGAGCATACATGGACTAAAAATTTCAAGGATGAAGTATGAATTATACAACCCAAAATAGCCATCGATGGCATTACCAACTATTATGTTTGGCCTGTAGTAGTGATCAATAATAATACCGCCCGCGCCCCGCCACCCCCCCCCCCCCCTCTCCATGTTTGTTCATGAAGAAAGAACATAGTAGGTTGGCTCTCATAGTCCCTGGTAGAAGACAAGTGAATAATATGGATGTCTACATACAACCATTGGTAGATGAATTGAAGGCATTATGGGAAGGGATACATGTATACGATGTATCAAGAACCATCACAATAGAGAAGAGTTTTATATTGTATGGCATATGTTATTACACCATACATGATTATCGAGGCTTAGGATATTTCTATGGTAAATTACATGCTTATTGATTTGTTTATATACATAACAATATTGTTTCTCATATTAATTTAATTCCTTGAAATTGTATTGATCTCCATGATCACTAATGTTCCCTGTATGCAATAATTTGTAGGTCTTGTAACAAAAGGGTATCATGGATGTAAATGTTGTGGACCTTCTTTGAAGCCTAGCTGGTTCAACCACCTATGGAATCTAGTGTATGACTGCTCTAGGATATTCCTCCCAGAAGAACACTCTTACAAAAAAGCAACATCCACTTTCAATGGTAAACCAGTGAGAACCCAAAGGCCTACAATAATGACACCAGTCGAATGACTTAGAGCATATGAGAGGGAGAAGGAGAAGGAGTTTTCATAAATGTTTGATTCAAATGGGGAGCTTATGTTTGATGATATGGAATTATTCAACACATATGTTGAGAAATTTCCTATTAGGATGAAAAGGAAATATGTCTTTTATGTGCTCCCATGTTGGGAGCATCTTAAGATTGCCCACTTACTAGATCCCATGCATATATTTAAAAATGTTTCATATTATTTATGGAGGCACATATCATTGAAATAAAATGACACGTTGGTTATTAGGAGAGATATTATTTCTTAAAAAACTATAAAGAAACATTGGCCAAGACAAGAAACTCGAGGAGAGGTTGATCCCTCTTGGTATTTCAAAGAAGGTGATGCCCCATGGATTTCAAAGAAAAATGATATTTCTTTGGAAAATGAAGTTATAATGGGTTTACAGGTGCCTTATTTATATGGGTCTTCACTATTACGCTACTTCACTGTGGAAGACCATTCTTGGGGGTTGAAATTGCATAACCATTTGAACCCTATAAGAGTATGTATGTCAAAAACATGATTTATTATTTTTTATTAATTTTATGCAACGAGATATTTCATAATTAATTTTTGTACATACTATTTACTTTGCAATGCCATTATTCTCTACTCATATGAGGGTTTGGCAACCATGACTTCCCCCAAGACCTACAACATTCCATATCTAAATTATATGTGTTTCTACATTACATCACATCAAAGGAGATTCATATGGCTATCATTCTATGGTGGCATCAAGAGATAGCTGAGATTATTTTTATGTTTGAGAAGGAAATGTCGACGAGTTTCATGGACCAGTAGGTTCATATTCTAATTCACCTAATAAATGAGGTTAAATTACATGGGGTGGTTTCTTGTCATTGGATGTTCTTCTTGGAGAGGTACATGAAGAAATTGAAAGGCTTTGTTTGACTAAGGGGTCTATGGAAGAGGGTTACATATCATATGATTCTTTCTATTATGCCAGTGAGTACATAAATCAGATTGAAAACACACCCGGTTCAATGAATTGGGATGATGAAAGGGACAAAGACAAAAGAGAAGTGGAACTTCTCCAAATGAATGGAAAAAGGTGCATGACAAAGATTTAGTGACTTATCATTTTTCAAATTTCTACATAGTAATTATTCACATTGAACTTCATATTGATGCATATTTTGATCTCATATTTACTATATATGTTGGTTTGATTTCATCTGTGAATTCAGAAATTGAAGTCATCAACAAATTCATTCTTTACAATTCATAAGTGACATAGTCGTGGGTATCATTGTATGTATATAAGAGGATATGGGATAGTCACAATAAAGAATATGGATGATTGAATGGTAGAAGCATGCCTTATCCTGATCATTTAAAAGAAAATATTCCAATGACATTCCTTAACAGTTGGGTTGTTGATCAAGTTAGAGATAAATATGGTACACATAGTCGTTACTTAGGTGTTGAAGAGGATGCATTAAACATAGGGATTGGGTGGAACAACTCGGTAATAATCTCTCTTTGTATAGTTTTAACTTCATAATGCACCTTTGAATAGTAACAACTACATTTTATATTTTAATTATGTTTGGGTTATTAGACACATGACACTATGATTTTTTCACTTTTTTCTAGTTGCATTTTTTCCCATATTTGTGGTCATATGGACATGATTTTCACACAAAGGATGTCGATGATGGATGCATGACACAAGATTGTGGAGTGGAAGTCAAATTCGACCAATCTAGTCATGTTAGCGATCACGATCAAAACCTAATAAAGGGGATGTTAGGTTACATCGGAAATATACAAGAGATAACTCAATTGGACTTATCTTCTTTCCAATGTTTTAATTTTAGGTGCAAGTGGTGGGACACCTTTGATTGGAATAATGTAAAGGAAGATCTTGATAGTGGGATGATATCTTTCAACTGTAGAAAGATCTGGCATGAAGCTATGAATCCTTATGTTTTCCCCAAAAATTGAAATCAGGTGTTTTTTTAACCATATGTGTTGGATAATGATTGGTAGTTCATATTAATACATGACATTAGATCAAAACATATTTTTGAGAACAACATTGTTATCATGCCAAGCGAGGAAGATAATCAGGGTGATGACCACGAAGAGTGATATGTACTTGTGTTATTTAATCAATATTATTGTTGTATGTTTTTGTTTTCTTTATTCCACTAATTATATTGTTTTCTATTAATTTTGTTGCCATTTTATATAATTTCTAAGATTCACAAACGTTTTTACACATTTTTTTTCCAATGGAAACATTTTTACACTTAAAACTAAGTATTTCCAATTGTGATATTTATAATTTAAAAATTAAAATTTTAATATATTTGTTTAATGTGTTTAAACCTACTTTATAACAGACTTCTTCTATAGGCTTTGGATACACATGAGGATGGATCAAAATATTGTATTTCTAAGTATGAGTTATTAATTTATAACTATATTTGATTAAGATATCAATCTAAAGATACTCATATTATCTCCTTTTTCAAATGAGATTGTGAGTATTAATCTAAAATAAATCACAAAGTGATAGAAAATTAAGGAGGAAAATCATATTTGTGTTATATATGTGTAATAAAAGGCCTACTATAACCATCGTCAAAGTTTTTCAATATAGTAAAATAACCTCCCTTATTATCAGTATGCAACATATCTCCATAAATATAAATGGAGTTTAAAACATGGTGTGCAATATCTATGATAATAAGGATTCAAGGTGACAATCATTCTCAAATAGGAAAATGAGAATAATATAACCTAAATGAGAAAATATGGAATTTGGAAATAGAATTGAAGATTTATTCTAGATTTAGATACTTATTGGTTTATTAATCACTTCACATGTTTTTTCTTTAGGTTTATATCAAAATCAATATAAATGTAGTGATAAATCTATGACTTTAACAATGAAAAATTTGTGTATTAATACGTAAGATTAAATTCTTGACATGAGAGGTAAATTCATGTTTATTATATTTAAATTACAGTGCTTGCAACATTATGTAAACTAAAAGGAGTTATTATGCATGTATAAAATGTTGATTACATCTTTTTATGGACCATAAGAGAAACAAATAGCTTACATGGATGCATGAGAGGTTTTATTTTTTTTATTCATGGATAATGGAAGAGTTTTTTTTCTTTTGAGTGGTAATTATAAATAAAAGTTGAATCAATAAATATTTTATGGCTAAGAAATACATGATAAATAATGTGATGGTGATTAAGAGGCATTTGTTTGATTGTCTAAAAGACTTGGTCATGCATTTTTCTTTCCTATTTAGATTATGTAAAATAAATATCTATTTATATGTATTTATAATCAAATTATTTGAAGTAGACATGTCTTTATAATTGTAAACATGATATAATATTAGCTAGGAGAAATGTGAAAACATGAATTTTTTAGTGACTATCTCATGAATAGTATGTGGAAAAAATAATATTTCTTGAGTTGTTCATTAAGAAATAATCAAATATATTATTTGTCAAAAAGTTAGATCTAATATAGTATGATTTTTGTATTATTTAACTCATATTTATTATTAAGAAAGGAAAACTTGAAACCACAATAGCAAATAAAGAACCAAAATAGCACCAAATTGTTGTATCTTTATTACTAGAAAAACATTCACTTCCCCTTTAAGGGAGAACTTCCAGTAGAGAAAATCCCCTACTACAAGTAACTTCACAAGCCTTATTTTACATTTCTTGATCATAATATTTAGAATGAGAAATCTCTAATTTAAATTGGTGATAGTTGCTATAAATACTAAATTTAAATTGCTTGAAACTCTCATAACTTTAGTGATAAATTAAATTTTATTAAAATATATTTTTTAAGTTATATTAAATCTAAATTAATTATAAAAAAATCCCCACTTAAGTTTTTAAATTTAACAATAGATTGAATTTTATAAACCAATATATATCCATCTTAACAACGAATCTACCAATAGTCGGGAGGGATCAAATCTCATTATATGAAAATCTCTTTTTAGAATGAAAAACTTGAAAAGAAAGATGTACATGTCAAAAGATTTAATCTCTTTTAGTGCTTCATAAATATGTGATTAAGATGGATCTATAATGGTTTTCTATCTCTATATATAGATCAACCATAGTGTATTTTTTAGTTGTTTGAATTGTACTTTTGAATACTTTATTATTATTAATATTTTATATTAAAAATTGAATGAGTTACACATTTTCATCTTATTAAGAACTAACTAAATTATTTTACCTTTAAATATTTTTCCCTTGTGAGTGTTGAAATATTTTACTAATTAGGTTAGAATGAATATGTATGAATTATCTAAGGAATAGAGAAATATTTATGGTAATTGTACAATTATAGTTTCAACCATATTAAACTTTATAATCTATAAAAATATCTTTGCATTTTTTTGAAGCCGTTTTGCTTGTAATTTTATATATAAAATTTTGATATAACTTCACCAATACATAATCTATACTAAATATTATTTCATAAAAATAAACATCATGATGATAACCATATAACAAACATAAACATCATCTAATTATATACACCTCTAGCACATATAAATGTCATTATCTAGCACACAAATCTAATCATCTAAGAGAGCATCATGATCGTGATCACATCTAAAAAATAAAGCATTCTAATCTAACATCATCAACACACACATCCTCAAATACACAACTCATGTCAAATAACTATTATCACATACACATCTACCTGCAAGCACAGTAAATGAACATATCTAACATGACCTAACAATATACACATCAACACCAACATATAAATTAAGTGCATCAAAATGACAAAAAAATGCACCATCCATATATATATAGACACACACACATACACAAACAAGTAAAATATATATATATATATATATATATATATATATATATATATCTATATATATATATATATATATATATATATATATATATATATATATATAGACACACACACACACACACACACACAAACAAGTAAAATAATTGCATCATGTTAAGTAACTCGTATAAATGATTTGATACAATAGATGTAGTAGTGGCAACCTGGTCTATAGTAGAAGAAAATGGATGGTCAAGTATTGCCTCAAAAATCAAACTATGAGGTGGAGGAGAAGGTGGCTAGTCTGATCTATCAGGAGAAACATGAGTCATTGCCACTAGTATTGGGTGATCATGAGGTGAATGATGAGGAGGAGGAGAACTGCTAGAAAGATCACTGACACCCTGACCAAGATTTGATGGGGTAGTACTACCAAAATCTCCATCATCTCCCTCATCATTATGATCTGATCGAGTATCACTAGGTTAAGAACCATGTGATGTATCTATTGCATGCCCATCCCTCCTCGTTGCGAGTATATTGGTAGCTCTGAAAATATTATGCATAAGGCTCATCATATCGCATAGAGAGACCCTCAAGAGCTCTAGAAGCCTAGGATCTGCCCTAATGTCTTGAGCCCTCATAGGGAGGACTCCCTCCTCAACCAAAAGTATTGAGAGTCACTCACAGTACTCTATCATGAATTCGACATCATCCTTACATGTTTGCATGCCTGCACCCCTCTGCATCTGAGGATGTGCCTCACGCTTTGGGATGACACCCATCTCTTCACCTCCATCCTATGGGAGAGGATGCATGTTGCCAACAAAACTAATGGTGTCTACAAAATATATAGTGCACAACAATAATTAGAAAATTTAATAAAACAAGTTAAAAATGTTAAAATAAATTTTATTCTAAATAATTAAGACAATAAAATGAAACTAGATTAATTTAAATAAAACACTAATATTACCTCTATCATATACAATCTCATCCATAGTGAAAAGGATGTTGGGACACTGTCTCCATCCATCCTTGTGTATGGACACGACACCAATACAAACCTGTGGTCGTCCTCACTGGCTAGTAGCCCCAATGCCTAAGTGAAAATCTTGGTTGGATACTCCAGCAGGTCCCTATTGGGCATAATCTCACCCCACATGAGCATCCACACCTAAATCATCGGCTTAGGGGGGAGATGGTCAAAATTAGGCCTCATATCCGCAAACCTCTAAAAAAGTAAACACAAAATCTTTGAAGCGAAATGGAAGTTCACTCTCCCATGTATCATAGCATGACATCTATCTAAATCCCCACAAAACTACTACAAAGAATGGCAAACCATATGGTACATCGTGGGCTCTACACCAAATAATAAATATAAAACAAAAGAGGGAAACTAATGTGCTTCCCATCACTAGTCACATGGTCTTTACTCAATGAACCTCTGGCATATCATGTGTGTTCATAGCATACTAAGCAATACCTTTAATTTGACTACATATTGGAAAATACCTCTAAAAATCACATTATTTAACCCCTACCAATATGAACCCAATGCACCTTCCCAATTTGAAAAAACCCTACTTTCACTAGACATTATAGGTATCCATTTTTTCATTGACATTTTTTATACCCTTTTATATCTTTTCATCAACTTTGAGCTCCATTTTTTATACCTTCCAATAAAAAAACCCTTTACCCCTATTATATGCTCAATATATTATGACATTTTTTCCTCAATATATATCACCCAATATGAATGCACACGGTATGGTATTTCTTCCCCAGTGAAACCCTCATGTCAGTACTATGGTGTGCAATGGTACTCACTAATAGTGAGAAGCACCTAACACCTATGCACTAAAAGAAGAAATCCGTAATTGTCCACCAGACACCTGAAAATCTTCTACATGCACTACATGATCCCCAACATATATCTAAGAGTAGACAAGCTGAATCTCTACTACAACACAATGGGGGACATTAGGGAACTGGGAAAATCCTCCCCTCTCCTGGATAGGCCAGTGACAAAATATATGTCCTACTCAGAGGGTTCATACCACATGCTAGGATCAACACATAAATATCGTTGGTGGACATTCCACCGATGGATCAATCTCTCTCCCTCTCTCGTGCCTCCCATGAAG
Source organism: Pinus tabuliformis (assembly GCA_031772625.1). Classification (NCBI taxonomy): domain Eukaryota; kingdom Viridiplantae; phylum Streptophyta; class Pinopsida; order Pinales; family Pinaceae; genus Pinus; species Pinus tabuliformis. The sequence continues at coordinate 456,277,678 of CM062809.1, read as the reverse complement.
GACCATATTGTATTGGCCTGCAATTTTCTCCTACCCCTGTTGTTGCTCCCTCTATTGACGTCTCTACTACATGATTGACATATAAAATACATCAACCTCATACATAAAACATAATTTTTTTTATTTAATGAAAAATATATTTATAAATATAGACATATAACTTTCAATTAAAAAAAAAGGTTCTTTGGTGCACCAAAAAACATAAATGAACCGGAACTGGTGTGCCACCAAACAAGAAAGAACCAGCCATGGTGTGTACATCAAGATGATGCACCGTTTTTTGTTTGCATACATACAAACATATTGGTTATTTTTATTTTCAAAGTGGTGCGTCAAGACAACATTGTGCACCGTTGCCTACGTATAAAGTTTTCACACCGAAATAGCATGTTCAGGTTATCAAACACACCGAGATATTTTTTTATTACTATCCATGTGGTGTGTTTGATAAATATAAATTCATTGGAAGTAACTTTTACCATATTGACTAATGTAATAATTATAGCTTTTCCTGGTGCGTTTTAATTTACCAAACACACAAACAAAACTGCAGTGTGTTAAAGTCATGCACCATAAAACGGTGCACCCTATAAATTTTTAGGGTGCACCGTTATCAATTGTAGTCGAACCTGTCGAACACACAACACAGGAAAAATAAAAATAAAAATAATAGATTATTCGACCTAATTTGTAATTCTAATCTACTAGAAAAATAAATTAGAGAGAAACATAGACATTACCTACATACAAACACATTGGTTATTTTTATTTTCAATGTGGTGCTTCAAGACAACATTGTGTACCGGTGCGTACCTTTTCCCACTGAAATGGGATGTTCAGGTTATTGAACTCACGGAGCTATATTTTTTTAATATTATGCATGCGATGCATTTGGTAAATATAAATGCATTGGGAGTAACATTTACCATATGCATTGACGTAAAAATTATAGCTTTCTTTGGTGCGTTTTAATTTACCAAATGCACTAACAACATTGTAGTGTGTTAAGGTCATGCACTGAATTACAGTGCACCTTGTAAATTTACAAGGTGCACTGCTACTGGCGGAAGTTGAACCTATCGAACACATTGTGCAGGAAATAAAATATAAAATACAATGGATTTTTAGACCTAATTTATAATTCTAATCCACAAGAAAATTAAATTAGAGAGAAACATAAACATTACATGGACATTTTCTCGTGAGGGAGGCATAGTTGACACGTAAATAAATAAATAAAAATCACCAGCATTTGAGAAAATTCAAAATCCACGCATTGAGTACGAGACGAAAGGATGGTGAGCAAGAGAAGCACTGACGACAGGGAACTTGAGTGATGAAAGAGTAGCATTGGTGCTTGAGAGCTCTATAGGATTGCAAATGGTAAAATGAAATTTATGGCTGGTAGGCTTTTTTAATTTAACCCTATTCTAGTGCATACTATTTCCAAGTGCACTACTTTAAAAAATAAAAAAATAAAGGCCCTATATCGGTGGTATTAGTATGTATGCGCTGAGGTGTTTGAATATATGAATAAAACTCGTGTGTCACAGAAAATAACACCGAAATGGTAAAAATAATTTTACAATCGACACTTTTTCTAATTTAACCTTTTTCCAGTGCTATCGAGTAGTATAAGCATCGATGCCTTGGTTGTTACACACCAAAGTGTTTAAATACATGAACAACATTGGTGCCTCATGGGAATATATCACCAAAAGGACGAAAATAATTTTACGACCAAATTTTTTTAAATTTAAGCTTGGTCTGGTGCTATCAAGTAGCGTAGGTATCAGTGCATCATATATATGTGGTGCACCATTGTTTTTATTTATATAAAAAATAAAGCTTCGATGGTGCACTACTCTCTATTAAGAACCGGGGATTTTAGTTCACTTAACAGCACCAGTGCTTATAATATAATAGGCACAACACTATTTTTAAGTTAAAAACTCCACAACAATGCACTATATTGTGTATGCATCGGGACGTTAGTGTATTGGTTTAGCACTGGGTTGTTGTCAGAGTATAGCACTAGACTGGGCAAAATGAACTTTACGACTGACATTTTTTATAAATTTAAGCCTTTTTTGATGTTATCGAGTATTATACACACTAGTGTGATTTTTTTGTACTTAGCACACCATTATTTTTTATAAAAAATAAATCTGCCACAATGCACCATATGCTATTAGGTATCGATGCATATATGTATAGTAACAAACTGGTGCATTAGTGTATTAGAGATACACCGTTAAAAAACAACTGCTAAAAGATCTTCCCAACCAAATGCACTAGTGGCCTCTACTACAAGTGGATTTTTGGGCTACTTTTATAGAGGCTTCTGCAAAAGCCTTTGCTAGAGGGTCTTTTCCTTGTAGTGTTTCAACCCTTCTTTTATAGAAGCTTCCATAAAAACCTTTGCTAGAGGGTCCTATCCTTCTTTAATGACATCATCATTTATGATAAAACATGGCAAGCCCATATCACCCATGTGGGTAAGGTATTACAGTTACTTTCTCATTGTCTTTTTTTTCTCAAAAGGTCGAAATGTGCTTTGTGGCCTTAGTAAGGATGATGCAAAAGTGGACCCCAAGAAAATATAAGATATGAAGGATTGTCCTCGAACTAAGACTCTTAAATGCTTATGGGGCTTCCTAGGCTTAACAACCTACTACAGAAAGTTTGTCCATAACTATTGAAAAATTTCATCCCTACTTACTACTTTATTTAAGAAAAATTCTTTTAATTGGAATGAGTTAATTTATCATGCCTTTCAACCTTTTAAATATGTTATTTGCAACACTCTAGAGACTATTTCTAGCCCTACCTAACTTCATAAATGATTTTGTTATGAAGTGTAATGTTTTCAATAAAGGAATTCATGCAATTCCGATGCAAGAAGGCTACCCCTTTGCCTTTACTAATAAACAACTCTTGGAGAAACACTTGGGAAGATCCACTTGTAAAAGGAAATGATATCCATTTTGTATATTTTCAATATCTAGTGCTCATACTTAGGAAACATTTCTAGATTAAAATGGATCATCTTAGTCTCAAATTATTTTTGGAGTGGAAACTTTCATCACTAGAGAGGTCACAAAAATTCTCAGCAATGATTATAAGACCATATATAAGAAGCAAATGTAGAATGTGGTCCGATATGCTCTATTTAGAAAATATGTAAAGGAAGGGTCCCATTTTTCCCTATCTTCCACTATAGTTGATTGGTTGATAATAGTTCACCATGAATGGTTACAATATTCTAAGACTTCCAAACTAATCCACCAACTTTAGTAGGATTCTCAAGCATTTCCTAGATTCACTTGGAAAAAATAGAAGCTCCAATATAATGACCATCTATATTTTACCCTACAATCCACTCTTAAATCAATACTGCTTTTAGAACTCCATGCTTAACCAACATTAAGATATTCAAGATTTCATAACACATATGAAAAGATCAAACACTCATTTTTCTAGGATGTTATGAAAAATGATATTTTTACTTTCATGGTTAAATGTTACACTTGCCAACAAAACAAGGCTAAAATAGTGAACATTCCAAGTAAACAACAACCTTTACCTATGCCACTTGTTGTATGGATCAATATATCTATTGACTTTATTGTTGGTCTACCAAAATCTAATAATAAATCAGTAATGTTGGTGATGGTTGATAGACTTTGAAAATATGCTGATTTATGTTTCCTAAAACATCCTTTTAAATATTCCATAGTGGTCCAAGTTTTCATGGATAATATCTTGAAATTACATGGGATGCCATAATTTCTTTCCATTGATTGTGATCTTGTTTTACTAGTAACTTCTAGCAAAAATTATTTCAGCTCCAAGGCACCCAATTGCATCTTAGCACTTCTTGTCATCCCCAAAATATTGGTCTTATAGCTAATATCAACAAGTTCTTGGAAGCTTATTTGCAGTGTTTCACATCCAAATGACAATCTCAATAGGTTCAGTGGTTACCTCTCATTGAACGGTGGTAAAATGAAACTTTTCATGGTGCCACACATATGAATCCCTTTAAGGTAGTTTATAGTCAAAAGTCACCATCAGTCTCGTCTTACCTACTTGGTGCCTCAAAGGTACAAAAGGTGTACAAAACCATTAAAGCTTAGGTTGAAATTCTATGAAGTCTCAAAGATAATTCTTCCATGGCTTAGAACCATGTTATGAAGCAACATGTTGATCAACATTGCTCCAAATTCCATTTTTTTGAAGACGATCAAGTGTTTCTTCATCTACAACCATAAAAGCAAACTTCCCTTAAAGTTGAACACCACCAAAAACCCACTCCAAAATTTTTACGACCCCTACACAATACTCTAGTGTATTGGGCTTATGGTTTATAAATTACAACTTCCCAACCACTTTAAGATGCATCTAGTTTTTTTGTTTCCTAAAAGAAAGTAGTTTCATTTAATTGTATTGTCCAATCCAATCTACTAGAATTGGATGAAGAAGGTTCCATTTAGGTACAACCAGAATTTATCGTTGACCACCATGATATTTGTCTCCATTAGCAGACCATTCAAAAATTTTTAATACAATGGAATGGTATACCACCTAAGGATGCCACTCAGGAGCCTGTCGATATTCCATAACAATTTCCATATCTGAATCCTTGAGGACAAGGTCATTCTCTACTTAGGAAGGCATGTTAAGGTCATAGCCTCCCTAATCCTTATAGAAATATTACTATATCATCATGTAATAATGACAATCATTAGTAAATAAGACTGGTAGTAGTGTGAACACAACTATTGTAAGAGCAATTATTAGAAGGTTCTACTTGCTAGAAAATTCCTCCTCTAGAATGTTATCGGATGGTAGAAAATAGTATATATAGAAGTAGAAGCATTGTAAAATATGTCTTTGGGGATTATTGTAACCGAGCTTTTCTCTATCACAAGCTTCTCCCTCAAAGAGGAGAGTGAACAATGTATTCTTAATAATAAAAATATTATATTTTTGCTCTTGCTAAGAGTGTGTTCTCTATTTTGATTACTTCATTTGAAATATTAAATGTTATTTCCATTTCTATTCTAAATATTTTTGTTGGGAATATTACAATTTCTTCCAACCAATAGTTAGTGTTGTTATAGCAATAAAATCCTCAGACAATCTTTTCACATCATCTCTTAATTCAAATTGAACATTTAACTCTTGTAATCTATTCCAAAATTTATTTCTAGACATCATGTCAAGAAATTTACTTATGTCAATGAAACAACACAACTGATTAGTTTCGTTATTATGACATTAGCATATGGTGATCCCAAGAATAACTAAGTAATCCATGATTGAATTGAATCTTCTACAACGTGCTTATCATTTATCTCTTTTTTATGACTTTCTAAGCATATATTAATGATTCTTCCTTTACAAAAGAATTCTAGATAACTTGGATAAAAGAGAGTTATTCATAATGGTCCTATAACTTGAGAGGTTGCTTTTATCCACACTTTTGAATATATCAGTAATGAGGTTTTGAGACTGTGGTTTAGGGAAACCTTACTTGATTCCAAATTTCAAGAACTTATGAATGTAAGAGATTAGGAAATGACCTCTAAATTTTATGATTCTTATTTGATACTATTTGATATCTTTAACTTTCCCTATTGCAAGTTGTTTAAGCACAAACATTAAATATTCCAAAAAATTCAGGGTTTGAATGTTGCACAACAACACTTATTCATACGGCTTCTTAAAATATGAATTGCAATCATATTATTTTTTTAGTGTTTCAAAATAAGGAATTGTCTCTAAAATATTTTAAGATCAAATTTAGAAAGATAAAACGGTTTCTCATATTTATTTATATGATATATACTTCTAATTTTTTTAATTAAAAATTAGCAATGATTTATCTTATCAACTTTATCACACCAATAACTTGTTATTAGATTTCCAAAAATATATATAAGAAAATAGTTGGTAATTATATAGACATATATAAAAGCACCATAATAAATTTTAATAAATAACAAAAATTATAGAAAATATTGATTGAATTTTAAATTTAAACAAATTCTTTAGCATTCTATTTTTTAAATAATTTATTTATTTAAAAAAGTATTATTTAATATATTTAAATAATTTAAAATTAATGTAATTTAAAAAATAATTACGATGGATTTATGCTATTTTCATCCCTATAAGGTGATAAATGATAAGAATAATATAAATTTTATGTGAAAGTTGATGATTGATTGGAAATTTCCAAAAAAAAATTATATTGTTAGAGATTTTCGAAATAGTATCGTGTATAAATGATATTTTTTTTTAGTTTTTGATGATGAATAAAGATCTTATCTGAAATATTAAACCAGTCACATCCAAAATATTAGAAAAATCAGATACTTTCACAATACTATTCCAAAAATCTAAAAAAAAAAAAAATTAATGATTATTTATGTCATTAAAATTTATGCTTCTTCTAAATTATATATCAATTTATATAAAAAAACTCAATACTAAATATTGATAATTTTGCGCTATTTAAATTTATGCTATTCAAATATTTGACTGATAATGAATTTTAACTATATAAATTTTACGTGCATATTGAATATATGTAAATTTGTAAGTCTTGATTTCATATTTATATAAGATTAAAACAATGATATCAGCAAAGTAAAAGTAACTCCATACGGTCGAAAAGTAAGATGTTAAAAGTCAAGCAGCAGGTCCCGCGCCATCGTTAAATTTTAACGATGAAAGTTCATAAAATGATAATAAAATATCATTTTATTGTATTTGGTAACAATTTTATTTTAATGTTAAATATATTATTGGTATATTTTTAAAAAAATAATAAAGATAAAAATTTCATCATAAAAATAAAACAACTAATAAAATATTATATTATTAAATATCAACATAAAAAATTAAAAAATATGATCAACTAATATTATTTATATTAATATACATATATTTATATTTATATGTGTATGATTTATTCTTATTAATATATATAACTGTTTATAATTAAATCTATTAAATTATAATTTTAATATAATAATAAGTTATTTTAAGTTGAAAATATTGTGAAAAATATAATTTATGAAAATAGAAATAATAGAAAAAAAATCACTGTATAGAGTAAACATATCTTTTATGATAGTGATAAAACTGAGAAATACAAAATGATGAAAAATTAAGCTAATATTTTAGTTTTAATAAAATAAAATAATAATAATAAATTTTATAAATAATAGATTTCAAAAATCTAAAACTAAAATAATAATAATAAATTTTATAAATAATAGATTTCAAAAATCTTAATAAATGTACAGCAGCACCTCACTATACAATACCAGGTTCCAAGGTTTAAGTATACATTGAAAATTTCCATGGAATTCCCTGGTTTTATAGTCTTGACTGTTCAATGCCCTATTTAACAAAAAATTACAGAGAGGTGAGGCTTTAGAATCCCAGCGACACCCATATCTAACCATATCACAGAGAACCAACCAAGCGGAAGTGGTAGTGTTCGTCTGGATTAGATTGCTTTGCAGTTTTCACAGGTTAACAGTATGTTTGAACCACACATTGCACTCTGGTTCTTATCTCTATTAATCTCCTCCGCAGTCTTCGTAGAGACTGGATTCGTGTAACCAGCTCTTGCAATCATACACAGAGCAGAAGGACTGCATGCAAGAAAGGGCTAAAAGTATCACTGCAGCTACCAGAGTAAGGAATTGCCAGGAGCCGAATATATGTTTCTTCACAAACTTGACCGCCACAACTTTCCATTTTCTGTAATAATATGTATTGACATCCTCTATGACTTTGTCAAGAAATTCAACTTTTGTGTGATTAACACACTTACCCATACTGTTCCAGAGGTTTGCGATCTCCCTGTCGCCTTTCAGATGGTTGGAGATAATTCCGTTCTCTCTCAACAATTTTACATCTTCTGCGCGATCGATTATCCCGTTCATGAAATCGGTGTAACGTGTGAAAACCATTGCACCGGGCGCCGCCGAAGCTTCAAATGCCACCAGATTTCTCAAGATTACCTCTGTGCTGCGATCCATCCTTATTCTGGGCAGGTAAAGCGTGGCACTGGTTTTCTCAAAGTGTACGGTGGACAGGTCGCCATCAGTAGGGACGAATTTGACACCCGCAGAGTGCAAATCGGCCACGGTTGGAATAGCCGGTTCGTGTCGCTTGGGTGCTATGATCTTAACGACAGATTCTTCTCGCTTCCCCTCCCCTCCTTTCGTCGTCTCAGATTTGATTGTATGCTTCTTGACCAAACCAGTAAATGGTTTTAGGTTCCGTGCTCGCTGATGCAATTCCCCGAGAAATCGAAGAGGGCGAACATTGAGAGAGGAGAGAGCCTTCCAAAACAAAGCACCGAAGGTTTTTCTAACGGTCGAAATGTCTACTTCATCATCAAGCGACTCGCTCCCTTCTTCATCGGTTGAAATTGGATCTTGATTAATGTTGGAAACATTAGGGACGATGGCGTAGTACAGCACCTCTAGGATGTGCCCTCTTTCGTTTATATAAAAATTCGAGTTGTCAGGCAAATTGAAAGGAGACAATTCTTGGCAAACAAGCCTTAGCAGTCTGGAGAGCCTCTCCTCTCCCTTGACTTTAGAACCCATCTGCAATTCCAAAAGCTTTTGCAATAGAAACAGCGGCAATTGATTTTCCAGCATCATCAGATCTCTGATAATGGAATTATGGGCGGCGCTGGTGCCACTCAGATCCAAGACTCGTCCCAGCTGCTTGAAATCCGCGTCCGGTGCTGTGTTGGTGTGTCTGACATAAAACTGCAAACATTCAAGAAGAAAGACGGCGTCCAGAGCCATGAGCAACGCCAAGGTTTCTTCCTTATAATCAATGAACTTGTGATAGCAACTCCGGATTTGCAGGTCGTACTTCTTAAACTCCTCCACAACAACGGACCGAAACTTGCCTCGTTTGTTGATTCTTTTCTCAAATCTCTGAACTGCTGCCAGTTTATAGCGCTCCATCTCATAGAGCTCAGATCTCCAGTGGTGATAGGGGCCGATAGAAACCGATTGAGGAATGTACGCTTCGGGCTTCAGTGCCAATAACTCTTTGGGCACATTAAACACGGACGCACAGAACTCGTCCTCGTCTTCTTGTTGTTGCAGAACATCGAGACTTTCCTTAATTTGAATAACCCAACCATTCTCGTCGATATTGGTTTGAACAAGATTAGTGCTGCTTTCCATGTTTCAGGGTCGCAGACAAGGAGCCACACAAAAAATCGTCGATAAATGTTGGAAAATATTTATGACAAAAGAAAGGAGAAAAGTTCAGAATATTTGTGACAGTTGAATGACTGCGAAGGCTTATATATAGAGGTTAAACGCACGTGAGCTCGAAGGTAGTGGCGGGTAAACCCTTCCGACTGGGGGTAGCGGGTAAGCCCTTCTTACAACATTTCCGTGTCTGCGTATGACTAATACAAGTACGGAATGAAATGGTTGTTATGACTAATACAAATACTATATGAAATGGTTGTTATGACTAACACAAATACTGTATGAAATGGTTGTTATGACTCATACACATGCTGTAGGCGCAGAAAACTTATAGGCTGTTTCAGAAGAAAGGTCAGTGACGCATTTGATATTATCCATCATTCAATTTCTCCACCTGATTCAATGACAAGTTCGTGAAGTGGATGTTCACGTCGACTCAGTGGGTGTTGAATCTAGGTTCGAAGATAGAGGACATTGCCAAGTTCGTTTCGATTTAAGGAGAACATCAAGGGACTCTACAAGGAGAAGCTGCGGGGCTGCAATGGACATTTGGCTAGATGCCACACAGGTTTTTTTAAACCAGCATAGATTAATAAGTACCGATCGAACATGAATTACTTGAGTTACATCAGATAAAAAAATTTACTTTGCAATTTTTTTGGAGTGTTTAAATAATATTATATATATATTAAGTTGTTGAATCTAGGTTTCTGTGATCTATATCAAGTTTCAGAAAAAAAAAAAATATATTCAGGTTAAATCACATGATAGTACATTTATCCAAGCGTTTTGAACCACACTAGTTGGTTCAAAAAGCGTCCACAAATGTATTATCATGTGATTTAAACCTAAATTTTTTTGTCATATATATCGATTTTTTAAATTATGTTAGGTTTTTGATTATTTTTTTAATGCTAAATAAAATATATATAGGGTCAAATAAAAATTTTAATTGTAAAATTTGAATTTCTTTTATATATAAATATGAGTTAATATAGATTTTTAAATAATTTATCTACATTTCACACATTTGTTTACCTTTAATTACTTTATAACCTTTTTTAATTTCTAATTACTTTTTAACATATTTATATTTTGAAATGATTATTTTTCTATTTAAAATATAATTTTCAATTTGCAGTGGTCTCACTTGTATTTAAATCTCTAGAAGCGTCACCCATACCCCATAATATAGTAGTATACAATCAATATGAAAACAAGTCCCATCACCAACTCTACTCTCTAGAATTTTAGTATTTAAAATGAATTTACAGTAATCTCATCCATAACAAACTTAATATTACCTCCATATAAAATATAAAATAAACCTTTCAACTCAATGACTGATTAGCGGTTGACTGTTCCTTGTGGTTAAACTAATCTTTCATCCATAAAAAACTTAATATTACCTCCATATAAAATATAAAATAAACCTTTCAACTCAATGACTGATTAGCGGTTGACTGTTCCTTGTGGTTAAACTAATCTTTTATTTTTCTTGCGTGCGATTGAGGAGCCTCGTTGACCAGTTCTCTTCACTTTCGTCTTACGCTCCATTTACGACCGGCGTATTTAAGACGAACAAGCGATATTTTTGAAGTCAAACGAAAATTAACTTCATTAAATTATGGAATATTTTATAATCCCACGGTTAAGAATAAAATCAACTGAATTAATTATTTTGTTGAAAATAATGTTAAATATTTATTGATTAAAAATATTATTAAATAATAACTTCAAATAATTAATTATATTAGTGTATTCACTTTTATCTTATAATTTCATAGAATAATAAAATAACAGACTGGAAATGTTTATTTATAATACAGATTTTTTTTAATGTATTTATTATAGTCTTGTAGTATAAGGATATAAGTAATATTAATTTTAGTTTTTTTTGGAGAATATAAGTAATATCAATTTCAGTTTTTTAAGTTTTGGTGTTTGGAATTGATTTATAAGTAGTCTTTACTTTTATTTAAGATTCTGCAAGTGGTATGTCAGATTTCACTTGTCATTTTTATGTTAGTGAAATTTTGACATATGTCAAAGTTCCACTTATTTTGATAGAATTTCGACTTATTAACATGACAATTGGTAAAACCCTAATATAACTAGCAAAACCTGACAACTCACATTTAAAACAAATTTAGGTAGTCTCACTCATCTTCATGACTATACCAGTGGTATGTCAAGATTTCACTTGTCATTTTCATGTTAGTGAAATTTTGCCATATATCAAAATTTCCACCAATTATATCAAAATTTCCACCAATTATATTTATTTTGACAGAATTTTGACATATTAACATGACATTTGGTAAAACCCTAATATAACTAACAAAATATAACTATTCACATTTAAAACAAATCTAAACACTGTGATCCTCACTGTACATCCAAAGAAAAACAGAACAAAGGAATAACACGACCAGGCAGATCTGGTGCTTTAGCTGACGTACGAATGGACATGACTTAGAAGAGAAATACGTGTCTTTCTAGTTACTTTGATACGAACTCCTGTAGAAATTGTTACAAATTTATCTAATTTGCTATTACTTCATGGTTTGGATTGCAATAACTTATCTGTGAATAAAACTCCAAATTTGTATAGAAATTTGATACTGCAATTTAAAATGTTGTTGAATTAAAAAATTTCTAAAATTTAATTATGATAAGGTTTTTGAAAATGGTAAATTTATTTATAGGAATGAAATTACCATTTAAATAATTTAAAATTATAATTGTTTAAAAATTATATTTCAAAGTTTTAATTAATAACAAAGTAAATTTGAAAAATTTAATAATAATCAAAAATAAATTTTATATAGGTTTACCAAAATGTAAGAATGTTTTAATATCGCAACAGCAGTGTATAGTGGCAAGTGACAAGAAGATACAGATTTACTATGAAAATGAGTATACTGTATTTATGTAAAGACGTAAAATAGGAATGTTCTAATATCGCTATGCCGCTGTATAGTAATTGTAATTGGCAAGAAGATCAGAATTGAGTTAATTTTTAGGATGTTACTCCACCGAAAGCATTAAAAAATAATTGCAAAAAAAAAATTATATATAAATATCTAATATTTTTAAAAAAGAACGTGAATGTTTTATATATATATACATATAAATATAATTGTAATTAGCAAGAAGATCAGAATTGAGTTAATTTTTAGGATGTCACTTCACCGAAAGCATTAAAAAATAATTTCAAATAAAAATCATATATAAATATCTAATATTTAAAAAAAACGTAAATGTTTTATAAAAAATTGTAAAAACAAAAAATATATAATCATGTAATTATTATGCTAATGGGAAGTAATAAAAAATTGTAAAAACAAAAAATATATAATCATGTAATTATTATGCTAATGGGAAGTAATGAAATTTAATGAAATTTAAAATTCAAATCTTATAAAAAAATTATAATTAGTATGTCATGATTTAAAAAAAATCACACTTTAAAGTAAAAATTGAATATGTTATTCAAACATTTTATAATATACTTTTAAGAAGAATGATAACAAAATTTAAGTTGTAGAGGAATTTTGATAGTGTATAATGTTTTCAGAGTTTATACTTCTGTGATCCATATAAATCTTAAAAAAAATTTGGGGAATAATCACATAGAAGCAATTTCGTGGACGTGTTTCAAACCCACCAATGTATAATGTTGTTAAATATTGAATCCATATAGGTGAGGATAGTTTTAAATAGAGGAGGAATGACCTATTATAGTTTTATGAACCCAACGTTTTTGACTACCAAGTGAGTCCATCATCAGGGGATGCGTCAATAGATATTCTAAAGATATTAATGATGTATCCATGAGCTATATTATAAGGTATATATATAGGTTATGAAAAAATTAATCTAAGAAATTAGGTTGGCCATTATCCAATTAGTTTGTTAATGTTCAGATTTTTATTTTTATTTTTTTTAATTAATTAATTTGATTATTTAATTAATTAATTTGATTATTTAATTAAATTAATTAACTAGTTTAATTAATTAATTAATTTGTTTAATTAATTAAATAATTTGTTTAATTAATTAATTGATTAATTTATTTAATTAATTCCCTATAATTTATATATAATTCCTATTGTTAATTTCTACTTGTTTTAATTTAAGTTATTACGACTATATGCTTAATCTAAATTCATATGTTACTATAATATTATAATTAATAAAGTATGATTTAAGTTTATTTTAATATTATCAAATGGTTAGTTATGAAATAACCAATTATTTATTTATATGTTTATATTGTTTAAGGAGGATGTTAGATAATGTTTCCTTGTTGTTTTGGTTTATACTTTATTAATTTTTTAATGAGAGAGGAGGGATCAAATTATTAACAGGGATATGAGTTAATTATTGATTCTTTAAGATTTCAAGTAAACGTTTCCAGGTGTTGCTTAGTTTTAATCCATCGTCTCGGTTCAGGTTGTTCTTCCTTTTTTCTATTTCAATGGCTTCTTTGATTTTCCTTTTAAGATAGTTGTCTTCTTTTATAACTAGTTTGACTTCTTCCATGCAGATGTAATAAGAGGAAGAGTGAACATGTTCTTCTAACGTCGATTTTGAGGTCCTTTCTCTTCTTAAGTCGGCATTGTGTTCTTTAATTCTGATGTTAAGAGACCTACTTGTTTCACCTATGTATTCCTTTCTGCATGAGCAAGGAATAACATAAACACCTTTTTCAAGGTTACGGTTTATGGGATCCTTGACTGAGCTGAATAATTGTCTGATGGTGTTGGCAGGGGTGAAGGTTACATGAATGTTGTGTTTATTAAGAATTTTAGTAATTTTATCAGTGGTGCCTTTTATGTATGGAAGGGAGACCTTAAGAGTTGATAAATTTTGATCTTTGATATCATTATTATTCTTGTTTAGGGATAGGTGCATGGCTTTCTTAATGGTATTCCTATTATAGCCATTTAATTCAAACACTTTGTGAAGATGGTTGAGTTCATCATTTAAATGGTCAAGGTCAGATATTCTGGCCACCCTAGTGGTTAAGGTCCTAATGATGCCAATCTTCTGTTTAGGGTGGCGATGAGAATTTGCATGTAGATATTGTTCTGTATGGGTTTTCTTTCTATAGACTTGGAAACCAAGTGGCCCATCTTTTTTGGTTAGAAGGATATCAAGAAAGGGACGCTTATTGTTATTTTCAATCTCAATAGTGAATTTTATATGGTCAGAAAGGCTATTTAAGTGATTGAGGAATAGGTCAAGTTTTTCTTTTCCATGACTCCATTTGGAAAATATGTCATCGACAAACCTTTTCCATTCTTCAGGGGTGTATGGAAATGACCTAAGAGCCTTCTGTTCGAAGTGCTCCATAAATATGTTGGAAACTATGGGGGATAGAGGAGAGCCCATAGCCACACCATGGGTTTGTTCATAAATTTTACCTTTGAAACTGAAGTAAGAGGATTTTAAGAAAAGCTCCAGAAGATCCACAGTTTCTTTATCTGTGATGTTTCTCATGATATTAATAGCTTCATCAATAGGAATCATAGTATAAAGAGATACAATATCAAAGCTAACCATAAGATCCTCGTCCTTCATTTCTATGTTATTAATCCATTGAACAAAAGAATATGAGTCTTTAATATAAGAAGGGGTATTACTAGACAGGGGTCTAAGCTTTTTGGCTAGGTGTTTCACTAGAAGGTAAGTAGGGGAACCTATGGTATTGACTATAGGTCTGAGAGGTATGTTAGGTTTATGGACTTTAGGAGCACCATAAATTCTAGGAATAATGGAACTATTATGGATGATTTTCTTTTTTGTGATGTCATCCAAAGATGATTCTTTGATTTTCTTAATTACTTCACGCATAATTTTCTCAGTGGGATCTTTATTAATGATTTTATAACAACCACTGTTATTTAGATGTTCTTCCATTTTATTGTCATAATCAATTCTCTTCATGATTATAGTTGCGTTGCCCTTATTAACCTTTAGGATGACTATGTTTTTATTTTTTCTGAGGTTGTTTAAGGCTCTTTTTTCTTCTAAGGATATGTTAGATGTAGGAGGTTTAGAAGTTCTAAGAATTTTAGTAATATCTTGTCTGAATTCTTCACTTTTTGCTATATCTAAGTTATTAATAGCTACTTCAATATTACTGATGACCTCCTCCACAGGTATTTTATTAGGGGTTATAGGAAAATTTAGACCTTTTTTCAGGATGGATTTAGTTGCATGATCTAGGTGGATATCTAATAAGTTAATGACCTGGGCATTATCTGATTCATATTTTGATTGGGATGTATGGTTCGAGTTTTTAAATGAGAGAAGCTAGTAGATGGGTTGTTGTTCTTACAAGGGAAGCTGAAATTTTTGCAGGTTTGTTGACAGGCTCCCGGAATATATTTTCCCTCGTTTTTGTGAAACTCAATCTTTGTATCTATGTATAATGTGTTTAATATATAGATATAAAAAGATCAGAAATTATTTGTGATTTTTAATTTTAGATAAGTATTTTTTGTTTTTTTTCTAAATAGTGGAAAATTTATTATAATTCAATTGTCAAATTAAGAGGGGGCCAATCATTACTATATGCTATCCCCAAATGTATGTTGATTAATCATTATTATGCAAGGAAAACTAGGCCACCTAGAAGCCTCTGCTACAAGATGCCTCTATGTCTTGGGCATTAACCCATTTCCTTACTTCCAAATAAGGAGCTCTGAGAAAAACATATATATTGTTTTTTGGTTTTTATTAAAACATTAATTTATGAGAACTTTTATACTTTTATTAAAAAACATTCCTTTGTGTATAGGTTTTGTTTTTTATTAAAAAGATAACTTCGTCCATGAAATTTTGTTTAAAAAAACAAAAAAGCATCACTTCATTAAAAAAAATGAGATAATTGTTATAGGTTGGATTACAAATTTCTAAAGGTATGGCATGCTCTAAAATTATTACATGTGTGGTATGATCAGGGGTTATAATGCCCATAGATTGGCACCACTACCTAAACATATTCATATTTAGTGGTTTTGTCAATGCATATGTAATATTCTTCTAAGTATGAAATTTCTCTAATATTATTTTCTATACTCTACAATGTCAGTAAAATGATATTGGATGTCCATATATTTTGTATTCACATGAAAGGTTGAGTTATTTTTCAAATAAATATCACTTTTCCTATCACATTGCACTATAATAGTTGTTTATTGGATGTCCATATATGTTGTTTTCATGTGAAAGGTTGAGTTATTTTCCAAATAAATAGCACCTTTCCTATCACATTGAACTATAATAGTTGTTCGATTTATCTCCACATATGAACATAGTTTCATAGGCCAAACGTCCTCCTTAAAGGCATGAATAATTGGCATAAACTCTACTTTTTAAGTAGACAAAGCAACTTCTTCCAACTCAACGCTCTTCCAAACAATCAAAACACATATCCACTAGTAGGCATCCTTCTATCTACACCCCCAATAGATAATTAATAAGTCCTAATGGGAAATATTCGACTCAATGAAATTATACTACGGAAATAGACTGAACAATATAACAATGAAGTAAGAGTTGGTAATCTTGGCACTGTACTTCAGGTAGGAGATGGCATTGCTCGTATTCATGGTCTTGATGAAGTAATGGCAAGGGAATTAGTGGAATTTGGAGATGGTACAGTAAGAATTTCCCAAAATGGCTAATCAAAATTCATATAACCATGTATATTTAGAAAAACCTACTCCCTTGAAATATGACCATGATAAAAAATGGGATAGGGTGCAAAAATTTGGTTGTTGAAAAAGTGGCAATGGGGTGCCCAAGAATGTAGTGACACAAAAATATGCACACATTCCTAAAAACTAGAAATGTGTTCTTAAAAACACATGTCATGTATTCACATTCTATGCTTTAACACTAGTAAAATTACCTAGCAAATTTCCACCTAGATTGCCAAATCATAGGTTTAAGGTTGTATGTGCATTGTTAAGCATACACACATTTATGTGTTATTTAATAAAAAATGTAGGGTTGTGATTTAGTTACTAAACAGTCATTCTATGCATTTTTTTTATGATTTTAGTAGCATTTGGAGGAAAGTTTGGAGTAGCTCCTAACTCCCATGAGGAGATTTTGATTGCTAAGAGAATGATAGTGATTCAAGGTAGGATTACTCCATTTTTATTTTTATTTTTGTATTTCATAAAGTCCTTAAATTATAAAAGAAAAATAGTATATGTGTGTTATTTGTTTTCAAATATACCATAAGAATCACATTTTTCATGAATCCTAAACAAACAAACAAAACTCCAACCCACCATGGTTGAATGGAGAAATACCCAATACCAACCTCTAATAACGAGATGCAATTTTTGAAGTGGATAATGTCCTTAAGTCATTAATAAACCTATTATGAGATTTTACAAACAATAAAGATCTCCCATGATTAACATTGGCTGGGTCATTGGAGACCATTTCATTTTACATCACTAACACCTAAGGCTAGTTATTTGATATTTCCCATTACTGGGCTACAATGTTTTAATATTATAGGATGTGTTTAGAGATAAACTAGCTAAGAGATCTATAAATTTCAAAAACAAATCTAGGAAATTAACCTTGGCATTGGTTTACAAGGATTTTGTGACAAAGAATGTATTTTGGATTAACTAATGCACATACTAACCTATAGTAAAGCATTAGATGGATAGGCGATTTATCATTCTAACAAAATTTTCTACAATAATAGGGAGGTTCAATTGTATTCTCTTAGAAAATTATGGGTGAAAATTCTTTTAGTTCATTATGTTAGGTATTTTAACATTGGTGAATTATCAAGAGTGTGTCATGGGTTTGTGCAATATAATGAAAATTCCATGTGTGACCCATTGAGAAGGTCTCATCCTCGGAGGTGGGTCCCTAACCTCCCTACACAATATCGTCCAATTTCATCTAACATGGTCCATTCCCAAACTTCAATTTTCACCATAACCCATAACTTACCACATCATATCATGTTCAATTTGTTATCTCATAATGAGGAAGCTTCAAGGAATGGGAGAGACGGGTTAGGCCTTCAATGTATGCATTAGTGTCTATCTTAGTTTCTAGGAGAGATCACATGGACAAACTATTCATTCTAAACCTAGCTCAAGTGATCCTCATCCATGCTCAAGTTGTGATTATGCTTGTTATGGGTTGATGAAGGTCACTTTATCAAATAGATCCATAAAGGAGATTATTATGAATTCATATATATACACACACACACACACACACAGAGAGAGAGAGAGAGAGAGAGAGAGATTATTATCTTTATATATAGTTTAGTGTTCCATTTTTTCTATATCTAATATTTCATGTGTGCACTTGCTATATCTAATAATGCTCTTGCATTACCTTGAGATGTGTTGGTGATAATTTCCAACATCCAACATCAATGTTATAGTGGCTTAATTGTTTAGTGTACCTCATATACATGTACTATGGAACTTTATGCAATAATATTATTTATCTTGCTTGTAGATCTACTATAAAGGTAGTATATTTGTATTCTTACAACCTCAATGTTACACTATTAAAAATTCATAATAGCAAATACATATTTAGGTAATTAATATCTATATTCAAGATTATCTAATATAATTCATTCCTTAGAAACATATGCCTTAGTTTCTATAAAGGTTTGCATTAATGATTGTGGTAGCCACATTTTAAAAATATGAATAGCTAGTTACACATTATAAGTGTATTAAATGTATTTATACATTCAACATAAAATAGATTTTTTGTGTACATATGTTGTAAATATCATCAAAAACATGCATAGGTTGATGCTTAGTAAATCCCAATGCAATAAAGGTAATTGATGGATTGCTTCTATTAAAGTGATCAAATAATAGATGTAGTTGCATCTTATATTCGATGGCACCGTAGCTAGTATCCATGTTAAGCATTTAATTTAAATAGCATATGACATTTGGAAGCTAAGCATTTGGTTGCTTCACTTTATAGCACCCATGTAAACTATTGGTTGCCCTGATACTATGTTTATGGTTGAAAAAGACTTCCAATAAGAACAAGGGAGAACTTTTGTATGGCAAATCCCTATTAGATCTATTTATGCTATAATGATTTCCATCGATATGTGACCTGGTTGGCACTAAGAGAATTCGAATTCATTCACTATCAATCCAATTTTAAACAAATCAATTCTAATATAACTTATATCTAATAAAGATATTATATATGCTAGAACTAATTACTTATCCTAACTAGGTGTAACTTTCATTGATATTAAACACAATATTCAATAATCTATTATTGAACAAAAACAAATAGTTCATTTATTCAATAACATATTTAGTACATACACATATATTCTTATTTTTCAGATAATTAGTTATCTATACTTTTATCCAAGATTACATTAACTAAAGCATCAACCATTTCATGAAAAAAATTATACATAAAAAAAAAATTAAAAAAATATAAATTACAAGAATACCATTTATGTTTGAACCTTAAAAATCTTTGCCTTTAACTTTAATTAAAAGCTCAAAAAACAAAAAAAAATAAATACATCAAAAATTTCAAACCATAAGCCTCAAATCCTATCTTCAACTTGATAAAGTTTAAATTCAAATCTTCCAACCTTCATTCTTCATTACATTAAAAGATTTTTCTTATAAACATCATCATCCAACTTCCCCCTAATCCTCATCCTACATTCAAAAGGGATGTCTATTATTAATCAATTCTAAATGTGGGGATTATGCTTCTTTCCTATTTTCATTTTGCTTGAAATAAGTCTCACATTGATCTAACAAATTTGTCAAATGAGAAATTAGAGGCGGATCAAAATTATCCAAACCTATTTCGCATTGGTAATTTTTTCTTTCAACTTTAGATTTATGTTTTCTACATTTTAAAAGAAACTAGAAAATATCTTTGTACATTCAACAGGAATAGTTAGAAATTCAGTGATAGCTTCACTATTCCATGAGAGGATTTGCGAGATATTTTATTTGCTATATTCTTGTCTCTTCTCGGTGTCTTGTATGTAGAGTGTACTTGGTACATATTTCTGTATGGGTAGAGCATATGGCATGTTATAATATTCCTTGATATCAGGAGAAAAATCACATAGAGCGGAACAACATTGATTGGCCTCTCTAATCCAATGATTTATAATTCAGCAACCACCCAACTATATAACGCTACCAGCAACTACAGCTTTTCTTCAGTGAACAGTTTAGTATTTTCTAGTTGTTCTTTTTCCTCTAGAGTGAGATTTTCTCTAAAGCCCTTCAAACATTTTAATGATCATGTAATTGAATTTCCATTTTTTTTAAAGAACATTTCAATAATTCATCATAAAATTCTCGTATCTCAACTAACTTCTTCTTCTTAAATCATTTTTCATGATTATCCTTTAACTATGACTTGATAATCTTAAAAAATTCTTCATAATTTAGTTCCATCTGCTACCACTTACTTTGATTCTCTAAGAATGTGATTGTTATTCAAGTGATTTAGAATCTTCTTCAAAATTCATTTTATTATCTTTGTTTTTTTCTTATATTTCCTTTAAATGTTTTTTTTTTCGTTTTTTAATTGATTCTCCACTTCCTATTTGTGTTGGTCTTTTGTTTTGTCAATTGTGTGATAATTTATTCTTTAGGTGGATTGAAATAACTTAGGTGCTCTACTTCAATTGAATTTTTTTCTTTACTTAATTTTTTTTCAAATGATGTAATTAATGATTTCTAGTTATCTAAATTAGTACTTAATTAACCCTGCATTGACATTAACAAATGTGCTTAACACAAATGTTTTATCTTATGCTATCTTGTTAAGTAACTAATTAGCTACATTCCAAAACAAATGGTGTTGAGAAGAATCTGCTTCAAGTATACTTATTTTTCTCTTTTTCTTCCTACTACTTTCCTTTCACTACCAAAGAAATAGTCCCTTAATGGAACTATTTTGTCCTCAACATGTTTTATTTAATCCTAGATTCAATGGTGTTCATGTTATGGTACCACTTTGAGTAGCAAGCATTGTAATTGCAAAGCGGAAGAAGTCATTTCAATACACCCAATAATGGTAAACCGATTTTGGGTGCTTTCAATGATATTGATGCCTGATGACATGGGAACCTACACCTCATTATGAAATTTCTCTTTTGAAATATTATACTTTGGATTTTCTTTTAACCCATCTTGTTGTGTATTAACTTGTATGTCCATTTCTTATTTCCATCTATGAACTACATCTTGTGTTTCTTATGTTGATTTCTCACGTTCCTTCTTATATCTATGTAGTCCTTGAATTAGATTTTTAATTCTTTGATTAACATGTTCTAATTCTGGAATTTCCTATGTTGCTTGTTCTTCACCTTGATCTTCATTATGAGATCATAAACATGTTTTTCAAAGTCATGTTCTTCATTTTTACTCTCTTTATCTCCTTGTCCATCTCTTTCCTCTAAATCAATAAAATCACCATTTGGCCAGTAGTAATAACACATATTCTATTATTTTCCTTGACAATTTACCTTTGCGTTTCCTTTTGAAAATATTGAATTAGTTCTTTTTCATTCTGATCCTTCATAAATATTATCATTAAAAATTCACCACAATTTTCTACCCTTTTGAAAATATAATATAAGGACAATCTTCATGTACATATGACTTCGATTATCTATTTGATTTCTTATGAAAATTTAACTATATCATTAGGATCATGTGTATAAAAACTTTCATAATGTAACCATACATCCTCTAACATTTTATATTCCTTCTTAGCATGCTTGGAGTTAAATAAAGAGTATATGCCAAGATTTAGAAGAAACATTGAACATAGTTTATTTAAGCTTTGAATTAGGAATCTAGTTATCCTTGCAACTACCATTTGATATGAAATATATCTTAATACCATCATGTCAAGTACACACCTTGGTAACAAATTATGGGTTATAACACAACCATACATCCTTATGTAAGAAAAGCATCCATCAATAAACCAATCCCCTAATTCATTGATGGTATCTTTAGCTTTTCAACCATATACAGTGTTATTTAACCTCCTATGCTAGCCATCCTTGTATCAAGTATGTATCATACTTCATTATAAATTTTCATATACCTTATCTTGGTGTTAGTTTTCTGTTGAATGATGGGGGATGCCTCAATCCCTCCTTTGTAATGTACCTCCTACTATCCCTAACCCTTACTAAGAATAAAAGGAGGCAATTACTATGATGAACTGACTTCCTCATCACATTAGGGAAATGGGGTCTACATTTTTTGACCTCCTTAAACTTCCTTAAAACTTAAAATGGATGATGTCATTATGTTCATCTCATTGAGACCTTTCCAATGATATCAAATTCATCTCAATATGACTCCAAGATTGAGTGATATGTTTGATTAAAGTCTTAGCCAATCATATTTTGCCATGTCATCTTAACATGCCACATGGCACCCACATGGCCATCCACATCATAGTAAAAATGGAACTTGTTGACCCACTCATACCAGATCGTGAATTGGTCCCCACAACGAATTAAAACATAATATATAAATATATGCTTAATGTATGCAGGTGTAGGCCCTCTATGGCCACACCACCCAATTGCATAGAACCTCGACAAATTCCCATATTTCTCACCACCAAAATATGGGGACATTCCCTCTAGGATACGTAGAAAGAAACATCTCACCATGAGACTCAGTCTCCTCCCTTGACTTGTAACCAAACACATTTGCACTACACATAATGCTTGTCCCACTCAAATGACTCCATGTGCAACATCACCTGGGAACCTTAATCCTGATGGGTTATGCTAGGTGCTTCATCCAAAATATCTGGGGAATGGGGTCTGGGGTGGTGTCATCGGTCCTCAACGTTGAGATGATATCATCCTACATCACACATTCTTGTCTCATGACTAATAATTGTGATTTCCATCAAGGGTTTAAAGTGGCCCCACTACAATGTAATCATGGGGATTTGATCTCGGGAGTTACCCCTTGTGTTCCACTTGAAACCCCTAAGGAGAAACCTTTGAGGAAGAAATTTTAGGGTAATCCAATGACCATGAAGACTTTCCCATCAATGACCCTGATCTACCTTGCACGTTTGGTCCCCACTCTTGGTCACTTGAATTATTAGGTTCGAACATCTTACCTTTTATAGGTCCTATCTTTCGGCCTTGTGGACTTGGCAATATGAGAGTATTCAAGCCTTTCCACCCTCAAAACTTCATAACCATTATTCTATGTCATAAGACCTATTACGGCTTGGTGTCTAACCCTTAGATTATCAAAACCCAACCTTGCTTGATACATATGTGCATAGATATGCATAAGGATTGAATATAATGGTTTTTCAAGGACTTAGTCCACTATTGGTTGTTGTAGTTCTAATAATATTTTGGGCATAAGACCAACATTTGGCCTGTCATACATATGGGTTCATAAATCCCCTTGGCCTATAGCCTACAAAACATTTATACATATACACATATGTATTATATGTAGAGATACAAATGAGTGCAATCTCTTCTAAGCTTAATTATGACTCATCCCAGCCTAGATTTACACATTTACATAGTGGCACAAGTAGGATTATTAACATAACCAACCTAGATCCATCTTAACTTCAGATCTACCAAGCGCCGAGAGGGATCAAATCTCTTTTCACTTTAAAAGAGGTTTTCATCTCAGGAGATTTGATCCCTCTTGGTGCTTGGTAGATCCACAGTTAAGATGGATCTAGCATGGTTATTTCTATGTGACTCTTTCATATTCCCTCTCTCTATCTCATCCCAAAACATATACACTCTCTCTCCATATCTATCTGTCTCTCTCAACCTCCCTCTTCCTCTCCCTCTCCCTCTATCTCTCTCTCTCTTCCCCTTCTCTCCCTCTCTCTCTCATTTTCTCTCTCTTCCCTCCTACTCTCATCTTTCCCTCACTCTCTCTCCATCTCTCCTTTGTCACTCCCTCGCTTTCTCCACCTTTCTCCCTCTATGCATTTCTTCTTACCTCCCTCTCTCTCCCCCTCCAACTCTCTCTCTCTCTCTCTCTCTCTCTCTCTCTCTCTCTCTCTCTCTCTCTTTTTGAGTCCTCTCTCTCCCTTTCTCTCTCGCCTCCCTCTATATCTCCACCCCCATCAATCTCTCTCTCTCTCTCACACACAGTCACTATCTCCCTCTCTCTCTGCTTTTCTCTCGCCCATCCATATTTGTGTCTCCCTCTCTCTCTCTTCCCCTTCTCTCCTTATATCTCTCTTCCCTCCTCTCCTCACTCCCTCACTCTCTCTCCATCTCTCCCTTGTCACTCGCTCTCTCTCTCCACCTCTATCTCTATATGTGTTTGTTCTTTCCTCCCTCTCTCTCACTCTTTCCTCTCTCTCATTCCCTCTCCCCCCATCACTCTCTCTCTCTTTCTATCCTCCAACTCTACCACTCTCTTCCCCCCACGCCTCTCTATATCTCTTAAATTTGATCCCATTGTATTGTTCTTAGGAAAGTATCTAAATTAAAAAAACTCAATTGGTTGTAAAATATCAAACTTATATTTTGGATCAATCATTTCAAAGTAAATACAATAATGAAAAACATAAAAGAATCGTGCACTATATTTCCTCTATTATTGTTAGTCACTTAGCTTGCTTTCATTGCTTGTATCCTTAGTTAAGATGGATCTATGCTGGCTCTCAATAATATTATTTATATTATATAAAGTTCACATCTTTATATATAAAAGTATTCTAGTTTTTTATTTTATTAAAACCTTGATTTAATTTTTATAGGAATATTTTTAATAGTCATGAGGATAAAGGATTTAGATATGTCTCATAAGTAATTATAACCTTTTTCCCTTTTAGAATCAATTAAAAAAATGTTGTAAAATAAAATTAAAATAAAATATTTTGATTGTGAAATAAGTTATGGTTTTTGGGCATGTGGTATTGATAATACATGGTATTGCAACAAACCCAGGTTAATAATGTCCATGGTAACGTGGCAGTGAATACCCATGTTCAGGAATCTCGTCATATATATATATATATATATATATATATATATATATATATATATATATATATACACAAAAATCACCCAATGACTAAGTTGGTTTTAGGGCATGTGGTATTGATAAGTCATGGTATTGGCCCATGGTATTGTAACAAAGTCTATTTACAAATTCATAATATCATTGGAAAGGTGATTTGAAAACTTGAGAACAAATATTGCAATAATATACTTTCATTTCACTGTAAAGACCTATTAATTTAAGTTACAATTTTACCCATAAACATACAAATTTTATCATAATATTGTAAATCCCATATAAAATAGCATAGCCAAGCATGAACAAAGAGCATCATCAAATCCATGATGATAATGGAGTTCACCCCTCCACTAGGCTATGTCTCTAGATTCGCTTGAATCACATCACTTTTATTGTCTTTCTTCAAGGAATGTGTATAATTCTCTAATAAAAAAAGGGTGGCCAAACCTAGAGTTGTCTTCTACTACCAAAGAGTCTTTGAGACTTGTACATAACAAATAATTCCTCAAAAAGACATCTTGATCTCACCAAGCTCTCAGAATATTTCTCAATGTGAAGCTCTCAAAACTTCTCCAAAAGTTATCTCAAGCTCTCTCTAAACTCTCTCAACACCAGCTCTCTTTTTGCAAAGAGTACATAAGAGAATTTATCACATTTTGGGATCCATAAACAAAAGAGAAAATATCTCCTTAGATCCACATATCAAAGAGAGAATAACTCTTTTGATCTATAGAAAAAAAAAGAACTCATCCACATTTTTAACGGAAACAATCCCATGAAAATATCAATTTCCCACTTTAGATTAGGAAAACTATTTGTAAAGTAGATTCTCACATTTGTACAATTTAAATGAAAAATACATAACCCCATTTAACATGTTTTGCTCATAAAATTTTTAAATAATTCTACCTTTACCAATATTCCCTGGAACTTTTCTTTGACTCAGTACTCTTATCATACCTCCCCACGGAGAAAATATTTTGGTCCACCAAAAGTTCAAGGAGTTGAAAATTGATTCTTATATCAGATATTGATTTTCTGTAGAATCTGCTTTTGCTTACAACTGCTTGAACCACGACCTGTAATTCTAACATTTGTTTGCAACATCCTTTGCAATATGTGCATTCTCGAATTCTTGCCTCATTTGAAATGTACCAATATGCATTTTCAATCTTCACATCGCATGCCTGTATAACTTGCATGATCTCCAAAGTGCACTATTTAATAATGTGCATCATGGCCAAAAAGTGAGATTAGAACATACCATTACGATATAAAATTTTCAATCAAAATTTCCTCACAAGGATTTCATACACTCTTTTCCAGCAAATTTTATTTCAAAAGTATGTGGAACTATAATGTACAAGAATGCAATAGTGAAAATAATGAAACATTTCTCCTTTCATGCACATGATATCTTGTTCATGATAATATTTAACTAGTCCGATACTAACATAAATGTAAAATACAATAGATCCACCAAAATAAATACTGAAGACCTTTAGTAGGAAACTATTTACAAACATACTATATTTCTTTTTGGGAAATGATTTTTTTTTGTACAAGCCAGTAAGAGACCTCCACTGTACCTATTATAATCACATATGCTTTTCAAAAGTGTCATATTTGATTCATGATAGTAGTATACCCTTGAAAAACATTCTCCCAAGGGAAATTATAACTAATTTCCTCACCTCAGAGAGTTTCCTTTTACAACATCTTCAATCAATAACACTGATCTCAAAGAATAAAATGAGAGCCAAAACACAAAGGAATGATATGCTAACCAAGTAAACAGGAAAGAAAAAATCCTAGCCATTGGAAGTATTTACTAATGTTAATAATTTTGATTTTGAGGTGGCTACATTTAGATCTTTGACTCAAACATAACTCCATGCTTATTGTTACTCATGTCCTCAGCCACTCATATTAGTGATGGAAGTAACCAAGCCTTTAATATTATTACCACATCTAGTGGTTGTCGTAATTAGGCTGACATTACTTGAACGGAACTAAATTAATATTGAATATTAGGTAGGCAAATGTAAGTATGTGGGAAAATCACAAACTTTGGAAGGCTAGATTACAAACTGAAGTGAACAGCAGAAAAGTCAAAGTTAATTGGTTGGATGCATCACTTACAAACTAAAATGGGATCTACATAACTAGTTGCAATCCCTTTGGCATTCTTACACAAAGCTTGAGTTGGTTTTATTTTTAAGTCCAACTTCACATTCTCTATTTTGATGCCCTCACATGGAGCTCTGTTGTTTCAAGCTAGATTATGGCTATCTATGATGCCAACCCCACAGTAATGTTTTTAACACCACATTGTTGATCTTCACATCGGTGCCGCCAGATCCCTATAAAAGGGAACCCATTAAAATAAAGATTATATTTATTACACAATTTAGGATGATGTTCTTCACTTAGAAATAAAAGGGTAAAATATCACAGGGATAAATGAAACCTGCACATATGGCTATAAAATGAATTAGTATCTCACTAAAACAGGAACCATGGGAGCAATAATATTGGTCCATGATTATGGGATTGTTTGTGTCAAGCATCTTTATATTTTGAAATGTAACATCAGAAGCAATTTCCTTCCCTTCCTCCCATGTTTTGATCCTCACTCCATTTTGAGTGCCTTTGAATACAACTCCATTTACAGTGATGTTCTAGCATTGTCATAATCATCATTGTTACCAAGACTTCATAGACCGTAGGATAATAATGTTACAAAAATTAATCAACTATGGTGTTTCTTGTGGAATATCAAGTAAAAGCTATGGTGCTGATTGTGAAAGCTCAAGGGTAATGAAATTAAAATCATTGTGAAACTATTCTATTTCGCTTGATTCCATTGCTCGGTCCACATTTAAGACCTTCAATGGAAACATTTGAAGAGCCTCCCCTAATGGAGACATAATAATCTCCTACACAATCAAAGTCATTCATCAATAATTAGCATCAACATAGGATTCCCTTTGTCCATCACATTCTGTACATTAAACAAATATGGAGCAAAGTATATCACTTAATACTGGTTAAATGGATGTCATAATAAAAGTCACAATGTGTAATAGACATAAAGTTGAATAAGATACCTATAACTGATTTATCTTGTACAATAGAGGTAGATGAATGTAGAGCGATACATAGGTATCGCTACAAGAAACAAGGATGTGGATGTGGAAGGCGTGAGGAATCAAGAGGTGAGGGGTGGGGGGAATGGGAAGGAATTGCTAAAGTATAGGGTTGTGTGTGGAACACGGTTGTGTTATCAAAATATGGTGAGTTTTTGGTGTGATCAGATGCCCCCCATAGAAGCATCAAGGAGATAGAGATAGCCATAAATGAGGAGGTAGAGATAAGCACAAACTAATAAGGAAGATAGTGAATGAAGGAAGTATGTAGTGCCAATGTCTCTTGACTATCTCTGTAGTATCTCCACCATCTTACCAAATATCCTAAATGACATTTTTCACCACTGCTATTGTTGAGGGGCTAAAAGATGGAATTAATCAAATATCTTAGCCTAAAGGGTTATCACATGTTTTGGCATTGGAGAACTGTTATCTATTGAAGGAGTGCCAAAAAATATCTAGTTAGGATAACCAAAATTGATAGAGAGGTTCCTTCCAACATCCTTGAAGTCACAATAATATATCACTTGTATCTCGTAGATGAGGCACTGAAAAGTAAATTACTCCTTGGTCTCAACTTCTTAGATTATACATATATGAAATTATTATCATGAGGGATATGTTTGTTGGTATTAATATTGAGCTAATGGTGTCACACTTTCATTGGAACAATGGAAATATCAGGCCATGAGACCAATGCTATTTTACTTTCCAAATAAAGAAAGTATAAAATTTATTAAATCAAAGGAGTACATCCAAAAGAAATCCCCCTACGACACTATACAAAAATGAGACGGATTTTCAAGCTTGAATTTTTCTTTCAAGGAAAATGTTTTGCAAAGGTGGACTGGTATTTTCTTCATATACATTGAAAGAGTCTTGACAGTCTGTATAATGTAGTAGCTTGTAAGAAAATAATTTGGCCTCAATGAAAGATTTTGAAAATTTGTAATCATTAGATATGGACTTAAAACATCTTCATGTTCAACCAGAGTAATATTGAACTAGCATTCGATTTTCCTTGGTGGATGGATTTCTTCCCCACCCACAGTTGATCCTTTAATTGGCAAGGAACCATGTTCTCTTCTGTGCACCTGATTTGAGACAGTATAGGGTTCTTGGTTATACTCTGTAGATGTGGTGAAAGGATACAAAGTGAAGGTGTTATTTAGTTTTACGAACTGGAGGCACCCCTATAATTGAACACTTTTTGATTTTTGGAGCTCTACATCCAGTCAATCACCAATTTCGAGTCCCCATATATATTTAGGCTTCTAAGACCTCCTCCTCTTGCTAAGTTCATTAGGATAGTGGTAGCCTTTACTTCTGCAAAAATATTTGTGGCAACACTTAATCCACATTCAAAGGAGATTGGCTTTGTGTCCACATTCTCATGAATAATCAAAATCCTCCCACCTCCACTTTGTTTTCAGTCTGCTTTTTTCCTCAGCGAAGAATCCATGAGGAGTATTAAAGTTTAGGAGAGATGTCAAGGGTGATTTCTTTAATTTTTGTTAGTTTGAGACTTTTTGGTAGCAAAGGTAGTCTCTCTTGAATTTGGGGAAGGTTCCCAACAAAGACTACTTTTCCTTGGAACAAGACCTCATTCCTTGTAAGCCATATTTCCCATAGGAAAAAATTTGTCAAGGAATTGTGGCTCTTTCTAGACTCATTATTTTTTAACTAGGTTTCTAGGGTTGCTTCAATTGATTCTCTTTCCCAGCTTCCTTCTCCACCACTATGAGATTTTGAGGATGTCGAAACTCAACACTTTCTTGGTAAAGGGACAAGTCAAGAAGAGATGCATGACACTTTTGGAGCTTTCATTACATAAATAGTAAATACCAGGTCCTTGTCAAGACCCCTTTTGTAGGTAATCCTAGATTAGTTTCAGATCAGCTAGAGGAAAATTCTTGTTTTGGGAGAAGCCCGAGGTTCCACTTCCAACATCATGAGGATTGTAAGAATTCTAATTTATAGCCCAGATTTAACTTGTAATTTCCTCCCATATTGTCTTATGTGCATACTAAACAGTCAGGCTATTGTCTTAACCTATCAAAGGCTACTTTTAGGACTCCTGTAAATTCTCCTTGTTCATTTGCCAATTCATCTCTAAATTCATGAGACCAATGTTATTGTAGGTATGTTGGTCGAACAAGAATGACCTCTAATATTCTTATTAAGGTCTCAACCTTGAAGCCCATGGGCCATCTTAGGATTGAGTGGATGAGAGGGTTATTGAGTGGGTGGTGGGGGATGGTGGTGTAGGGGAGTTCCATGTTTCCTAAATAAACTGCCTATAGATACTGTCTACTGCACAATTGAGTTCTGCCTTCAAAGGAGGTAGACAAGGGGAGGGGGGGGGGGGGGGGGGGGGGGAATTCAAAGAGGACATGTAGGGAGGAAGATGATCAATGAAAATAACTATAGACTACAACAATGTAGATACCTCAAAATTTTTAAAATACAAGCATTCTTTCCTGAATTTACATTAAGAAGGATGTGAAGCAATCTCCTTAGAAGAGAAAAGAGCCATATAGGGGTACCTCTCCTCTCCAAATGCAATGTCTTCAGGAGTGAAAAGGTTGTATAGGTAAGAGGTAAGGTTGAAAAAAGTATTTAGTTGAAATGGGTGAGGTCTAAATCAACTTGTATAATGGCATGTGGAATCGTGTGCTTATATCTAATAATCTGTTGGAGCATGATGGTTGGAAGTCTCTCATTAAGTGTTCAGCTGGCCCCACCCAAGTTCCGTCCAATTAGATCTTTGATCCATATAATAGAATTGGTATAACAAGATAGTGAAAGAGTGCCATCATCGATGAATGTCTTGATAATTAAATTGGAAGCAATTCTTTTCCAAAATAGCTAAAGAAGTGTATCCCTTGCATAGCTGCATTTGAGAAGTTGGTCCTAAAATGAAAGGTTTCCTTGAAAACTGGATACATAGATAACTTAATAAGGATAGGTAGGAGTGGTATTAACTATTTCTCCTCTGATGGAGAAATGCAACCAAGACATAGTAATTGTAGTGAGGACTTCATGATCATAGATTGTGATCAAGAGGCATACCTAAAATAAAATGCAGGGCAACCACAAATATAACATTAGTTGTTGCTCTAGTCCTGAATGAATCAACAACATCTTGGACAGGGATGCAATGCAAATACGCTATAGGCCATTAGCAATTTATATATAAAACAAGACAAAGAAAAGATGAAGGTATGCATTGACCTAATTCTTACAAGAGAGAATTACTTGTGTAGTATTCAGTGAAAAATCCAATAACAAGGTCAGCCCACAAACCAATAGCGACATAGAAGGAGAGCTCCCTGCATTAATAATAGAAACAGTTCTAGTGTTTTTCTTGCATTTTCATAAGATACAATTTTCATTCCAAGATAGGTAGAAAGAATAGATGTCAAGATAGGTAGAAAAAATAGATGTCAAGATAGGCAGAAAAAATAGATGTCAAAGAGCCAAGCAAGAAAGATATTGTGTTGGGATGGCTTGGACATCACTTATTTGTTGTATGTGCAAGGCTAGTTTTTTTGTATTTAATTTCTCTATTGAACCAAGGAACATAAATATGAGGGCAACAAAGAATAGTCATAAATTTTCCCAAATATATGAATGGAATCATCCAAAATCTGAATGAGTCCTTGTCCTCCTTTTGTCACTTCAATGTCTTCCCCCCGTCCTCCTCTTCCTCTTCATCTTCCTCCTCCTTGTCCTATTCTTCACTAGGTGAATCCATGGGGATATCCTTGACCTCCTAAAACCTGCGTGATTCAAACAAATCCCAGGTCTCAAAGGAACTTGAGACAACAATTACCCAACATCCATGCCATAGGGCAACCCAATTTGCCAAGGAGAATAATTGAGTAGTGCATCCATGTATTTTTAATATAACCACTTACTATTAGGGCTCCTTTGTCTCTCATTCTTGCACTTTTTCTTCAATGTGTCCAACCTGTTTGTGCACTATATATTGGTTTTGAAAATATTTGAAGCACCTAAAATGGTCTTTGTAACCTCAAACCACTCTTCCAACTTCAAGCTCCTCTTTCCCAATTGAAAATAATTATCCCCCCATTTATCCAACAATATCCAAGTAGCAGCTTCTGACCAATCATCCCTGGAACCCTTCGCTTCGTCGCAGTAGTAGGTGCACACAATATCACCATACATAATGTGCCCATTTGCAGGATCACAATCAGTCTTGCCACGAAACACAAGTAGCCATTTCAACGAAAGCTTATAAAATACTATGGTTCGACTAGAAGAGATCCAAAGCAATTAAACTCGCTTATAACAATAATCAAGGAATATGCTACAATAACGCAAAAAACTAGTACTGGGATAGATGAAGGAAGAAGAGATGGTTGTGAGATTAAACTCGTATTGGGATAGAGCAGGGAAGAAAACATGGCTATGAGATTAAAGGCCAGAGTAGAGGGATGAGGTTTAAGGGGGGTTGTGGAAGTGACGATGCAACCACACAGGAAGAAAGAGGTGACAATGATGGACAGAGGGGTGCCACGCTGGAAGACATTAGAAAATTAATATTCACCATGTAGGTCCAGGCTCCTACGTCATGCAAGTGGGAGACAGTGTTGAGATTCGAAAAAATGTTGAGGACGACGAATCTCAACAGTGTCACCAACAAAATGCCCACAATAAAATGCCTATCAACATAGTTATATGTATTTTTTTGTTTATTTTTTTCATTATTATTTGGAAGCATCATAAAATAGATCTTGTCACAACCCTTGGAATAAAAATCAATACATCTTCATTGAAGCTACAATATAACAAAAAAAAATTGGAAAATTTTGTATTGCATGACAGATTCATTAATTGCAACTTAGCCAATATTTATTGGAAAAAATATGGATTGCATAGTGGATCCATTAATTTGAAGACCCGAATCATCAAAGTTTACTATATGATGTTCAATCAATCACTCTCAATTAGTGGAGATCCATTAGCCACAACAACCAAATAATTCCTTCACGAGATTACACATTATTTATAACTATTCCACCATAAAACCTCCCTAGTTATCCTTAATATTCCACCACTATAGATACTTCTTCCATTACATATTTGGTTTATAATTTGTATTTTATAATTGAAGAATTTTGACAAATATACTTTGCCCATTTACAAATTTTAGAAATGGACCTCCACTTTAGAAAATCTAAGATATATATAATTGTTTAAAGTGATGGTAATGGTTATTATGAATTTAATTTAAAATTATATAATATTTAGTATTTTAATTTAATTCAATCATTGATATAGTAAATAGTAAATATTATAATGGTAAAAATAAAGGTGTGGAAAAGCGTATGCTAGCAACCTTACCAATTTACATATCTAATTATCGTATTGTACACACGTGGGTCATGTTACAAATAATTAAAACTGATTAAAACAAAAGTTGTATGAGGCACATTTTTGTGGCCATGTATCCATTATTCTTGGGAGTCTATGGGGTCAGGAAAATTATAAAATGGATGAGAAAGAATATATTTTCTTAAATGTGTATTTTAAATGATTTTAAGCTGAAGATTCTCTTCATTCTCTCCTCTAGCAATATATTTTCCATTGCGCAACTGTAACAACCCATAGTATGGCTCATATAAAGTACACAAGATTAGAATTTTTTACCAGTTTTGCTGACATATAATATTCTCGAATGATTTATCCCATACTCTTTATCTGATAATAAAATGATATAATCACAATCATTAAGTGAAGTAACCTTAGCAAAGATCATAAAGTAAGAATCATTAATGCAAGTTAATAATGTAATTCCTTTTGCTACAACTTTGCATCATTAACATTGTTCGTTTAATCACTTTTATTAAAGACATAATGCAAAGTGAGCATATCATTAAAACAACCAAATAGGAAATCACATAAATGAACACTGATATTACCCTAGAAACCCTGAAGGGAAAACCCATCAAACACTTATTTTATTAAATGTATTGTGAGGGAATTCACCCATCACTCAATGACAACAAGGGAGTCCATCCCTTGTCCATTGTTGAAATTTTATAAAGAGACATAATATTAAGCTCAAGCATAATTAACTAGAGACCACTACAATAAACATGATGCCATGTTTTTCAAACACTTTTATCCCACAATTCTTTGAGCATAATGTCTTCGTGAAATGGTTGTTTTCTGTAGTAAATTTCCCCTTGTAAACTGCGTTTGGTGATTCTTCTCTCTGCATGTAACAACAATTATACATAATGAACTCATCACATCCAATAATATTAGTTATAATTCATCATTCAATCATTTAGAAAGTGATTAGTTTAGAAACTATCACTCCATTCTTTGCAAAAATCATGATTCTTTGATGCAACACTATCACCAGTAAAACTCTAACATCATGATTATCTAAAATATCAATTTATCAAACCCAAAGGATTATTAATTTTTCATTAAATATATAATTGGATCACTACCATTTCTCATTTCTATTTCAAAACCGTTAATAATCTTCTACGTGTTGTAACTCCTGGCTTGAAACACTTCTTGCGCATGCATAAATAAAAGTCGCATCCATTTGGTGATTTCAAACTATTTTAATTGCGTGATTTATAAATTATTTATATTGATTTGTGCTCATGTTCAATCAATATTTTTTGATTTATTTTTGGTTGATGCATGGCCATGTTCCATTATTTATGTTTTGTATTTTTTTTAGAAACTGCGATGAATTTTTTATTTCTTTTTTTCCTTTTTTCTATTAATTAAACAATGCGCAGCAAGGAAAAACAATAACACAGCTAGTAAATCATGCACAGGAGACACAACAAATTTAACGTGGTTCACCCAACCAATCTGGGCTACGTCCACCAAACATAGGCATCGACAATCTTTATTAATCAAACAGGAGATTACATAATTAATCAAGTTCCTCACAAACTCTCTCACACAAAAAACAATCCGTATGGATACCTGTTTTATAGCAAGGAGAATCTAACTGCCTCATAAATCCTCTCACATCAAATATAGGATGCATTAACTCTCTCCCAACAACCTAGAGCTAATCTAGCAACAAATTCCTATTGTTGTCACACATTAGAGATTTTTGCCTATTTTGTGAAACAGAAAATCTCAACAATATCCACCTTGACAATAATTAGCCTGATGCCCTGTTTGTTTATTATTTTTATCTTTTCTGCAAGCCAAGAGAAGCCAAACACCAGCGTAGCTTCTCTAACAAAACTGGTTTCGTGAATATGTCTGCACAATTCTCCTTTGTATGCACCTTTTCAAGAGAGACTCCCCTTTCAGTGATAACCTGTCTTACAAAATGGTACTTGATCGGTATATGCTTTGATTTACTATGATAGGCCGGATTCTTAGCCAAATGTATTGCACTTTGACTGTCACAAAATAACTTGATGTTGTCCTGCAACCTACCAAATTCACCAAACAAACCTTTCAACCAAACCGCTTCTTTGCAAGCATGAGAAGCAGCAATGTATTCTGCTTCAGTAGTGGATAAAGCAACAATGTTCTGTAGCTTTGACATCCAGCTGATAGCTCCACCTGCAAGAGTAAAGACATACCCTGATGTTGACCTTCTCTTATCCAAATCACCTGCAAAATCGGAATCAACATATCCACAAACAAATTCACTACTCTTATTGTAAGTGATACAATAACTACTTGTGCCTCTCAAATACCGAAGCACCCATTTCACTGCTGACCAGTGTTCTTTACCCAGATTTGCCATATACCTGCTGACAACCCCAACTGCATGTGAAATATCTGGTCGCGTACACACCATCGCATACATTAAACACCCTACTACATTAGCATATGGAATTCGAGACATAAATTCCTTTTCTTCATCTGAATTAGGACATAAACCCGAAGAAAGCTTGAAATGGGAAGCGAGAGGGACTGACATAGGCTTCACGTTATTCATACCAAACCTCAAAAGTATTTTCTCAATATACTTCTGTTGTGATAGCCATAGCTTACCATTGCTCCTGTCTCTAAAAATCTCCATGCCCAAAATTTGTCTTGCTGCTCCTAGATCTTTCATATCAAATGTCCTTGCCATTTGAGCCTTCAACCTATTGATTTCTTCTATGCTTTTGCTTGCTAAAAGCATATCGTCAACATACAATACTAAGATAATGAATATGCCATTTTTAAATTGCTTAAAATAAACACAATGATCATATTCACTTCTAACATATTTCTGACTCAACATGAAAGAATCAAACTTCTTATACCACTTCCGAGGCGACTGCTTCAGGCCATATAATGAGTTCTTGAGCTCGCAGACAAATTTCTCATTGCGATGTTGAACAAACCCTTCCGATTGTTCCATATAAATTTCCTCATCTAAGTCTCCATGTAGAAATGCAGTCTTAACATCTAATTGCTGCAACTCTAAATCAAGCAAAGCCACTAATGCTAACACAATTCTAATTGAAACAATTTTAACCATTGGTGAAAAAATCTCATGAAAGTCAATGCCAGCTTTCTGAGAAAACCCTTTTGCAACCAGCCTTGCTTTGTACCTGTCTTCCGTATCATTCACACCCCGTTTCAGCTTGAAAACCCATTTACACCCCATAGTTTTCCTGTCTTTCGGAAGCTCAACCAGATCCCATGTGCCATTCTTACCTAAGGCCATCATTTCGTCCTTCATGGCTGCTTTCCACTTGTCACTTTTCGAACCTTCTATTGCTTCCTAATAGCACAGAGGTTCATCGTCATTAGCAGTAAATGCAACTGAAGTAACATAATCATCATACCTTCTCGGTGGCCGTTTGATTCTTGTCGACCTCCTTAAGGATGTTTCTGGCACTTCCTCGATTGGTTGACTACCATTTGTAGGAACTTCTTGATGATCAGTATCTGAGACCTGTTCATGATCTATACCTGAACCCTGTTCATGTTATGATTCTGAAACGTGTTCATGACTAGTATCTGAACTATGGTCATCATGACTATCATTAGAAATGCTATCAAACTGAATGTGCTGAAAGTCAGATACATCATCTTGTTTTAATCTACTATCTACATCTAACTGTACAAGAGAGGATTCATTAAACTTTACATCTCTGTTGATGATGATTTTGCGGGTAGTAGGATCCCACAATCTATATCCCTTTGTTCCAAAACCATACCCAACAAAGATATACCTTTTAGACTTTGGATCTAATTTAGTTCGTTGATGTTTAGGCACTAGAGCATATGCATCACAACCAAACACTCTGACTTTAGAATAGTCACAAGGGTGTCCTTTCCATACCTCTTGCGGAATCTTGCAGCCTATCGCCGTCGACGGAGATCGGTTTATCACATAACAAGCTGTTGCCACCGCTTCCGTCCACAACTCCTTTTGCAACCCAGCGTTACTCAGCATACTCCTTGCTCTCTCTAGCAGAGTCCTATTCATGCGTTCAACAACTCCATTTTGCTGAGGAGTATAAACCGTGGTCTTATGTCTCTCGATCCCTACATCCTTGCAATAGCTGTCAAACTCCTTGGAAGTAAACTCACCACCATTGTCAGTTTTTAAACACTTTATTGTTCTACGAGTGCTGTTTTCTACCAATGCTCTAAACTGCTTGAAAACTGAAAAAACATCAGACTTCCTTTTCAACATGTAGACCCACACTTTCCTAGAAAAGTCATCAATAAATGATACAAAATAAGACGAGCCACCATATGAGGTTGTAGGGGCTGGTCCCCAAACATCTGAATGGATATAATCAAGTATGCCTTTACTAGTATGTTTGCCTATTTTAAACTTTTGTTTATTTTGTTTTCAAAACAGGCAATGCTTACAGAAATCTAACTTTCCAGACTTTAGATTTGGAAGTAACTTGCGATCAGCCAAAATTTTTAACCCTCTTTCACTCATATGCCCCAATCTTTGATGCCATAAGTGAATGGAACTACTGTCATGTTCAGACACCGTAGATACATAATCTGACCCTGTACTTCCTTCTAACTGAAATAGATTTCCTACCTTCTTAGCTTTCATAACTAGTAAAATACCTTTGTAAATTTTCATTACTCCACCTTGAATTACAGTTTTATATCCATTTGAATCAAGTGCTCCTAATGAAATCAAATTTTTCCTTAAATCTAGTACATGCCTCACATCAGTTAACATTTTAGTTGTCCCATCAAACATTTGCAGTTGTATACTCCCAATCCCCACAATATTACATGTTACATCATTACCCATGTACACAACGCCATCATCAATTGATTTATATGTCTTAAACCAGTCTTTATGAATACACATGTGGTTTGATGCCCCAGAATCTAACAACCAATGTTCACCATGATTTGACACATTAACTGATAATACTTCATCACTCATACCTGAACCAAATGCCGAACCTGTATCTGTCGTATTTGCCTCCTTCTTCTCTGTCAAAGAATCTGCTTTAGAAGTTTGCTACTGTCGCTTCCAGCAGTCCTTCTTTAAATGCCCTGATTTGCCACAAAACCAACACTTTAGCTTACTCTTCTTCCCTTTCGACTTTGAACATGAGTCATTCGGCCTCCTGAAGCGTCTTTCTTTCGAATGACCTCTAACCATCATAGCTTCTGATGTAGAGGTTTCTGAATGCGACCTTCTCCTTGTTTCTTCCGATAATAAAGATGCAACTACATCATCAAACTCAATAGTTTCTGATGAACTAAGACTTATAGAAGTAACAAAATGATTCCATGACTCGAGCAACGAGCATAATAAAGTAATAGCTTTATTCTCGGATTGAATTTTTACTTCTATACTTTGTAATTGCACAAGAAGAGTATTAAAGGCATTTAAATGATCAGCAATCGATATACCTTCCTTCATTCGTAAACTGTACAACTGTCGCTTAAGGAGAATCCTATTGGTTAAGGATTTGGTCATGTACAGTTTCTCCAGTTTCGTCCACAAACCAGCAGCTGTTGTCTCCGACACGATATTAAACAGGACATCATCAGCCAGACACAGTCGAATAGCACTGATTGCTCTTTCATCCATCTCGGCCCACTCATTATCTGTGATGTTGTAAGGCTGTTTGGATTTGCCCAACAACGCCTTTGCCACACCATGTTGGACAAGCAAATCGTACATCTTCACCTTCCAGATCTCGAAATTATTTTTGCCATTAAACTTCTCAATTTCAAACCGGGCACTCTGAGTTTTCGCCATCTTGTATCAACCAAAAAACAATAATCTCCAAATCCAACTTTTTAAAACACCAGCAATTAATATATAAAAACTGCCTATGCCTTATATGACACTACCTTTGCTTTTTAAAAAAAAAAAAAAAAAAAAAAACTGAGTTACAATACAAAAAAAAACTGAGTATCAAAGTGCACTGGAACAATGCGCCAATGGAGCACTGGCGTATTTAATCAAGTAAAAAATGTGCCTTTCTATTTATTTTGAGCTATTGTTTAACCAACAAATTCACGCTAATGGAAAATCACTCCGAACAAAACCAAACAGCAACTGCAGTTTTACCAACACCATGCATTAAAGGTTGGCACGCTGCAAATCTATACGCATAGATGGCAGCTATACGAACAGCAAAAGAACTTCACGCAGGTTTAAAAAATACTCTCCACGCAAGGTTGACATACCTCTACGCTGGAGTACGCACCAGCAATGAATACACACCAGCACAAAAAATTCACGCACCAGGAATCAACGGAATACACCAGCAGGCAAGGGATTTTACGCACCACGCAGCACCTCCAGGCAGCAAGCGATCAATACACATCACGCAGCAATCATTCAACGCAGCACCATTCACATGCACCAGCAGCGATCCACTCCATGCAGTTGGACAACAGTTCAACCACGCACCTCCACGCAGCAAGTTTGAGGCGCACCAGTTGCCATACGTACCAGCAATGAATGGAATGCTCCCGCAGGGTTTACGCACCACCAGTTCTGCGCATAACAGACTCCACGCACCAGCAATGTTTTATGGTGTTAATCCTCCCACGCCGCAGGTAACAGCAATCTCCACGCAGGTAATACCTCCAGGTATGGTAGCGCCAACCTCCACGCTTCACCTCCACGAGTTTGGCACCACGGTCGACCAGCAACACCGTCACAAACAGTGCGCAGTTCCACCTTTACGCTCCAACAGCCACTCCGCTTTGTTAAACGATGTGTACGCAGGAGCTCCAATCCACAGCCCTAGTATATGCCGTTCCACAACTACGCTGCAACGCTCCAACAATGCAGGTCATACGCACAGACTTTGGGCCCGTCACTCCTCCGCTGTGCGCTGCTCTGATACCACTTGTTAATTAAACGATGCACAGCAAGGAAAAACAATAACACAGCTAGTAAATCATGCACAGGAGACATAGCAAATTTAACGTGGTTCACCCAACCAATCTGGGCTACGTCCACCATACATAGGCATCGGCAATCTTTATTAATCAAACAGGAGATTACATAATTAATCAAGTTCCTCACAAACTCTTTCACACAAAAAACAATCCGTATGGATACCTGTTTTATAGCAAGGAGAATCTAACTGCCTCATAAATCCTCTCACATCAAATATAAGATGCATTAACTCTCTCCCAACAACCTGGAGCTAATCTAGCAACAAATTCCTATTGTTGTCACACATTAGAGATTTTTGCCTATTTTGTGAAATAGAAAATCTCAACATTTTCTTTTTATGTCGCGGGTCTTAGGGAAAGTTGTGAGAGTGGAAGTGAACAATGCAAGGGAAGCCATGAGGATGGCACATGTTTTAATTAGGGTCCATTCTTGTAAAAGGATGGATGATCAAACTCACAAGCCACATTGAAGGGAATTAGCTTTGGATGGTCTTGTGAGGCCAAGCTTTTGAGACGATAAGCGAAGCTGGTCACAGTCTGCGTGTCGTTATAAAATGGAAGATTAGGCATGACTGGAGTCGATGTGGTAGAGCCTCCCTCGTATTCTAAAATGGCCGTGGTAGTCGTGTTATCGAAGGGAACTCCTTGTCCACTGGAATATGCACGAGCAGCCATGTAGTATCTGCCTATACCCTGATCGGCAGTGAGAAGTACGTCTGTAGTTTGCCCCGGACCGAGCATAATAACATTGGTCTGCAGAGGCTTGGTATACGAAGCATCCACAGCCACAACGGTCATTGTGTGGCTAGCTACCGAGAAGAATAGGTCAGTATTCATTGCAGCATTGATGATGCGTAGAAAATTGGTTTCCCCAGCCTTCACCGAGGCAAGAAAGGTGTCTGCATCCATTATTTGCCATTAGCCGATCATTTTCCAACACTAAATCCGCAAATAGCCGAGAGATTTTCAATCTAGTAGATGCTTAATTGAACGAGAAGCGTACCTGAAGTGGAACATGCACGAGCAGCCATGTCTGTCAAGAAGCTTTGTCCAAATTTTGTCTCACAGCTTCTTCCTCTGAAGCAATTGCTGAATCGACTGTCTCAGGTGCCATTGTTGGGTCAATTACCTCTATTTCAGTAGTTGTAGGAGCATCTTGCGAGAAGAGAATGTTATTATAGAATAAAGAAAGAGTACTCGATATTGTAACCTCAAGGAGCACCTTCCACTTTCAAGCTATGCGTTAGGGAAAGACCAAGATCGTAGGCATTGCTTTCACGCGGGTTGGATCGGAAAAAGAATTCCCCATAGGGAGGAATCGATGTTTTGTATGCGAGAGCTACTATGTCGAGTCTTCCCCGATAACTGATGTCAGAATGCTCTCCATATTACATTTCGGGATATCGGCAGTTGGAC
Organism: Pinus tabuliformis; assembly: GCA_031772625.1. Classification (NCBI taxonomy): domain Eukaryota; kingdom Viridiplantae; phylum Streptophyta; class Pinopsida; order Pinales; family Pinaceae; genus Pinus; species Pinus tabuliformis. The sequence continues at coordinate 456,235,390 of CM062809.1, read as the reverse complement.
TTTCCTCTCGAATTCGGCTCACTAACAATCACACGAAAGAATCGACCAAGCACGTGACACGCTGGGGACAGATTTCAGAAAGATGGACTTGTTTTGCTTCTTTGAAAATTCAGCTTCATTCTACGACTGTCAAGAAGCTTTGTGTAACGCATAATATAATCACTGTGAACGGACAGTTCCCAGGTCCAACGCTCCATGTTACTAACGGAGACACCCTTATAGTCAAAGTGTACAACAAAGCGCAATATAATGCTACTATTCACTGGTGCGTCTCGAATTCTGCTGAATCAGTTGATTGATATTAAAGCAATTGAATCTTGATAAATCTCAAAGTAAACATTATTTTAGTAGTGCTTTTTGTTTTTGGATGCATGCAGGCATGGAATTCGTCAATTCCGCACAGGGTGGGCTGATGGGCCTGAATTTGTAACCCAATGCCCCATTCGCCCAGGAGGGAGTTACACATATAGATTCACCATCTCTGGTCAAGAGGGTACCCTCTGGTGGCATGCACACAGTTCATGGCTTCGGGCTACTGTCTATGGAGCCTTGATCATCTATCCAAGGCCGGGCGGCGGGAACCAATTATCCATTTACCTGGCCCGATCGCGAGATTCCTATTGTTCTACGGCAACTATCTTCTGGAGGTCAAGGTACTTTTCACGTGCCAAGCGGTATTATTGCGATTGCAAATATGCATGGCTTATCTTTTGGAGTTGGGATATTATTTGATACAACAATTAGCACAATTTATTGAGTTTGGGCCGTAAAGCAATAGGATGTCTACATATGGAGTTACTTCTGCAGTGGTACGTTACAACTATTATATTTTCTATGTTCTTTGAACAGTTTTTTCTGTTGCTTGATTCACTTTCAAGTCCTAATGGAATGGAAATATTTAAACCCCGTTTCCATTCACAGGAGAATGGTGGAATAGGAATCCTATCGACGTTGTGAACCAAGCTACGAGAACAGGAGCTGCCCCAAACGTTTCAGATGCTTTTACTATCAATGGACAACCAGGAGCCCTATCAGCATCATCATCATCATCCTGCATAACAAAAGCATTTGGACCATACCATCCATATACCAAAAGAAATACACTACAGCCCCCAAACTAATATCATGTCGTCTTTTGGCCGTAAAACTTCCTATGCATGCGTACTACAAATAATTTCTCATGCTACTGAAAAAAAAGGAATTTTCTGCTGCCAAAGCCTTTTTGCAAGATCTTGACCAAAGAAATACAAGATCCTTGAACTAACACATGACACATCCTATGACCGGCGGATCAACATGGACCCAAATAATTGAACATGTGATTACAGAGCTTCATAAGCACAATACATGGCTATAATAAAATTTATAGCTGTGATAATGATATCTATGTCCCTCATCAACACATTCTCGTTAAATAATTCATCAGACCAGACATAATTCATTTCTTGACAGAGCTTGTCTTCTAGTCATGACCGAAACAACACGGACAACCTCATTAACAAGAAACGAACTCAAGACTTCTCATCACAACAACCAACTCAGCTCAAAATAAAATATCATTGTCATGCATGCAACTCAATTATCAGCAAACTCTATTATAACAGTTTACAAGACAAAGAAAATTTGTTACTTTACCCTACTCAATGTCATGAACCATTCCTTCATTGGTATTTCTCCAACATCTATCACCCAACAACATTTAGTAAACCAATAATTGGTTGCATTATGTAAAGTTTGAATAGTTTTCTTGTGCCTCCCTTTTTTAATTATTTATTCTATTTTTTAAATTTATCTGGTTTTTATTATTATTATTATTAAGAAGAAATAACCCATAATAGACGTTGCAATTGTGAAAACCATAGCAGACTTTGGCATGTTTACAGACTTCCTCAGCATTGCAATAAAAGGAATTGTAGAATGAATAGCAATAAAAGGAATTGTAGAATGAATAGCAATAAACCATGCTGGTGAAAACTTCTTTGTGAGTTCCCTCCAGACACCTAATGGGACATTAACGGCCATCCCTAGAATCCCGAAGTAGATGCATATTCATATGTCTATAGCAGATTTCTCTTGATTTGATTGAAGCTTCTAGTACATCTAATAGACTGTTCTGTCGGCAACGACTGCTGAAGATTAAAAAGGTTTTATTTATCCCCAGATAATTTTACTGAACTAGAGTGTGGTGTTGAAGAATATCAAGTAGTAAGTGTCATGCATTTCTTCCACATTGTCATATTTTAACCAGTTGAAGAATTACTTACACTAATTTCATAATAACCATATCTTTGTCCTGAACTATGGTCACACCATTTTACCTGCACACCTTCTTGTAAATATGCATTCACGTCTCTGGTTGTTAACAAAGACTTGTTTCGTTTTTCCCAGTCACAAGTGAGATGACTGAGTGTTGCGGCAGTCATCATGTCAGGCTTCTAGAATTGTGGGTCGGGCCACAACGCCAACGACAAATAGACGTCCAGAAAACCCTTAGTGTGAAATTCCTAATATAGTTTGTAAGCAAGAACAGCCTTAGATACTTTGGGACTCTGTACTCTCTGCCAAAGTTTAATAAGCTTGCTAAATTTTATTCTAGTTTTGAAGCAATAAAAAACTTCGGAAAATATATGGAGAAAACTACATCATCTCTTTTTATTTAAACGAAGCGCAGAATTTGCAAAGAAAAGAAATTAAGGCCGGAATAGAGGAAGACAACCTGCACATTGTGATTTGATGAAATCACTGCAAAGCGTTGGGTTGACTGACCAAATGTTATCAGCCTAGAATCATACAACATGGCTGAGTGAATTCAAGGATCGAGTGAACTTACCTTGGAGCTGAGGGCCAAAAACGAGGCATCAAGACTTTTGGTAAAGTTAAGGCACTTTGGCATGGAGTTAAAACTCTTTGCATTTTAATTGAGTTCAAATTCCTTCACAAAAGGATCTGCTTTCTCCATGTCTTGCACACCTATATAAAGAACACACTACAAACCAAACTATGCACAAACAAACCATACATTTACATTTTGGAGGCTATTAAAAAAAATCAATTGTACAGAAATTCTAGCCATTTCTCGCTAATCCATGTAAGAGGATCTTTGTTTCCATCTTGCTTTGCTTCGCGCATACTGATCACTTTTTCAACTTTTGCAGATTCTTTTTTCTTTGATGGATTGCGCACAACTTTTCTCCAAACTTGAGGACCATTATATGGTTGACGATTATGTGGTTGAATCCTTTTGCATTTATCAAACATCTATTTATGTTTCTTTACATGAATAGATGGATATATTTTTCATGGTTTACCTTTTCTTGCCCCCATTTTTCCACCATAAGCTTTATATTTCCAAAAATTTTCAAAAAAGTGATTATCCTTTCCACATAAAGTACAAAATATCACACATTTGGAAGAACCATCAGAACTATACTTGGGAAACTTCTTAGCTAAACTACTATTTTCTGAATTTGAATTACTTCTCCCATTCATTCTCTTGTTACCTTTTCGTACTTGAAGCCATTCTGGTTTCAATTCTGGATGCAAATCCCAACAACGTGCCTTATTATGCCCTCCTTTCTAGCAAAAATAACATGATATCAAATAGTTTCTACTGTTATGTTTTGATGTACCTTTACTGGAGGAGTATTTTTTAACATTCTCCCATTTCACCATAGCCCAGACCTTTGAAGCCATATCTCTCCTTTACTTCAACTGGATAGATAATTCCCTCGCCATTTAATCCAAGGTCTCCTCCTTTGTATCCCATTTTGGTCAAATATTTCATACCTACACCCTTGGTATGTTTCTCGAAGGCTACAAAAGAACTTAAACCATTATTTTTAGGTAATGAGATTGAATGTAAATGATTATCGCTTACCTCATTTTTAGATTGAGAACAAACATGCTCATATAATATTTTCTGATTCTTGAGGTATCCTCCTTGGCTTTGGATAGTTCTTCTTTCATCTCATTTGAATTTGTTGCTAATGAAAGACACAAAACATCACTCTCATCGTGTCGAAAAAATGTACATATTTTGTCACCTTCTATCTTTCGTGTATTTGATTCCTATTGCTGCTTAGCCAACAACTCCTCATTATCTTGTAGCTCAAGTTGTAATTCTTGTATAATTCCTATGAGGAATTCTCCATGATTCTTCAATAGTTGTTTCTCCTCTTCCTATTAAGTTTCCTTAGGGGTATATTTTTCTTTTATTTGATAATTGCATTTCTTCATTAACACATTAAATTCACCCCATATCATCATAAAATTATTTAGATATACTTCATTATTCAGAAACATATGCAACTATGTAGAAAAACAATATCATCATCATCAATGCAGTGGAAAATAAAGAAACAATAGAAGAAAATAATTCACACACAGAGACACCAGGATTGGTCGGAGACCAGGGAAAAACCCACTATGGGGAAATCCCTTTCAAATTCTTCTTCTTATTAGATTGTCATTGAATGTTTTAGAAAAAGAGAGTAAAATAATCCATATCTTCATCCATATAACTATCCAGCAAAAAATCAACTAAAATATTATCCATGAGATGAACCCAACCATGCCAATACTCAAAACCCTGATTTAGAAGCCTGTAATGAATTGTCACTGTTTGCGGCCAAATTCTGAAAACTAGAGTCAACGAGCAAAAACTTTGGAAAACCAAAATTTCAACCTGTAGGTAATAGTTGCATGGACGAGGAGTTATGTGAGCAACTGAAAGGTTCTAGTCTCTCTCTTGATCTTGTAAGCCAGCAACTGTAGCTGAAAGTGTCTTTTTCCAAGCCAACGATTGCAACCCAGAAACCATAGTTTCCAGTGCCATGGAGGATGAGTTGTGTGAGAAAATAAAAAGATTCAATCTCATGGATGAGCTATCTAGTGAACAACTGTAGTCAATATCTCTCGATGTCATGCTTGTGGCTGAGGCCCAAAACCCTAAAACAGAGATGCGAGCTTCAGACCCTACAATTTCACCTTCGAGTGAACCCATTCCTCTGTGGATCTACCTCAAATCTTTTCAAACCAAAAAATAAAGATAATAGAATAATGATCCATGATGATGTCCAAGCTAGGTTGAGGTCACTTGTATTTATAGCCTTCCAAGGGTGTCCAATTTGCTTTAGGGCCGACCTAGTCAAATATGCACATGTGTGCTTATAATTCTAAAATACACTTTCCCTTGTCCAAATTTAATGATCTTTAGTTCGATTTTTGTCCCCTTGAAAAAAGGAATTTAATGCAATCATAATCTCCATCAAATTAGATGTACAAAGTGTAATTTGGCCCTAGTTTCCAATTTTAACACTCCCTCTCAACTAGGGGAATGTCCACCTGCATCATGTCATGTGTATCTTGTCATCAAATCATATCCAATCTCAAGAATCTCATCATAATGTATCATCACTATTCATCTCGATTAATCTATCGATTATTCATGATTATCTCTTTATTGTCCCTACTTATATGCTTAAATTTTTTGAATCTAAAAGGAGAATAATTTGATATCGAAGGGGAGCCTAAGATACCACCCTCTATTTATCACGAAGACACTGCTACCTCTTGAAATCACTACCAACAGGGATCCCAAATACTACCACCTAGGAAAGATCAGTGGGTAGCCAAATCTACAATCTGCATCAACATCAGAGAGCACATCTCAACTTGGAATCTCATGGGGGATTTAAACATCTACGACCCCATATTGAGAAATAGATAATATAGGGGAGCACATCCCAACCCATCACATAGCCTTTTGATCTTCCATGAAATGACCCTCAAGAGTGATGTGGAAGAACACTTACATCACAATCTGAGCTTGGACTAGTACTTGAATTACCAAAAGGTAAGGATCACATTCCCCATGCCTCATCAACCCGTCGGCAAAACGGGGAGGGACAATACTAACAAGCCTGACTTGTGGTTATGATGCCAACTAGGGGATACTCTACAAATAACAAGCTATGGAAGCAACATCTCCAACCCTCTGGGTAACATATAGGGGTGATACCCTATTTTCCAGAGATCCCTCAACCCTAGGAGCCCTCCATCTCAATTCCACACCCTGGGAGCTCAAATAGGGGGGAAGAGTTGGCTCAATGTTCTCGATCAGTGATGCTCTCTGTAGATAAACAACATATCATCGTGCTCATATCTGGTAATCATCATGTCTCAATAACAGTTATTTTTTATTCATACAAGACATCAAATCAAATATCATATTAGAACAATATATATATATATATATATATATATATATATATATATATATATATATATATAGATATCACAAAAAGGATACCATAGTCATCCTCCCTCTCATGGAGGTGCAAACCACAAGCCTAATCTTGTCTCGTACAACAACATTGTCTTAATATATGAAGGTATCTCATTCCCGACTAAAACATGATTCTCTACCAATCAGATCCACTCATTATTATCACAATGTATCCTTGTCATATTCAAAACTTGCCCAAACAACTTTCTAAGGATCTTTTTCATCTTGCCTCACAATTGGTCATGTCAGCAACATTATACTCAACCTCGTTCATGCTTAAAGCTACGAGCTTCTCATCCAAAAAATCATGGCAGATCTCATACTAAGGTAGCACATAGATGTGATTATATCATCATATCACGATCCAAATCAACATCAATACATCAAGGCAGTCTCATATCACAGAAATAATGTCTCAGACTAAAAATAGATCATCACATGCAAATATCATGAAGGATGCCTAGTGACAACTCAATGTGTATGAAGTGGCTCAATCACGAATTAACTCGAGTTCTACGCACTATATATATATATATATATATATATATATATATATATATATATATATATATATATATATATATATATATTGTTGGTTGCCAAGTCAATTTCAACAATATCTATTCACAACTTTTTGAAATTCAATCAGAGTGTCCAAGGATTTGCATTTCCACTTTCCAAAAATTCTTTAATAGCTTCACAACATAGATTTTATTTTCCCAACTTCAAGATGTAATTCATCATGCCATGAATCTTTATTTCAAACTTCAGGGGCCATCTCCCTCTTACTTTGATCATTAGAGGCCCATTAACTATCAGGAATAGACCATTAGTATATATATAAACAAAATTGAAGTCATATATTGGACCACTTTTTGAAGTAGAGGTTTGGATCGACACATCTTCTTGGCTTCACCGGGTAATTTTCAATGTAGACATACCGGGCTAGGGGAGATTTCTTCATTCACTTATTTCTACAAACATAACACTTTACCAAACCAATATTCTCAGCCTTACATAAATCAATATTGTGCAATCAAATCAACTAAGTAAGCTTATCAAATTTTACATTGTAGATCAAAACTAATATAAAAATCATCAATATCATTGTATCAAATTCTTTAGAGAAGGTGATAGGTTGAGCTTTCATCTTTTATGATGCCAACAAGATGTCATTTACCAAGCAATATCAAACTTCATCAAGTCATCCCCATGATCATAATATAAATCATTTCTGTCACTAGATGCAAATGCATGCGCTAAGGATAAGTCATGTAGGTTCCATCCATTTATTGTGAGATTACTTCATACTAAATCACAATTGTCAATACTTCAAGAAATGTGTCAATGCTAATGATGTCAACATAGAATATTTATTGAACACCAATATAAGTCACTAAAATTCACCATACCCATATAAAATTGTTGTCAAGGAAAATCGTTAGTCGTCAAATCAAATCAGTGGTCATTAGGTAAAAACCCAAATTCATTATCGCAGTGATATGTATAACCCAAAAAATATCTCAACATCAAGTCAAAGTTATAAATCATTATCAAGCATCATGTGAAAACTCCAAACACTACTTATCTATATCAATCATCCAAATGGTTAAATCATAATAACATATTTATATGCATATTTTGGTCCCTTGGAAACACAAGTTTAGTCAAATCATTCAAATTCTCTATAGTAAGTCAAATATTCAAACTTCCCTTCTCATAAAACTTTATGTTTTCTGCTTCATGTCTGTATGATTGTTATCCTTCAGGTCAACTTCTGATTTCATGAACAAAGCTTCACTTTTGTGTCCTACAAGCATAACCACACACATAGGCCTTCCTCCACGTGGTTGAGAGGCTAAAGTCCCACCCTTAGGCTTGCTTCCATGTGGTTGAGGTTTATAGTAGGGAAAAATCTTTCTTCTTAGACTAGAACTTTGTATATCATATATTTGTCTATTCATATCCATGAATAATACTTCAACAATAAATAATATACATATAATGCAAATGATAATGGGTGTAGGGATCTTATGGAGAGTTTATTCCTCTTGATGAGTATTCCCTTCAGCCATAAGTCATCAATTTGTCTATAATACTGTCATGCATCAGCAGAATAGTTAGATCATAAAGTTAGTTATATCATGTTCTAAGACAAATGTCCATCATGTTCATAACATGTCAGCATCAACTACTTCATCATCACATTTGAACATGACATCAAATTTTCATCAAGGGATAAAGGCATATGATTAGGGCAGCTGATAGGTGTAACATCATACTTAAATATCATGACCACAATATCACTTTCATCACATTAATTAATCCATCAAGTTAGGTAATTCAATTTTACCATATGCCATAATTACTAAGCACATCAAAACATAATCATAGTCAACAAAATATCCTAAATATCAATCTCATTGTTACACTTCTATCATAATGGCTACCATGCTTTTCACAAACATTATCAATAGTATCAAGTTACCATCTATTAGAATCAAGGTGCCATACTTATTTATGGGATCCATATATCTGGTGTGATAGAAAACATCAAGTATATTACACTTGTTCACTACCAAGTGCATCATTTCATGACAAGTACCATGAATCCAAATCACTTTCATATGCATGAATGAGCCATTTTTGAAAGTGACATTCCCATCATACCTTATGGCTTATCTTGCCATCAATATTGGTGTTAAAACATAACATTGAAACAATACCATATGTACCTTATAGTATTTAAATACTTGCGCACCTTCTTTTTTTCATATGCAGTTGTATTGGCTTGACTTATTTTCATCAAGTGCCTCTTTCCCTTTTCCAAATCTAGTTCTTTTCTTCCTACACTAGCCATGATCCTCAAGAAGGATCCACTTATCACAACTCATCAGGAGGTTAGAAGTATCCAAATGCTCAAGTATACATGCACAATGTAATAATAAAAAGAATAATAAGATCCATAAGTCTAAACAAAAGTAAGGATATAATGGAGCATCATAAATATGAAAGTACTTATCTTCAATGAGAGGTGATCATTTCCCTCTTGAACCAACATTCAAGAGACATCATAGTCCATTGTCTAGTTGTTTCCTTTAACATATATTCATCAACTTCATTAGTAACCAGGCCTAATAAAAACTATCCCATCTAAGGCTTCATCAAATCTGTCACAAGTTATTGAGCATATTCACATTGACCATGCTAAGGTTTCTATATTTCATATGCCATAAACCAAGGTTTCTCTCAAACCCTAACCTCATATTATCCATTGAACCCTAATAACCAAATTTCCTAGGGTTTCCTTCAAACCCGAGAATTATTTTAGGTCTCCTCCATCCTCATTTGCATCCTTCAATGGTGTCATCATAGGGGTGATCTCCATAGATTTTCTTCAGTCCACCTCTGATACCATGTTAATTTTTCTTAGGGATATATTTTTCTTTACTTTGATAATTGCATTTCTTCATTAACACATTAAATTCATCCCATAACATCATAACATAATTCAGATTTACATCATTATTAAACAACATATGCAACTATGTAGAAAGAACAATATCATCATCATCAATGCAGTGGAATATAAAGGAACAAAAAAATAAAATCATTCACACATAGAGACACCGAGAATGGTCAGATACCAGGACAAACCCCGCTATGGGGAAAACCCTTTCAAATTCTTCTTCTTATTAGATTGTTATTGAATGATTCAGAAAAAGAGAGTACAATGATCCACATCTTCATCCATACAACTATCCAACAAAAAATCAACTAAACAATTATCCATGAGATGAAACCAACCATGCCAATACTCAAAACCATGATTTAGAAGCTCGTACTGAACTGTCATTATTTGCGGTCAACTGTCAAACACTGTGGTCAATGACCAAAAAATTCGTACAACCAAAATTTCAACCTTTAGGTCCTAGTCGCATGTAGTATGAGTTATGCGAGCAATTGAAATATTATAGTATCTCCCTTGAGCCTGTAATGCAGCTACTATAGCCGAAAGTGTCTTTTGTCAAGCTAGCGACTGCAACCCTCAAACCCTAGTTTCTAGTTGCACGGAGGACGAGTTGTGAGAGCGTCTAAAAATATTCATTCACACAGATGAGTCAGCTAGAGAGCGACTGCAGTCAATATATCTTTATGTCATGCCCGGGACTAAGGCCCAAAACCCTAAAATAGAGATGCGACCTTCCGAACTTGCAATGTCACTATTGGTGCATATATATGGTGATGTTCGTTGACCATCACCAAAAGCTGCATTTCCAGAAGTATAGGTGTTGTGGTGACATTCAAGGTCCATTGTGAATAATGACTATAATGACAGACAATGATCATCACCATTTCATATCAACAACAACAATTTATAGTTACAGAACTTTGAGGGTTGTCACTATTGATGCGTATATATGGTGGCGTTCGTTGACCATCACCATTTCATATTTTTGGCGAGGGTCGAAAAACGTCATAAAATCTCATTGGTGATGGTCAAAAGAGCCTCTGTCACCAAAAATTAATCATCTCCATTCCATATGGGTGTTAGGGCATGATGGAATCGAACCACCAACCTCCTGCTTGTAAAGAAGGTTCTCTTCCATTGAGCTAGCACCCTTTAAAGAATTATACTTTAAAAAATTAGACCTTGAAACTTCATAAATTGTAAATTCTACAAATTTCAATAAATTAAAGTCTCGACAAAATTTTACTAAACAAACAAAGCAACATTGAAGCTACAGGTCCCTACATAATTGTTATTGAAGTTATGAAAAGTGGGTGGAGAGAAAAATAGTTATGTATAAGAGAATCAATATGTTCATTTGAATACTCAATTAGAAGTGAAACTTTGAAGACATTTATAACCTATAAATGACCTATAACTAGCAAATGCACCAAATATTGCAAAGGAAATGTCATAAGTGGATAGCATATGGAAAAAGAGGAGGTAGAGACTTGGAACCCTTGTACATCTTGGCATGCCTTAGCACTTGGCACATCTTAGCTTGTTTGACATGTCTTCATACTATTTGGCACATGCTAGCATGCCCTAGCATTCCCTAACACACCTTGGCAGTCATGAGCTCACAACTAGCATTACATTTTTCCATGACTTGGGAACCTTATATTCACTAGAACACCTTGGCACTCCCTACTTGTCATGCCCTTTATTGTCCTCCACAATGCCCCAAGTTGATGAGATGATTGATGGAGGTAACCATAAACCAGGATTTTAGTTTGGTAACTAGCCCTACCAAACCAGAAAGGGCTGTCTCTATGAAATCACAGCCAAGAGATGACTAGAATGAAAAGGATTTTAGGCTAGATAGCTAGGCTCACGTGGGTTTTTTGAAAATTTAGGGACTTGGAACTCTATCCACCGGTGTCTTGTCTGGCAGGGACTTTGTCAAGGAGGTAGGGACTTGGAACTATGTCTAGGATAAAGCACCTAACATGCATGAAAGAAGCTCCCTAGAATAGAGTACCTCCTACCTAGAAGAGTCTCCCTTGCTCAAAATATAGAACCCTTCTCTAGTATACTTTTAGAGTTTGACTTAGATGCTCACTTTTATAGTTTGATCTCTTTCTTCTTTTTCTATTTATTTTGATGCTCTCCTTTGATGCTGGAGATATTTCTTCAAAAAGGCACAAGTGGAAATTTTTCTACAAGTCCAAATACAAACACAAACCATAAAGCATCCATTTTTCTTTGACCGTGCAATTTTTCCACAACATCTGCAAGAAACAAGACAAAACATGTCGCGTAGGACCACAATCAACCAATTAGAAGCCCATAAAGTCTTGAAATAACTTGTATAAACCACAACTTTGTAAGAAATTTCAAAATAATTTAGAGCACAAGAGTCAGCAAGTTCAAGAAACCTTTATGTTGAAGACATATTAAGCACAATAATCATCTATCTCTAAAGAATTAAATAATCAACCAACTAGTAAACAAAACTTTCTGTTGAAGGCATATTAAACATAATAATCATTTATGTCTGAAGAATTAAATCATTAGCCAACTAGTAAACAAACCTTTCTACTGAAGGAATACTAACCATAATAATCATTTGTCTGAAGGATGAAATCATCAGACAAAGAGTATTTCTACATAAAAGTACACATCAACCTATAAACAATTGAACAAGGATAGAAACCTTTGCACGCTTGACAAGGAGTAGATTAACATTCATTTGATCTCAGCAATTAGATCCATAGTTTGAAAAAAGATTTGTGTGGTTTTGGACAACTAGCCTTGAGTCATTGACATACCTTTAATAGTGTCCTTTAATTCATATATAAAGACTGAAACTTCAGTGACCTCTATCAATCTGTTGCTTAAGATAAATAACTTTCAAAATTTTATGACTTATCCTTTCAGATTTTAGATATCTTTACTTCATTTTTTACTTGAGATATTCTTCTTTTGACACTTTGTTACACACTATGTTACATTGACAATTCCCGCTCTATGAAATCTATTTATAAAAGTATTGTGTGCCATAGCAATTTATTTGACTATAAGTAGCTCAATTGGTTTGTTCCAAAGTGACACACTGAGGATGTGATTGTACATACATTTTGAAGTCACATGGAGACAGGGAATTCGTTTTGGATTGAGTAATTTAGTTATTATTGTTATAATTTAACCACATGGTCTGTACATAGTTTGGCACCTGTTTTCTTAATTTTTTCCCTTTCATATCGTCTAGTTTCATTTACATTTTTGTAGATTTGTGTTCAAATATTTACACCAATGTTATATCGCAGTTCCTTCACCATCAAATAGCATGTGGTAAACTGAAAGACTGAAACATGAACAACTAACTTTTTATAAGTAAATCTCTAACTATAAGTAGGGGAATATAATTTAAAAAAATAGGGACACTATAAGAAATAAATATGTAGTGATGAACTCTTAGATACCTCTATCCTCCAAATGTGGCTCATTTGTTGGTTGAGTGAAAGGTGTTGAGTTGATGGGAACAAAGAACTATTTGATCCCCTTCGTGAGAGTTAATTCCCACTATTGTTGGTAGTTTCCCTGCTACATGTAATTGGAAATTATTAATGGTGAGAGAAGCTCTAGAGGGTTTTCCTGATTTGCATTTTGGCTTTGCATACATGGAAAAGTAGTGTGAATATTCTTGTGCAGATTTCAGGTTTGGAAATTTGCTTTAAGTTGCATTCTTCTCAGTTGCATTTTCTTAGCATGGCAGATGGAAAAAGTTGCAAGGGTTGTTCTGAGAAATGTTTGAGAACCCATTATAACAAGCACGGCTCATCATTTTTCAAGGTCATAACAAGGAAAATCGAGGTCTTTATAGTCAAGAAACAAGACTAGAAGTACCTTCCAAGCTACAAAACTCAACATGCATTACATATTTTAGTCTGGGGCTGGATTTGTTTTATGGTGAAAAGCTAGGAGGATGAGAACCTACTTCTCAAGCAAGATTGGATGTGGGGAGCCCTCCAGACTATGCCTAAAAAGTGGAAACTAGGTTTTGACCCAAAGGAGGAACAAACATATTTGCAATAGATTCAAGCTCCCTTTAGAGCTGTGAAGGAATTCAGAAATTTGGAAGGGTCAGTAATGCTATAGGTCAATTCTATCTCCTTGGAGAAAATTTCCAGTTTCAAAGATATGAGAGTGGTTAAAATGCTGGCAGAAACTGATCTTCATGAAAATACTGAGATTTCCTACAGATAGTGATATTTCCTAAGCAAAATGGATTTTAAACTAGAAGTTGGACTTCTGAACAGTGAAAAGTCCCATTTCATTGAGTTGTATCTCATACAATTATGTGGGAATATTGTAGAGAGAGTAAAAAGTATGAATGGTGGTGTCTACAGTTTCTAATTTGGAGGCCAGTTTGAAGTCTAGACAAGGTAGAAGAAAAAGGATAGGCAAATCTCAAGACTGTTGATTCAAATGTTGTTCCAAATTCCAGCTTTGGAAGGTTATAATTGCTCGTCTGAGGTATGTGGTCCTAAAGTGTTTTTAAGGAACACATGATTTTCCTGTGACTTTTCAAGGTGGGTCCCCTTTTATCAATTCCTCATGCTATCTAATAGTACTAAGAGAATCCCCTTCCATTATTGGGTGTTCCAAAATTGTTTGTAATGTTAAGGAAGGTTTAGGGGACTTTAAGCCCCCCCACTGGAATTTGGGTCCATCTTTTGTTTTAGGTAAATGTGGCATTCTCTTCATTCTAGTTATCCATTATTTAGACCATGCAATCTAGTATTCAGAAGCTTCATCAAATGATGTAGGGATTCATTCTTTGTCCTATTCGGGTGGTCGGCCAGTTAAATAGGCCTCACAAACTAAAGGTGGCGAGATGTTCAAGTCATCTTGCCATCCAAGGTCAAAGAAAGAATGTTGTGGGTGATTTTGGGGTTTGGAAGGGGGTTTAGCACTTGATCAGGATCACCATCAAGTCTGCATTGGAATAAACTCTAATAACTCTACATAAAAGTCATGGTTTCAAAAAAAGAGGAGGGAAAGGACGTGGTTGAAAATCAGTGGGGCCCTTGCAGCAAGAAAGTTGATTGATGTAGAACCAACTAAATAAGCACCTACCTGGAGAAATAACTAAAAAGGCAGAAGTGGAATTTCAAAAAGGCTAGATAAATCCTTTGTTACTACTCAGTTGATGTTAAATTTAGAGAGTGAGATCATAAATTGTTTAGGGAAGCTCGCCCAATATTGCTGCAAATTGAATCAGAGAGTAAGAAGCATCCAACCCCCTTTAATTTTAATCACTTACTGGCTAAATAAAAAGTATTCCAAGGCTGTGGTCATAAAGAATTGAAGACATTACGATAGTAACAGTGAGGACAGAGACATGAAGCAGTTCATAGACAATCTGAAAAGGGTAAAAGGTGAAGTTGTAGATTGAGCTCAAAGCTTTGTTCAAAAATATTTAAAGGATGTCGAAAAATGAATTAAAACCTCTAATAATAATATAGTAGAGGTGTTTTTGAAAGATGAAATCAATCCTCTCAAAGAGTTGGAAGGGAAATCAAACCACCTTGCCAAAGAGGAAAAAGAAACTAAGCTAAAAAGGAGAACCATCTTGTTCTCTGAAAGTGACAGGAATGCTAAACTTTTTCAAAAGTACAAAAATCATACAAAAAACAAATATTATTTGGGTAAACAATAAGACAGATAGCTCTAGGGTTAATAAGTCTTTTAAGGAGATAGCTGAAGTGAGAAAGAAACATTTTAAAAGTCTAATGGCAGCAAATATTTGTGAAATCATGAAAATTATCAGGCTATTTTCCAGCATTATCAGTGATGAAATGAACATAGACTTGGAGGCAGAGGTGTCCAAAGAGGAGATAAAAGCAGTTTTAAACTCCAAAAAACTAAAAATCGTATACCCAATGGATGGACAGTTGAATTTCTGAAGAAGAATTTATGCTCCTTTATAATAGGCAAATCTATGCTGATGTGGGAACAATATATGAAAGAATACATACAATTAAAACTCACAAGATTCCTACTGTAGCAATGATGCTAGAACTTGCAAAGGCGTAAGACAAAATGAATTGGCTCTTTCTTAGACTGTTGCTGATTCAGCTGGGAACAAACTTGCAGATTGTAGAATGGTTAATGGGATGCCTTACTTCAGTTCCTTTTACAGTTCTAATCAATGGGTCCCCGAAAAGTTTCTTTAATGCATATTGAGGTTTGTGTCAAGGGTGCTCTCTATCACCATTTCTTTTCCTATTAGTGGTTGAAGGTGTATGTTGATCACGGATGCAAGGAGAAGAGGGACAGTTAAAGGAGTAAAAATTTCTGACTTTGAATATTCTCATCTATTTTTTGTTGATGATAGCATCACATCTAGGCTAGAATCACTAAGGGAGTGTTGGCTTAGTGGGGCCTGACCTAGGTTCAGAAGTGATTTAGCCAAGCAAATCCTGGTACTACTAGCCCTTTCAGCAACAGTCCACAGAGCGCGGACTGAGGTCTCACCTGAAGTAGTATGGGAGGGTGCTAGAACCAAGTTTCTGCACCCTGGGGATGTCTGATATGAGGTGATTGGAACGCGGTCCAACCTTCGCACTTACTATGCTACGCACACCAGCAGGTACCCCGTGCCTTGTGATATTGTCTTTGTTCAGTTCTAGCCACAACGCGACCCATGTTATTTACCCAAGTCTTCTTTAATTAGGCTCTTTTAGCTGATTACTTAGATTGATTTCATATATAAACATTCATACAAGTAACTATCAACTGCACGCAGTAAATAAAATGTGTAACAAAAAAATACAGATTCAAGAATAGATGCACAAAGTAAACTTCTCTTTATTAACTTTCAATCCCAATTACAGACTCGACTCCACCCTACGCACTCAGCTGCAGGGGTTCATGCACTCAGATGCGGACTCTTCTAGGCCTCTGCGCACTAAGCTACAGAGCCTCTTCCTACTACTACCACCCAGTACACTTCAGATCCAACTCTTAACCCCGAACCATGCCTTCACTATTCTATCTATTCTTACTTAGCTTAGCTATCTTTACACTTAGAGCCTCACTCTATTTATACAATCCCATGGTCCATGGACCATGGGTAGGCTGACACAACTTTACATTAAATTACAATATTTTAGGATAGACAACACTATGACCCATCCTAGACTTCACGCTCCATGCCCACAATTTGCGGAGTCTTACAATCTTATTGACCAAAACTTGGGCTTTGAGCCCAAAAACATGTTGTGGGGGATCCCATGCCCAACAAGCCCCCAACACAATCATCATGACTTGTCCTGAGTCACTCTGCTGGTGCGGTGATCTTGGCACGGAGCCCCTCCAACTGTGCCTATGTTGCGCGAAGGTCCATAGCGCACTCTTCTGTCGTTTGCTGGATCTCCTCTACTCTTTCGGCCAAATGCTCGCTGTCAAGGGAAAATTCCTGACTTAAGGTATGCATCACCTTCATCTGTGTGAGCTTTCCTTTGATATCGGTAGTGATGAGGAAGGCTTCATCAATCCAAGGCTACACATGCACTTTAAGTACTGCCTCTTTCTGTAGTGCGACATCCACCTGTTCCTTCAATGCCTTCGCCTGTTGTGGCTTCACCAGCCCTTGTGTTAGGGAAACTATCTGTGTCACTCCATGCACATTGTCATACTGCACTTGAACCTCCCACGCCTTTGCTTCCAGGCGCTGTATGGTGGGGTCCTCTTGTAAGGAAGTGAGGACCATGGAGGATTCTTCCAACATAGTCATACAGTCTGCACTTCCTGTCCTATTTCCTCCATCCATTTCTAGATAGCGCCAACACATTTTTCCCTAACTTCCGAGGGCGTGGATGACTATGCATTTAATCGTAGTTTGGCAATCTCAAGGTTGAGGTCAATTTGTATCCTCGTTGCTTCCTCCTTTGCCTCGTGGAATCCACTGGCCAATCTCTGAATTCCACTTCTACCGTAGTTCTACTGGAACAGTTCTATAAGCATCGTCCACCACTTGTGCCAGTCATTTTGCTTGCTCAATACCTGTAGCACATGGCCTTCTCTAGCACGGAGATCAGCTACGATCCCATCCTATAGTTGGTACAGGGTTTCTCGTGGAAGGGTAGCCAAGTTTACGCTCCACCCCTTATTCCTGCCCACCACAGCTCAATCAACTTCGTCTGTTGTCACTAACGCACCATCAGGGAACACGAAAGTGTTGGTCACGTGGGCGCGCAACATCTATTCTGTCTCTGATGTACCTGCTGCGGCATATGGGGCCATCATTCCTGTTTGAGGGGGTTGCACTTGTAGTCACTATAATTGCATTCGTAGCATCCCCAACATAGTGTTCTGCTCCACCATCACTTCTTGGAGCACGTCCTTAGTGACATCGCGAACTGTTTTGCCAATGCCAACAAGATCACCTTCTGTAAGCGTGATTGGGTCAATGGACATCTTAGATTCCTTCGACTTCTTTCTGGCGACCCATTTCTCAGGGACACGCAGTGGTTTTAATTATTGCATGGTAGTTTCTAGATCCACGCGCTATTCGTCCAGGTTGATGTCCTCAGCCTCCTGCCCTGTGGAAATTTCCTGGCCCCCCTCAACCTCTTTTATTGGTGTTGTTGTTGTTGTTTCTGCCATTTACACCACTGCTGTTGCATCGGTCATCTTCTGCTATGTGGCTACTTCTTGTTCCTGATGCCTCTTTTTGGCCAGTTACGCATTGTTCTTCCTTTGTTGGGCTGCAGCCTTGTCCATCATTCCTACCAAGTCTGGGATGCACCACTCCATAGGCCGTGTTTCCAATGTTGTGAAGATGGCGTCATCCGTAGCAATAAATGGAAGATTTGTCCATTCCTTCACTAGATCCTTTCGCACCTGGACATGAATGGTGTGCATGTCCGCTTTAAACTCTGCAAAGCTCTACAGAGTGGCATACAGTGTGGGAGACAATCATGGCTTTCTATTGATCCATATCCATATTCTCACCTCCATCAGGACCCAAAATAACTTGACCACGTGAATCCGCTTTGCGTCCTTCATGGCCCAGAGTGAAGCGTACTTCGCAGCCTCTAGAAGGTCCTAGTCGATAGGCAGAACTACCTATCAGTTGGTAGTTCGCCTACTACCATCACAATGGATAAGAGAAACCACGTGTAGTGGAAGATCTTACCCTGCTCTTGGGCCTCCTTGCACTTTATAAAAAATTCCTCACAAAGGAACTCAGCCTAATTGAATTGGACCCCCTTCGCGCACTATTCGGCCAGCGCAACTATAGGCGCTGGTACTTCATTGGCACGACACTTTCGCATTAATATGTTGGCCAGGAGCTAGGTGGCTACGCGCACACTTTTTTCCTTGATACTCGCAATTGTATAGCTGCACTTCTTCTTCTCCAGCTTGTACTTGGTTTTCATGGCTTCTGCGAGAGCCAAACTGCTGCTTTTACCAGCTATTTCTCCGGGGTCCCTTCCCTTACAGGGAAGCCAAAAAATCCTGTGAATAAGTTCTGTCGCGATGGGAATAGGCTCCTCCAGTCATAGATACCCATCATGCACCAGGCACAATAGCTTCCTGATGATGAAAATGGTGATGGGTGTGTAGTGAAAGTGGGGTATCGACTGTAGATGAAGTAACCTGACCTTCTCCACATCGTGCAACCATCTTCGCGGCTCCAACTTGATCAGTGAGCCCCAAAATTAAGTTTCATCAAGCTTTTCGTCGTCATGTGTGGGAATTTATCATTGTTTGCAATGTCCCAATCTTTAAATTTCATCATGGGCATGCGGCCTAGGACCGAGCCTTCAAATAGAATTCCATCTGGGAGGAGCGGGGTCTAGAGTGCACTCTTATCAGAATCCAACTCCTTGGGTACTTTTTCTTTCCCTTTCCACAGAGGGACATACTCAGGTAGTTTTTCTCTAGCGTGCACCGACTGGATGTCTTCTTCCATTTCTTCATCTACCTCTATCTCCTCTATGAAAGCCTGGAGGTCCTCCTTCTCATCATCCATCTCAAGGTTAACATTCTTGCCCTTGTCTTCCATAGAATGTTTACAAAACTACAAATTTCGTGGGGACATGCGCACTGATCCCACTGCTTGTGAATTCGCCTTGGGCCTCGGTGTCCAGGGTGATTTCGAAATTTCCGGTGCATCCCCACCTGCACTATAGGGCCCTGCGTGGCTTCCTCAGTGGTACTTTTGAAAAAACCAACACCTCTCTTGGTAGTTGTCATCTTGTTTGAGCTATCTATAGTTTTTCGTGACTTTGGAGGCTCAAACACCGCTTGGTGCTCAACACTGTGTCCTCTCTGTTAGTGTCGGTCTTGAAAGCCCTCCATTAGCGATCAAAGCTCTTTGCATTTGCATTCGTAGGTGTCTCATCAGTGTCAAATTTTGCATCCCGTTAGGCATATCATAACCCTGATGGAGGAGTTGGTCTATTTATACCCCTCTTGGCTTTGCTGGATCAGGTCATATCAGTCATTAAGCTTTTTCAAGATTGTCTTGTTTTGTCTTGAGGTCAAAGTCCTAGGTCTAGGGTTTTGGTCATTTATCTCTGCAAGGTCATGTCTTTGAAAATCCATGAGTACTCAGCAAGCCAGAGGGAGGTTTGCAAGTGTGTTTCTTCGATATTTTTATCTTGTACAGTGAATTTTCACCTTGGATTTAAAAACACTATTTTTAAAGCCAAGGTCATTTTCCGAGTTTTTGTAAATAAGTGATGAAATTTCAAAAGTCTTCAGTGGACAAAGTGCAACCCTGGTCCCCTTGCCAAGGTCCCTCAGATGATCTACCTGCAAAAGAATCAAGTCAAAGCACTCAATGAGTCAAATTCAGGATAAAGGAAACCAAAAGTCAGTGTTATAAAAGTGTCAAAGATAAACTTTAGAAAGTGGGTTTATGAATGAATTTTTTTTTTTAAATGAAACTTATAAAAGCCAAATTCCCTCCTTTCACTCTCATTGTGCATCCTAACACTTGCAAGAGAGGTTTGAGAGAGTGATTGAGAGAAAGGAGCAAAGACAGAGCGATCTCGGGCAGCAGAGAGGGGTGCGACCCGTCGAGCCAGGTGCGCAACCTGTTGGGTGCGCGCGACCCGTTAGAGGGTCTCCCACAGTTCAGAAAAACAACGGACGTGACCCGTCAGAGGGGCGCGACCCGTTGGGCGTGGTGCGCGACCCGTTGGACTGTTTTGCTGCAAACTCCAAACAAATTCCCTCAAATGCCCTCCAAGCTATCAAATTGTTCGAGGTAGGTGCTCTAAACATGGAATGGTTGCTGGTTATGAATGGTGGATGTCATGAACATGTTAAAATGATCAAAATTTTGCAAGTGAAACTCCTTTATATGGCTGCAATGTTAATGAGCAAACTATGCTAGGGTTTGTGTTGTTTCAAGCTATTTTTCCCTTTGGTTTGTTTCCCTCCTTTCCCTTTCACTCACACTTATATGTTCATCTCTTTTCCCATATTATTTTATAAATGAAATGCAAATCTTTCCCCATCCCTGATCACTAAAATGAAAACCCTATCCCTCTCCCAAAGCATCAAAAAACAAAATTCAAAACCCTAGTTCTCCTCCACCATATGCATGTGTAAATAACAAAAAATGTTGGTAAATATGTCAGCATGTTTTGTGCATGGTTTCCCTATTTTCCCTATTAATACATGTATGCATATTCCCATGTTCACTTTCATATATGTTTTTTCCCATATGCATTGATCTTTGCAAATGATTTCCCAATTATAAATATGTATTCCTATATGCATAATGATTTGCAACATTTCCCTTAAAAATTCCCTGTTATATTTATATATTCCCATTCCTTGTTAAAAGATCCCTCCCCTAACATTTCCCTCATGTCTTTTTCCCCTTGAAACAACATAGAGTTCAACACTTTTTGCAGGCAGAGACAGCAATTCAGTTTGTCCACTTTGCTCCTAAAACATGTCAGAAACCGAAACTTATGAGCAAAGTGATGACCATTCATCATCTACAGAGGTTGAGGTACAGAGGAGGCCTCGTAGGGGTGGTAAGGGTGGACATCATAAGCGAGAGGAGCCCACCTCTTTGGCAGAATTACAGGCTTGTCCTATGGCAGTCACTTGTTTTCAGTACATGTCTTGTTATCAGATTTGTGAGAGGATCTCCCGGATTCAACATCATAGAGAGTTGGCCCGCCTCTTTGTTTTACATTTGCATGATGGACATGTCAATCTAGCAGGGGTAGATTTTACATTGACACCCGAGGTGATCTCACATGCTACAGGGATATGAAATGTTGGTGAGGTGTGGCCTAAGCGCAAGTTGCTAGATACTGTTCACTTTGAGTCTTATGTCCGGCCACCATTCTTGAGACATTTAGCGGGTGTTTTTCCATTCAGATTTCTCTGGAGCGAGTATGCTCCCATCATGAGGCTTATTATGCACTATTTTACCTGTGAGGGCAGATTTTCACAGGTGTACTCATATCACATTCGCCTCTTGATGCACTTCACCCGAGTGAGGATGATGAACATCCCGGTTTTCTTCTTTCAGAACATTCAGAAGATGGTGCCCATGTTGCAGAGGAAGACCGCGGCACAGCAGTACAGGATCTTATGTCATTATGGTTTGATTCAGCTCATAGTCTTGCATCAGTTGACACATCAGGGTATCTCATGGGAGGAGTTTATCTCTCGTGAGTTTTTCACAGTGCCAACCCAGCCACATCATGAGGTCATTCATGAGGAGGGAGGACCATCTCAGCAGCCTGATATTCCGGTCACCCGACATGTCAGCTCCACACTTCTGGTCACTTATCAGAAAGGCCCAAGGGCCTTATTTGCAGCAGCCAGGCGAGTACTATCTCCACAACAGGTGGAAGGGGTCTCGCCTTCATCATCAGCTCAGCGAGTGTTATCTCCACATCAGGTGGAAGGGGCCTCGCTCTCTTCATCAGCACAGGTAGCACAGAGGGGCAAATAGCCTATGATTCATGAGGGTCCATCAGGAGTCCCAAACACCGAGGTCATTGATCTTGAGGCCAGTTCTCCTAGCCGAGAGGCAAAGGAGATCATTCAGCATCTGAGAGCTGAAAATGATGCTTTGCAGAGGAGACTTGTGGGTGCCCAATGGACTATCACTTACCTGGAGTAGCGGAACAAACAGCTGGAGGAGGAGAAAGCACTTGATGAGCTATGGAGGATTCGTAGTGACCGAGTCTTGAACCGAAGAAGACCCGGTGATCCATTGCCTGCAGACCGAGAGTCAATGCTCATCTAAGTGAATGCATACTTAGAGAGGTTGTTGGCTAAGGCAAACCAAGAGAAAAAACTTCTGAGGAATATGAAAAATCATTATTGGGCAAGGATGCATGTATGCAAAGCCAAAATGAAAGTTTTTCAAAGGAGGTTGACCGAGGCCCAAAAACAGAGAAAGAAGCCAAATCCCCTCCGTATCTTGGCTGAGGCTTCACTCAAGGATCATGGCACTCATTAGCCTAGCCACAGCTCAAATCCCAAAAAAATTCTGAAAGTTTTGGGTAATTTTGGCAATTTTTGGAAATTTACAGGTTTTGGCTCCTCAACGGGTCTCACCCCCGGTGAGACCCTTTGTCATGGCAGCTCCTTTTTGCAAAAACTCAGCATTTCTAGATTTTTCATGCAAAGTTACATATGCCTATGGATGGACTTGAGTTTTTATGGAGTTTTGGGCCTCCAAAAGGTCAAAATACATGCAAAATTTGACTTTCTGCCCCTTTTTTGAGTTGCAGAAACCAGTCTTGGGAGAATTAAGTTTTGATAGGGCAAATGACCTCCAAATCCAAAAATTCCAATTGGGTTGGAATGTAGACTCACAAAACTTTCCAACGAGCTATCCTTTACCCAATTCTGACACTTGCAAGTGCCTCAAACAGAGCTCCAAAGGTGCGCGACCCGTCAGGCAGGTGTGCGCGACCCGTCAGGCAAACTTTGCCAGATTTCACTGTAACAGCTCGGAAAAGCACAGTTTGACTTGGTTTGACTTTTTGAGGTTAATGATGGTCCTCTTTGATGTAATTGTGACACTTTTTAGACACTTTTACCCTTTTTTAACTCTTCTAGAAGATTTATTCATGTAAAGGGTAAAAATTGAATGTATAAACTGGTTTCCAAGTTTATAGAGGCAAGTTGTTTTGACTGCCTATTTTGTAGTGCTTAGTTTAGAGGTGGTTGAAACAGCTCCTAGGATAGTGAGCTCGACCCATGGAGGCAGGGAAAGAGGTTAGATCATCTTTATTATGTACTTTCTTGCTCATTTTCATGGTTGGACTCTTGAGGGAGAAGCTATCATTGTATATTTTCACTGTATCTCTGCAATTTTTGGCTAAGGAAGACCAGGGTTTTGCAGTCATCTTTGGGATTCTTGTGGACTCATGTGTTGATGGTGTGTTTTCTCAATGTTCTTGTAAGCTTTGTTATGTGATTCATTTCCTTTCTTTACTGCTGCACATTAAACAAATGAAGTGTTAAAGTATGAATTCATGCTAGCCATGCTCTGCTTTTAAATTTGTTTAATTTCAATGTTTTCTACTGTCTAAAGGGAATTCAAAGTCATTGTTTGCTCTCTTTAGCTCCTCATCTTTCATTCCTGATCATCCATCTCAATCAAAGTTATCAATACAGTCTCCTACCTTGCCACAAGGGACCCCCTGCAGAAACTGTGTCAAATCCCCGCACCCAAAATTGCAATTCCTCAAATTGCCACCAAAAGCCCAAAAAAACCCCAAATCAACCTTTTAAATCAGTTTACTAGCCTAATATCAGTGTTACCTTGTTGGTCATCTCATCTCATTGAAGATCTGCCGAGATTGACCGGAGAGAGCCTTCTCTTGCCCGTAGGGCTAGCTACGAGGCTAAATGGTTTGATGTAGCCTTGAGGTTTACCTTTCTCAGCCTGAGGTGAAATTTCAAGCGCTAACATACTAGCGACCATACTCGGGAGAACATCTAATCCTTTGCTCATTGACGTGTTATTTCATAAGTCTTAGACGGAGCTTGAAGTTACGCCAGGTAGCCTTCGAAAACGCTCTTGTTTTAGATCAGCGCAAGTAGATAAACACTGCTTCAGTCAATCTCCGTGAGCTTGTGAACATAGCGCTTCATTGACATCCTATCCCAGTGTAATTGTTAACTCTGAGCCGTGGATGATAGGTTGAGAGTTTTCACAGGCTGAATGCTTTTTCTTTCCTAGTCATTTTGAGAAAACAAGCTGGCTACAGATCCTAAACCCATTTTCAGATCTCATTCATGCCCAGCTATTTTTGATTATCTTGAAGATTTAGATTTTGACGAAAGTTTTGAGTTATCTCTGTTTAAAGCTAAGTCTGAAAGTGCGCTCGATTCTCTAGTTCTTGACCCTGATTTTGCAGCTGCTATTGAGTTTGAGAGACATAATAAATTGGTTGAAAATTTCATCCTAAGACATCTTCAGTCACGTATTCAAGCTACTACCCTTGCTGATTTTGTTGAGAATATTTCTGATCACATTGGATCAACTATCACGGCTCACGAAGAAGCTTATCCTCCTTATGTTTCAGTTTCACCTATAATCACCTATCCCGAATCAACAGTCGGTTCTCCTCCTTCTTCTCCTACTCCTCCGACTCCCCCAACTCCACAAACTACACCTCCTCTTATAATAATCCCTGCTATCACAGCTCCGCCTCCTCATACCCATCCTACTCCCCCTCCTAGAGCAATGGCTGCTCGGTTTGCCCCACTGGTTTTGCCTGCAAATCTTCATGATATGCCAGCTGATTATCAAAGTAAAATCCCCATGTTTGATGGCACTCCACAAAGTATTACAGCTCAGCAGCATATCGACAAGATGACCACATTCTTTGATCTATATGAATTAGATGAGGAAGATGTCACCATGCGGTTGTTCGTGCAAACATTTGCAGGAGAAGTTAGAAAATGGTTCAGAGGTTTGACAGCTAACAACATTACTACTTTGGAAGCACTTCAGAATCAGTTTTTAGATCGGTGGGAAATCAGAAAGGATCCGCTTCAAATTAATGCCGAATACAACAACCTCAAGCGTAATCCGGGTGAGTCTGTTCAAGATTACATAATCAGGTTCAATACAGTTTATAATGTTATTCCCGATGATTTGAGGCCATCTAGAAAGTCAGCGCTTCTTAAGTTCCCGGATGGTTTTGATCCGGAGATGGCTTATTCATTGAGAGACAGGGATCCACCTACCTTGGAGGAAATGCAGAAAATTGCTGTCAGCGTTGAGGCAAATTTGAATGACAAAAGAGCAAGGCTGAAGGCAGAAAAGCGAGTCACAATCAAGGAGGAAGCATCCACATCAAATCAGGTTGTTCTCCAGCAGCTTGAGCAGCTTAGAAGGACATTTGAAAAGGTTACTATTGACAAGCCAGAGCCTCAGATTCGTAATCCCAATTTCAGAGGTCAACAACAGCAACAATATAGGATCAAGCAGCGCGAAACAAAGGCACAAGAGGCAGCAGTTCAGCAGCAAATGAAACCTCCTTTTCAGCAGAATTTTGTTAGCCAAGAATCTGAAGATGAAGGTGATAATGTTGGCGAGGAAAATCATTTCTTCACTCCTGATGATATGCCCACATATATTACGGAAGAAGATGAGTTGGTGAGTAATTCCGTCTTTCCCCAAGATGAGCATTATATTTTGTCAAACGATGCAATACTTGAAGAAGAATCTGAAGAGTATCAAAGAGGGTACTTGAATGCTTTATCAGCTCAGCAAGGACAGCAAAGGCAATTGAGAAACTGAGCTATTCCCATAAATCCCGTGCAGAAAAAGAAAGACATTGCAGCAAAGAATGACTCGGTTTCCTCAAAAGGTAAAAATATAGTCGGTCCATCAACGACTCAATCATCACCAGCAGCAAAGATAGATCAGCCATCAAATGCACCGAAGGATAAAGCTGAAAAAAGAGATAATCCGGCAAAAGAAGGTGAGAAGCTTCCAGTTTTCAGTTTGGAGAATGAGATTGCAAAGTTGAAGATATCTATTCCTTTGACGGAGGTCATGAAGAACACCACTTACCGAGGCCAAATTTCCAAGTTGCTGAATTTTGATCCAATGCTAGACATGGTGAATGTACAAGATGATCAGCCGGAGTTAATCTTTGGGCCAGCTTTAAATGGTGAGTCTCCCGAAAGTGATGTTCCTCCATTTTATATCAGTTTGCGTTTGCATGAGTTTGTGTTGCACAATGCCATGTTTGACTCGGGAGCTTCACATAATTTGATGCCGAAAACAATCATGGAGAAGCTGGGCCTTGACATCACAAGAAAGTATCATGATTTGTATTCGTTTGATTCCAGCCGGGTAAGATGTATTGGTTTGATCAAAGACTTAGTGGTGAGTCTAGATCAAATTCCAGCGAAGAATGTTTTGATGGATGTGGTGGTGGCGGACATTCCTCCACGGTTTGGCATGTTGTTGTCGAGATCATGGGGAGCCAAACTCAAAGGTACACTTCAGCTTGATTTTTCATTTGCCACAATTCCAGTTTTCGGTCAAATGAGGAAGTTATATCGGGAACAAAAGATGAAATACATGATCACTAGTAAGGAAAAGCCCGTCAATCATCCTGTAAATTATGTACAAACAGATTTAGAATCTTTTGTTTTGTTTGCGGAAAATTTCAATGAGGTAGATAGTCAGTTAGTTCAAGTAGAAGATATACCAGACATTTCAGAAAATTTCAGGGAAGTTTTGAGAAAGGAAAGTGAAGAAAGGTCTGCTGTCATAAGGCCAATTGCTGAAACAAATGGGCAGCAAGCAGAGCGGGAATCAAAATCAGATTTTCAGCACTTAGAAGATGATGAGGATGGTCTTTGGACCATGGATTTTGACGGTGCAGTGGGCAGCGATGGTGCTGGTATAGGTGTGTGGATTCGAAGTCCATTTTCAGCCCAAAATCAAGTTCCAAGCAAGGTACGGGTATGTTCTTATAAATTGGCATTTGATTGTTCAAATAATGAGGCGGAATATGAAGCTCTTATTGCTGGTCTGAAAATCCTTCGGAAGTTGAAGGCAAAGAAGATAGCGGTATATGGCGACTCCGAATTAGTTATCAAGCAAGTGAAAGGTGAATTTCAGGCCAAACATCCTCGTATGCGAGCATATCGGAATGTTGTTTTAGATATCTTAAAGAGGTTTTCTGAACATACTTTGACATGTGTGCCCCGGATTCAAAATGGTGTTGCGGATGCATTGGCTAAGGCAGCAAGTAATCTGAAAATTCCCATGAATTCCAGCAATAAGTTTGAAATATATGTGAAGCATCGTCCTACAGTTCCAGATAATCAAAGGTGTTGGCAAGTTTTCCAAGATGACGAAGAAATCAAAGATTTTCTGCAAGTTGAGGGTAAATTTGAAGAAATTTCGATAGACACGGAAGCTGAAGGAGTAAATCAGATGGATGTGTTGCAGCTCAAGGACAATTACATTCCTAAAGGATTGATTCCTTTGGAAGAATTGTTCGATCAAGATGATGTGGCTCGCAAGCCAACTTTGAGGCCTACGGATGAAGGAGTTGAAGATGTAAATCTTGGGACAGCTGCAAATCCAAAGTTGGTGAAGCTTTCAAAAGCATTGCCGCCTAAGGTAAAGCAAGAGTATATCAGATTATTGTCTCTGTATTCTAATGTTTTTGCATGGGACTATTCCGATTTGAAAACTTATGACACAAGCATTATTCAGCATACCATTCCCATAAAGCCAAATCAAAAGCCTTTCCGGCAAAAGTTGAGAAGAATTAATCCTAAATTGCTGCCATTGATTGAGAAGGAAGTCAACAGGTTGTATAAGTCTGGAATCATAGTGCCAATCCGGTTTTCTGATTGGATCTCAAACTTGGTGCCCGTGAGGAAGAAAACCGGTGAGATTCGCTTGTGTATAGACTTCAGAAATCTGAACAAGGTGTCATTAAAGGACAATTATCCGCTGCCCAAGATGGACCACATATTGCAGCGGGTTGTGGGGGCATCAAGGATGTCATTGCTTGATGGTTACTCCGGGTATAATCAGATTTTGGTGCACGAAGATGACCGTGACAAGACAACATTTACTACTCCATGGGGTACATTTCATTATGCCAAGATGCCGTTTGGATTGAAGAACACGGGTGCCACATTTCAGCGGGCAATGGACATGGCCTTTGCAAATGAGAAAGATGTCTTTTTAGTTGTTTATCTTGATGATCTGACCGTGTTTTCTAAATCAGATGAAGAGCATTTGTTTCATTTGACTAAGGTGTTTCAAAAGTGCAGAAAATATGGCATCTCATTGAATCCGAAAAAGAGTCTTTTTGCTATGAGCGAAGGCAAGCTGCTGGGCCATATCATTTCTAAAGACGACATTCGTATAGATCCTGCACGAGTGGAAGCAATTCAGAAAGTGGAGCAGCCCCGTAGCAAGAAAGAAATTCAGTCCTTCAATGGTAAATTGAATTTTCTACGTCGTTTCATCCCCAATCTTGCTGAACATCTTAGAGAGATAACAAATATGCTCAAGAAGGACAGCGAGCTCAAATGGACCGAAGAGGCGGTGAAATCTTTTAATTTGATAAAGGTAATCTTATCTTCAGCCCCAACTTTGATCAGCCTAGATTATACACAGGATTTCATTTTGTTTTCATTTGCCTCTGAGCATACATTGGCAGCCGTGTTAATGCAAAAGAGAGATGGAGTTGAGAGGCCCATAGCTTTTTTCAGCCGCATCATAAGAGACGGAGCGCTGAATTATAATATCATTGAGAAACAAGCATTGGCGCTTCAGATTTCCGGGTTTACATATTGAATTCTCATATTTTAGCATATGTTCCTAATGCAGCTGTTAAGGATGTTTTAGTGCAAACGGAACCAGAAGGAAGAAGGGGTAAGTGGATCGCTGCACTATTAGAATATGATGTAGAAATTAAGCCTACCAAGTTGGTTAATGGTCAAGGTCTTGCTAAGTTGATGGCTGAAGCAAACCTTCACGTCCTTGATATCAATTTGATTGCTGCCTTGTCCGATGAAGATGAAGAAAATTCAGTTCTACAGGTGTCCGATATCTTTGTGTCTTCTCCTTGGTATGCTGATATAGTTTATGTGCTTCAAAATTTATCTTCACCTCCGGGAATGCCTAGAAACAAAGCTAGAACATTGAAGCTAAAGGCTGCCAAATTTTGCATTATCAAATCTGCACTTTATTGGAAAGATCCCGGTGGCATCTTGCTGAACTGTTTGGTCGAAGAGGAAGCTAAGACAACAGTAGATGATTTCCATAAAGGTGACTGTGGGGGTCACTTATTTTGGAAGACCACGGCTAATAAAATTTTGAGAGCTGGTTTCTATTGGCCTTCTTTATTTTCTGATGTGTATAAAGCAGTAAAGAGCTGTCATGAATGTCAAAACTTTCAAGGAAAACAGAAATTACAGCCATTGCCTCTCAAGCCGGTTGAAATCAGTGCACCATTTCAGCAGTGGGGCTTGGATTTTATTGGCGAAATCCACCCAGCATCTTCCGGGCAGCATCGATGGATCTTGACCGCCACAGATTACTTCACAAAGTGGATAGAAGCCATTCCTACCCGGCAAGCCATGGATTCGGTAATTATCTCCTTTCTTGAAAATAATATCTTGTCACGTTTCGGCTGTCCACATAAGTTAATTACAGATAACGCAGCAGCTTTCAAATCGAAGAAGTTGGTTGATTTTTGTTATAAATATAACATCAGCTTGGGGCATTCAACCGCCTACTATCTACAAGGTAATGGGCTGGCCGAATCTTCGAATAAATCTCTAGTGAACATCATAAAGAAATTGCTGGAAATAAATAAGAAGAGCTGGCACAAGAAATTAATAAATGCATTATGGGCTGATCGGGTAAGTCAAAAGAAGTCAATTGGCATGTCACCTTTTGAACTTGTTTATGGAATAGATGCAGTGTTTCCTACTTCACTTAGTGTTCCAGTAGCCAAGTTGTTTCAAGAAGCTAGTGGTGAGGAGGATCCTATGCAACGACGGATCAGTCAAATGATTCATTTACAGCAGACACGAGAAGAGGTTCACCAGAATTCCCTTAAGTTGCAGGAGCGCATAAAGAAAATGTATGACAAAAAGGCCAAAGCAGATGAGTTTCAGATTGATGATGTTGTGTTGCGGTGGGATGCCCGCAATGAAGATAAAGGGAAGCATGGAAAATTCGACAACTTATGGAAGGGTCCTTACAAAATTGCAGCATACCGTGGTACAAATGCTTTTCTTCTCTAAGAAATGAACGCTGATGAATGTCTCGGTGGGTCGGTGAATGGCCGGCTGCTCAAAAGGTATCATGCTTGAGCATTTTCTGCTCTAATCACTCTCATTGTAATTACCATTTTATTTTCATTCTGCAGCAAGTGTGAAACTGATCTCTCATCTTCAGTTTGGGGCCCGCGGTGAAGGCTATAATTCTGAAAATGGTGATTAGTTGGTGTGAGTTTTACAAGTTGTTTCATGTCAGTTCATTTTTTGCATAAAGTAAGTGAGTTAGTGTCGAAGTTAGTCTAGAATTTCAGTCAATTGTCCAAGTCAAATAAAGTTGTTTTAAATTTGGTCACATGTTAATAAGTTGACTCCATTGCCCAATGAATAAAGCACTGGTCTTCTCTCCTAGAGGTCTAAGGTTCTTGGTACCTCCAAGGAGCTACCATCCCCATTGGAGCCAATGTTAGTGTCGGTCTTGAAAGCCCTCCATCAACGATCAAAGCTCTTTGCATTTGCATTCATAGGTGTCTCATCAGTGTCAAATTTTGCATCCCGTTAGGCATGTCATAACCCTGATGGAGGAGCTGGTCTATTTATACCCCTCTTGGCTTTGCTGGATCAGGTCATATCAGTCATTAAGCTTTTTCAAGATTGTCTTGTTTTGTCTTGAGGTCAAAGTCCTAGGTCTAGGGTTTTGGTCATTTATCTCTGCAAGGTCATGTCTTTGAAAATCCATGAGTACTCAGCAAGCCATAGGGAGGTTTGCAAGCGTGTTTCTTCGATATTTTTATCTTGTACAGTGAATTTTCACCTTGGATTTAAAAACTCTGTTTTTAAAGCCAAGGTCATTTTCCGAGTTTTTGTAAATAAGTGATGAAATTTCAAAAGTCTTCAGCGGACAAAGTGCAACCCTGGTCCCCTTGCCAAGGTCTCTCAGATGATCTACATGCAAAAGAATAGTGTCAAAGCACTCAATGAGTCAAATTCAGGATAAAGGAAACCAAACGTTAGTGTTATAAAAGTGTCAAAGATAAACTTTAGAAAGTGGGTTTATGAATGAATTTTTTTTTTAAATGAAACTTATAAAAGCCCAAATTCCCTCCTTTCACTCTCATTGTGCATCCTAACGCTTGCAAGAGAGGTTTGAGAGAGTGATTGAGAGAAAGGAGCAAAGACAGAGCGATTTCGGGCAGCAGAGAGGGGCGCGACCCATCGAGCCAGGTGCGCGACCTGTTGGGTGCGTGCGACCCGTCAGAGGGTCTCCCACAGTTCAGAAAAACAACGGGCGCGACCCGTCAGAGGGGCGCGACGCGTTGGGCGTGGTGCGCGACCTGTTGGACTGTTTTGCTGCAAACTCCAAACAAATTCCCTCAAACGCCCTCCAAGCTATCAAATTGTTCGAGGTAGGTGCTCTAAACATGGAATGGTTGCTGGTTATGAATGGTGGATGTCATGAACATGTTAAAATGATCAAAATTTTGCAAGTGAAACTCCTTTATATGGCTGCAATGTTAATGAGCAAACTGTGCTAGGGTTTGTGTTGTTTTAAGCTATTTTTCCCTTTGGTTTGTTTCCCTCCTTTCCCTTTCACTCACACTTATATGTTCATCTCTTTTCCCATATTATTTTACAAATGAAATGCAAATCTTTCCCCATCCCTAATCACTAAAATGAAAACCCTATCCCTCTCCCAAAGCATCAAAAAACAAAATTCAAAACCCTAGTTATCCTCCACCATATGCATGTGTAAATAACAAAAAATGTTGGTAAATATGTCAGCATGTTTTGTGCATGGTTTCCCTATTTCCCCTATTAATACATGTATGCATATTCCCATGTTCACTTTCATATATGTTTTTTCCCATATGCAATGATCTTTGCAAATGATTTCCCAATTATAAATATGTATTCCTATATGCATAATGATTTGCAACATTTCCCTTAAAAATTCCCTGTTATATTTATATATTCCCATTCCTTGTTAAAATATCCCTCCCCTAACATTTCCCTCATGTCTTTTTCCGCTTGAAACAACATAGAGTTCAACACTTTTTGCAGGCAGAGACAGCAGTTCAGTTTGTTCACTTTGCTCCTAAACCATGTCAGAAACCGAAACTTATGAGCAAAGTGATGACCATTCATCATCTACAGAGGTTGAGGTACAGAGGAGGCCTCGTAGGGGTGGTAAGGGTGAACATCATAAGCGAGAGGAGCCCACCTCTTTGGCAGAATTACAGGTTTGTCCTATGGGAGTCACTTGTTTTCAGTACATGTCTTGTTATGAGTTTTGTGAGAGGATCTCCCGGATTCAACATCACAGAGAGTTGGCCCGCCTCTTTGTTTTACATTTGCATGATGGACATGTCAATCTAGCAGGGGTAGATTTTACATTGACACCCGAGGTGATCTCACATGCTACAGGGATACCGAATGTTGGTGAGGTGTGGCCTAAGCGCAAGTTTCTAGATACTGTTCACTTTGAGCCTTATGTCCGGCCACCATTCTTGAGACATTTAGCGGGTGTTTTTCCATTCAGATTTCTCCGGAGCGAGTATGCTCCCATCATGAGGCTTATTATGCATTATTTTACCTGTGAGGGCAGATTTTCACAGGTGTACTCATATCACATTCGCCTCTTGATGCACTTCACCCGAGTGAGGATGATGAACATCCCAGTTTTCTTCTTTCAGAACATTCAGAAGATGGTGCCCATGTTGCAGAGGAAGACCCCGGCCCAGCAGTACAGGAGCTTATGTCATTATGGTTTGATTCAGCTCATAGTCTTGCATCAGTTGACACAGCAGGGTATCTCATGGGAGGAGTTTATCTCTTGTGAGTTTTTCACAGTGCCACCCCAGCCACATCATGAGGTCATTCATGAGGAGGGAGGACCATCTCAGCAGCCTGATATTCCGGTCACTCGACATGTCAGCTCCACACCTCTGGTCACCTATCAGAAAGGCCCAAGGGCCTTATTTGCAGCAGCCAGGCGAGTACTATCTCCACAGCAGGTGGAAGGGGTCTCGCCTTCATCATCAGCTTAGCGAGTGTTATCTCCACATCAGGTGGAAGGGGCCTCGCTCTCTTCATCAACACAGGTAGCACAGAGGGGCAAACAACTTATGATTCATGAGGGTCCATCAGGAGTCCCAGACACCAAGGTCATTGATCTTGAGGCTAGTTCTCCTAGCCGAGAGGCAAAGGAGATCATTTAGCATCTGAGAGCTGAAAATGATGCTTTGCAGAGGAGACTTGAGGGTGTCCAATGGACTATCACTTACCTGGAGTAGCAGAACAAACAGCTAGAGGAGGAGAAAGCACTTGATGAGCTATGGAGGATTCGTAGTGACCGAGTCTTGAACCGAAGAAGACCCGGTGATCCATTACCTGCAGACCGAGAGTCAATGCTCATCCAAGTGAATGCATACTTAGAGAGGTTGTTGGCTAAGGCCAACCAAGAGAAAAAACTGCTGAGGAATATGAAAAATCATTATTGGGCAAGGATGCATGTATGCAAAGCCAAAATGAAAGTTTTTCAAAGGAGGTTGACCGAGGCCCAAAAACAGAGAAAGAAGCCAAATCCCCTCCGTATCTTGGCTGAGGCTTCACTCAAGGATCATGGCACTCATTAGCCTAGCCACAGCTTAAATCCCAAAAAAATTCTGAAAGTTTTGGGTAATTTTGGCAATTTTTGGAAATTTACAGGTTTTGGCTCCTCAACGGGTCTCACCCCCGGTGAGACCCTTTGTCATGGCAGCTCCTTTTTGCAAAAACTCAGCATTTCTAGATTTTTCATGCAAAGTTACATATGCCTATGGATGGACTTGAGTTTTTATGGAGTTTTGGGCCTCCAAAAGGTCAAAATACATGCAAAATTTGACTTTCTGCCCCTTTTTTGAGTTGCAGAAACCAGTCTTGGGAAAATTAAGTTTTGATAGGGCAAATGACCTCCAAATCCAAAAATTTTAGTTGGGTTGGAAATTAGACTCACAGAAATTTCCAACGAGCTATCCTGCACCCAATTCTGACACCTACAAGTGCCTCAAACAGAGCTCCAAAGGTGCGCGACCCGTCAGGCAGGTGTGCGCGACCCGTCAGGCAAACTTTGCCAGATTTCACTGTAACAGCTCGGAAAAGCACATTTTGACTTGGTTTGACTTTTTGAGGTTAATGATGGTCCTCTTTGATGTAATTGTGACACTTTTTAGACACTTTTACCCTTTTGTAACTCTTCTAGAAGATTTATTCATGTAAAGGGTAAAAATTGAATGTATAAACTGGTTTCCAAGTTTATAGAGGCAAGTTATTTTGACTGCCTATTTTGTAGTGCTTAGTTTAGAGGTGGTTGAAACAGCTTCTAGGATAGTGAGCTCGACCCATGGAGGCAGGGAAATAGGTTAGATCATCTATATTATGTACTTTCTTTCTCATTTTCATGGTTGGACTCTTGAGGGAGAAGCTATCATTATATATTTTCACTGTATCTCTGCAATTTTTGGCTAAGGAAGACCAGGGTTTTGCAGTCATCTTTGGGATTCTTGTGGACTCATGTGTTGATGGTGTGTTTTCTCAATGTTCTTGTAAGCTTTTTTATGTGATTCATTTCCTTTCTTTACTGCTGCACATTAAACAAATGAAGTGTTAAAGTATGAATTCATGCTAGCCATGCTCTGCTTTTAAATTTGTTTAATTTCAATGTTTTCTACTGTCTAAAGGGAATTCAAAGTCATTGTTTGCTCTCTTTAGCTCCTCATCTTTCATTCCTGATCATCCATCTCAATCAAATGCATCAATACAGTCTCCTACCTCGCCCCAAGGAACCCCCTGCAGAAACTGTGTCAAATCCCCGCACCCAAAATTGCAATTCCTCAAATTGCCACCAAAAGCCCAAAAAAACCCCAAATCAACCTTTTAAATCAGTTTACTAGCCTAATATCAGTGTTACCTTGTTGGTCATCTCATCCCATTGAAGATCTGCCGAGATTGACCGGAGAGAGCCTTCTCCTGCCCCGTAGGGCTAGCTACGAGGCTAAATGGTTTGATGTAGCCTTGAGGTTTACCTTTCTCAGCCTAAGGTGAAATTTCAAGCGCTAACACTCTCTATAACAACTCAAATCTCAAACAAGCAAGTGTTGTCTCGTGGCCAGCCTTGGTAGTTTTATAACATCTTTCAAATTTGAACTTGATCATTTCCCCCATTTCTGAGTCATTAATGCATTCTTGGCGGCAAATTGTCCCAAATCTAGTTCTGACTTCGTGTCTTAATTACCTGCCACCCGCTCCTCTTTGTCTTAAATTGGACATCTTTTCATGAACAGTGTCAGCAACGGTCACTTCATCGCCTACCCGCACAACAGCGTAGCCCCCTCTGCATGGATGTGACCATTGTGACATGTCGATCCTGCGTGCAACCTCCTTATCATGCAGCTCCCTCACAGACTCTTTTATAGTCCCGCGCTCTCTTTCAACTTCTTGGAGTGCTGAGACTATGCTCCCTATGGCTAGTCAGGTGGTCGCACCCCCTGTGCGAGACTTCAACTCACCTTCCAGCCTAGTCTGCGGGCACTCCTCAATTACCCTCATGACAGTCAGCACCACACGTTCTTCCTTATGCGGTGCGCTCCCCTGGTTACTTTGTTTGGTAAGGTGTGTCGCAGCCATGGTAGCAGAGTCACAAATTCTCGGCAAAAATCTTCTAATGCAGTAGTATGGCTGTCAGTATCTTGTCTTGTCATTTCATCGACAAGACATTCTTGCGTGATGTCATTTTCCAGTTTTTTGATCTTTGCATCCATTAACATGCTTTTCTTCCTTAGTCGTACTCGATTTTCTTCAAGTTCGCGAAGTTTAAGGTTCCCTCGCCGAATAGCTTCCTGAATCCGCATATGTTTGCCCTCACGTAGCTGCATGATTCCTTCATCCTGGTCCTCGCGTACTATCCCAACTGTGGGAGCTATTGCGTGAGGATTCCTTTCCTACAAAATTATGGGACTTTGTTCCTTAGTTTCGGAATCATCTTAGGCTCAAGTTTTTTCAGATGGCCTTATAGGCCCATCGAACTATTGGCACGCGCTAGTCCCAATCAGTTTTTCTCGCCTGGTGAACCCTGTTCAGGACTCCGCATATCTTATTGAATGCTTCCACATGGAATATTTGTGGTGCGCGTCGCCTTTCCTACTACTGTGTCCTCCGATTGTCGATCCTGAGTTTGGGGTGTGCTTGTGTGGGTTGCTCAACACATGTCTGTACCCATCGAGACAGGTGCCCATGCAAGTTGCTCCATCCTTGCTAGCCAAATCTCGTTCGAAGCTAGGGGCTTCCAAACTGTAGGCGCATAATTCTTCTACATTTGTTCTAGTCCTCAAAATTTCCTTGATGTGTACCCCACCATCGTGCGGGTGTTGCACACAGTGCCCACTTCAACGCATCAAACCATTGCTAGTCTGGTACTGCATTTTCAAATTTTCTCAGGAATTCATCCACCGCGGTCAATCCATCATATGTAGACAACTCTCTTACCTCTGATTTCACACAATGTAGTGACCTAATCATCATGTTGCAATTCAACGTCGTCACTTTGTGCAATCGATTCTACCATCGCTCTACTTCTTCATCTGAATCCAAAGTGCAGGAGCTTTCACGCTCCCACGAAATCCTCCCATTTGCACTTGGATTCACCCAATCCTGGTCTCACATAGTAATCTTGTAATACAGTCAAGATCATCATCACTATCATCGTTGCGCACAGGTTCAGTGTAGCGCACTCCTTTAGCTGGATCGAGTGGGACTACTACGCGTAGTGACTTTTTCTCAAAGATCATTTTGCGCTTCTTCAGGTTGATGACTCCATTGATATCAATTGCCCAATATATTTCTAACAGTGCTAGATAGGGATTTTCATCATCAACAATCTCTATTACTTCAAAATCCGCCTGTGTGCTCGTGCCTTCACTAACAACTATTACCCCTTCCAACCTTCCCATGGGCAAAACCTTTTGTTGGTTCGCCATTCGTAATTGAATAGGGGACCACTGTAACATGGGCTTGCCCATGCGTTCCCATCTTTGCTTCGGTAATAGATTCACGTCCGAACCCAGATCTAGTATTACCTAATCCATTTCATACTCACCAATTTGTGTGTTAGGCATGGGATCCCCCGTAGCATGTTTTGGGGCTCAAAGCCCAAGTTTTGATCAATAAGATTGTAAGACTCCACGAATTGCGAATGTAAAGCACGAGGTCTAGGATGAGTTATAGGGTTTTCCACCCTGAAATACTGTAATTTAAAGTAAAGTTGTGTCGGCCTACCCATGGTCCATGGACCATGGGATTATATAAATAGAGCGAGGCTCTAAGTGTAAAGGTAGTGAAGGAAGAATATATCAAATATCAAAGGCATGGTTCAAGATTAAGTTTGGATCTGAAGTGTACTGGGTCATAGTAGTAGGTAGAGACTCTACAGTTGAGTGCACAGAGGCCTAGTAGAGTCTACAGCTGAGTGCACGAACCCCTACAGCTGAGTGCATAGGGCGGAGTCGGGTTTGTAATTGGGATTGAAAGATAATAAAGAGAAGTTTTCTCTGTGCATCTATTCTTGAATCTGTCCTTTGATGTTGTGCATTACATTTACTCTGTTTATTTACTACGCACAATTGATATATACTTGTATGGAGGCTTATACATGAAAATAATCTAAGTAATCAGCTAGCAGAACCTGATTAAGGAAGACTTGGATAAATAACACGAGTCACGCTATTGTTAGAACTGTGTGAAGATAGTATCACAGGGCGCGGTGGGCTCACAGGTGCACATAGCACAGTAAGTGTGAAGGTTGAGCTGCATAAAAATCACCTCATATCAGACATCCCCAGGGTGCGGAAATCTGGTTCTAGTACCCTCCCATACTACTTCAGGTGAGACCTCAATCCGTGCTCCATGGACTATTGTTGAAAGGGCCTGTAGTATTGGGATTTGCTTGGCTAAATCACTTCTGAACCTGGGTCAGGCCCCACTAAGCCAAGAAATGGTTCTGTTGTCAGGACCGGGATCTGCATAAGGGATGTCTGATGTCGTGCCACTGGAAGCCAACAAAGAAGGAAATTCAAGAGTGGTTGGACAAGAAGATTCATGAGTTCGCGACACAAGAAAAGAGAAATCCGCAAGTATCCAAGGAAAAGTGGTTGGAGTGCTAGGCTCAACCAACCGATAGTGTGGACTCCAGAATTAGTGCGCAGACTAGAAGCATCAAAATATAAGGTCACACGAGTTGTGGACCATTGGCTTGACCAGATAATAGGGGGAGTTATCACTGAGTTTGTGGTAGACACGACTGTGAGCTGCAGCGAGGTAGAGCGATGCTTTCTCAAGGGACCACGAGGTAAGTATATATTATGTCTTTGAATACTTGGATTAAGATGCTCTTGTGTGAAAAAAGGCTCATGCAAATACATTAATGTTTGGGACTACGTGGAGCAAAAAGATCTACAAAATTAGTGAAGAATTAGAAAACAGTCGCTTAATTTCACCCTCGCGAGAGAGTGAGGAAGAGTTCGCTAAGGTTTCTGTGAGAAGCGCAGTCAGTTTAATAAGGCAACGCATTCCGCGATTACCACCTCCACCCACAATGCCACCCACTTCGCCTCTATCACCTCCATCTCCACCCACTCCACCTCCACAATGCAGTATGACGAGCACGATCAAACTACCAGTATTCATATTAGTAGGAAATGAAGATCTAGACCAAATCTGGTTCGTGGTAAGAGCAGTATGGGAAGCACAAGGTGTCATGGATGACAATATTAAGAAGGCTACAATGGTGAGGATGCTTTAGGATCGCGCATTAACATGGTATATCAAGCACTCAAACGACCACCCAAACGCAGGGATAACAGAGATCTAGAAAGTGCTGAACAGGGAATTTAGCAGGCCAAAGTCAGAAACACAATCAATCATCAGGTTTAAAGAAATCGTGATTCTCCTAGGCAAGACTCCTTGGGATCGGGATAAACGGCTGAAGAGTACGATCCGTGAAGCCAATATGACGTTGAAAGATGGAAAACATGGTTTGTAGCATCTCTGACACTACACTTGAGGACAGTGTTGTCACAACAAAAAATTTCCACCCAAGCCGAAGCTTTGGAAATGGCAATGAGATTACATGAGACCCTGATACAAGACCCTGAGTTGGGATTTCAACAAATGCATGCATAACTATAGAATTTGTGTTTGGAAATACAAAGCTTCAAGCAGAATAGGGCACCACGGCTAGAGGCGCGCGAAGAAGTGTGGTGCATAAAATGCAAAGGCCAGGGCCGTGACAAGGATCAATGTCTAGTGTTTGCGAACTACTTGGCAGGAGGAGGACCAATGGCGTTGAGACTGGAGGCACAAGCAGGACTGAGCACAACACTTGCTTTATGGTGTGTGATTTGTCAGATAGGAGGGAAACACATGATGGATAACTGTCATTTGTTGCAGAAGTATACACAGACATCCCAACAATTGTTTTGTGATTTTTGTAGGTCGGTAAGCCATGGTGAGCGCACTTGCCATAGTTACGAGCTAATGATGGATCAAACCCTTGCCTATAGGATGCAGACCGAAACGCAAGTCCTTGACCCAGATGCAGGGATGGCATGTGCTAGATTTCAGGGGTGAGGTCGAGGTGGAATGGGACCAGGAAGGGGCTGCAGACAATTAATTTGCTACAATTACGGAGGACCAGGGAACTATGCTCGTGATTGTACCAACCCGATGCGGATATCTTGTACATATTGTTCTTAGTTTGATCATGAAACAATATATTTTCCTATGTTGATCATGAGGATGCACGAAAAAGGGGTATTCCAGCCTCCTCTGACTCAAAATATACAAATGATGAGGTCTGAGCCGCATAAAGAAGACCCAATTGTAAACATGATTCTTAGAAGCGGTACGGCCACAGGAAAAGATACGGGGAAGCAACCAGAGGAAAGTACATGGGTTCGTAAGGCTCCTGCAAAGGAACCCAAGTTTAACTTAGAATGCGCAAAGGATACATTCATGGAAGCTAAGAAAAGCTTCGCAGAGGCCTCCACTTCAGGTAGTAAGGATCAACCAGAGCCAGGAATGGATCCTTCAATGCTTACTACCTTTCTAGAGATGTGCATGAAACTGTTGCATGATGACAAGGAAGTTAAAGGACTATAGGAACTGATCACCAGGTGCGTGGGGTCAGGAGAACCGCATGTAGACCAGAAATTGGGGAAGCATGCACTGCGCACTAGAAGGGAAATGAGCTTGACTACACAGATTGGTGAGTATGAAATGGATCAGGTAATCCTAGATCTGGGTTCGGACATAAATGTATTACCGAAGAAAACATGGGAATGCATGGGCAGGCTCACGTTACAAGGGTCCCCTATTTAATTACAAATGGCGAACCAACAGAAGATTTTGGCCATGGGCAGGTTGTAAGGGGTAACAGTTGATATTGAAGGTGCAAGCGCACAGATGGATTTTGAAGTAATGGAGATTACCAATGATAGAAACCCCTATCCCGTGCTATTAGGAATAGACTGGGCTACCTAGATAAACGGAGTCATCAACCTGAAGAAGTGCAAAATGATCTTCGAGAAAAAGTCACTACGTGTAGTAGTCCCACTAGACCCAACTGAAGGAGCGTGCTACACTAAACCAATGTGCGACAATGATAGCAATGATGACCTTGATTGCAATTACAAGATAACTATGCGAGACCAGGATTAGGTGAATCCGACTGTAGATGGGAGGATTTTGTGGGAGCACGAAAGCTCCTGCGCTTCGGTTTCAGACGAAGAAGTAGAGTGATGGCAGAATCGGTTGCACGAAGTGACAATGCTTAATTGTAACATGATGGTTAGATAACTGTGTTACGTGACAACATAGGCAAGAGAGCTACCGACATATGATGGATTGACCATAGTGCAAGAATTCCTAAGAAAATTTGAAAGCGCAGTACCAAAACAACAACGGTTTGATGCATTGAGGTGGACACTGCACGCATCACCCACACGATGGTGGGGTACACATCAAGGAAATTTTGGGGACTGGCGTGGATGTAGAAGGATGATGCATCTATGATTTGGGAAACCACAACTACAATTGGAAGATAAATACGATGGACGAGATGACCCACGCATGCACCTCGCGAAATGGACCAAGGTTTACGGGGAAGAACCACAGCTTGAATGGGTACACTTATTCTACCATACCCTAGATGTCGTACCCATGAACTGGTATATTGAGGTAGAACTTTGACATGGTACGAGTGAATAAGATGTCTTGCACAAGGGATTCTTGTTAACATTCACATTTGAAGATCATTGCTCAGATACTGTGGACAATGCGTTACAAGCAGTGGAAGTCGCTATCTTTAAAATACCACAGCACCCAATGGAAATACTTCAGCTCGACTGGGCGATACAGTTAAGTAGCGCACTTGAGTGTTATAACATCTAGGTGGAGGATGATAGTGTGGACTCCAGAATTAGTGCGCAGACTAGAAGCATCAAAAGATAAGGTCACGCAAGCCTACACCGATAGTGTGGACTCCAGAATTAGTGTAGAGACTAGAAGCATCAAAAGATAAGGTGACGCGAGCTATGGACCATTGGCTCAACCAAATAATAGGGGGATTTGTCACTGAGTTTGTGGTAGACACGACCGTGAGCTGCAGCGAGGTAGAGTGATGCTTTCTCAAGGGACCACGAGATAAGTATATGTTAAGTCTTTAAATACTTGGATTAAGATGCTATTGTGTGAAAAAAGGCTCATGCGAATACATTAACGTTTGGACTGCGTGGAGTGAAAAGATCTACAAAATTAGTGAAGAATTAGAAAACAGTCCCTTAATTTCACCCTCGTGAGAGAGTGAGGAAGAGTTCGCTAAGGTTTCTCTGAGAAGCGCGATCAGTTTGATAAGGCAACACATTCCGTGATTACCACCTCCACCCACACCGCCACCCACTTCACCTCCCTCACCTCCATCTCCACCCACTCCACCTCCATAATGCAGTATGGTGAGCACGATGAAACTACCAATATTCATATTAGTAGGAAATGAAGATCTAGACCAATTCTGGTTTGTGGTAAGAGCAGTATGGGAAGCACAAGGTGTCATGGATGAAAATATTAAGAAGGATACAATGGTGAGGATGCCTTAGGATCACGCATTAACATGGTATATCAAGCACTCAAACGACCACCCAAACGCAGGGATAACAGAGATCTAGAAAGCGCTAAACAGGGAATTTAGCAGGCCAAAGTCAGAAGCACAACCAATTATTAGGTTTAAAGAAATCGTGATGCTCCTAGGTGAGACTCCCTAGGATCGGGATAAACGTCTAAAGAGTATGATCCGTGAAGCCAATATGACGTTGAAGGATGGACAACATCGCACATGGTTTGTA
This sequence comes from Pinus tabuliformis, assembly GCA_031772625.1. Taxonomy (NCBI): domain Eukaryota; kingdom Viridiplantae; phylum Streptophyta; class Pinopsida; order Pinales; family Pinaceae; genus Pinus; species Pinus tabuliformis. The sequence goes on along the minus strand of CM062809.1, from coordinate 456,191,931 downwards.
GCATCTCTAACACTGCACTTGATGACGGTGCTATCACAACAAAAAATTTCCACCCAGGTCAAAGCTTTGGAAATGGCAATGAGATTACATGAGACCCCGATACAAGACCCTGGGTTGGGAGTTCAACAAATGCACGCATAACTACAAAATTTGTGTTTGGAAATGCAAATCTTGAAGCAGGATAGGGCACCATGGCTAGAGGCGTGCGAGGAAGTGTGGTGCATAAAATGCAAAGGCCAGGGCCATGACAAGGATCATTGTCTAGTGTTTGCGAACTACTTGGCAGGAGGAGGGCCAATGGCGTTGAGACTGGAGGCACAGGAAGGACTGAGCGCAACACCTGCTTTATGGTGTGTGAATTGTTAGATAGGAGGGGAACACATGATGGATAACTATCATTTGTTGTAGAAGTATACACAGACACCCCAACAATTGTTTTGCGATTTCTGTAGGTCGGTAGGCCATGGTGAGCGCACTTGCCATAGTTATGAGCTAATGACGGATCAAACCCCTACCTATAGGATGCAAACCGAAACGTGAGTCCTCGACCCAGATGCAGGGATGGCGTGTGCTGGATTTCAGGGGCGAGGTTGAGGTGGAATGGGACCAGGAAGGGGCTGCGAACAATTAATTTGCTACAATTACGGAGGACCAGGGAACTATGCTCGCGATTGTACCAACTCGACGAGGATATCTTGTATGTACTGTTCTTAGTTTGATCATGAAACAATATATTTTCCTACGTTGATCATGAGGATGTGCGAAAAGGGGGTATTCCAACCTCCTCCGACTCAAAATATACAAATGATGAGGTCTGAGCCGCACAAAGAAGACCCAATTGTAAACATGATTCTTAGAAGCGGTACGGCCATAGGAAAAGATACGGGGAAGCAGCCAGAGGAAAGTACATGGGTTCATAAGGATCCTGCAAAGGAACCCAATTTTGACTTAGAACGCGCAAAGGAGACATTCATGGAAGCTATGAAAAGCTTCACAAAGGCCTCCACTTCAGGTAGTAAGCATCAGCTAGAGCCAGGAATGGATCCTTCAATGCTTACTACCTTTCTAGAGACGTGCATGAAACTGCTGCGCGATGACAAGGAAGTTAAAGGACTATAGGAACTGATCGCCGGGTGCGTGGGGTCAGGAGAACCGCATGTAGACCAGAAATTCGGGAATCATGCATTGTGCACTGGAAGGGAAATGAGCTTGACTACATAGATTGGTGAGTATGAAATGGATGAGGTAATCCTAGATCTGGGTTCAGACATAAATGTATTACCGAAGAAAACATGGGAATGCATGCGCAGGCTCGCATTACAAGGGTCCCCTATTCAATTACAAATGGCGAACCAATAGAAGATTTTTGCCATGGGCAGGTTGCCAGGGGTAACAGTTGATATTGAAGGTGCAAGCGCACAGATGGATTTTGAGGTAATAGAGATTATCGATGACAGAAATCCCTATCCTGTGCTATTAGGAATAGACTGGGCTACCGAGATGAATGGAGTCATCAACCTGAAGAAGCGCAAAATGATCTTCGAGAAAAGGTCACTACGCGTAGTAGTCCCACTAGACCCAACTAAAGGAGCGTGCTACAACAAACCAGTGTGCGACAATGATAGCGATGATGATCTTGATTGTAATTACAGGATAACTACGCGAGACTAGGATTGGGTGAATTTGACTGTAGATGGGAGGATTTTGTGGGAGCACGAAAGCTCCTGCACTTCGGATTCAGACGAAGAAGTAGAGTGATGGTAGAATCGGTTGCATGAAGTGACGATGCTTAATTGTAACATGATGGTTAGATCACTGTGTTACGTGACAACATAGGCAAGAGAGCTACCGACATATGATGGATTGACTGCGGTGCAAGAATTCCTAAGAAAATTTGAAAGAGCAGTACCAGAACAACAACGGTTCGATGCGTTGAGGTGGACACTGCACGTAACACCCACACGATGGTGGGGTACACATCAAGGAAATTTTGGGGACTGGCGCGGATGTAGAAGGAAGATGCACCTACGATTTGGGAAATTGCAACTACAATTGGAAGACAAATACGATGGACGAGATGACCCATGCATGCACCTCGCGAAATGGACCAAGGTCTATGGGGAAGAACCACAGCCTGAATGGGTACACTTATTCTACCATACCTTGGATGTCATACCCATGAACTGGTATACTGAGGTAGAACTTCGACATGGTACAAGTGAATAAGATGTCTTACACGAGGGATTCTTGTTAACATTCACATTTGAAGATAATTGGTCAGATACTGTGGACAATGCGCTACAAGCAGTGAAAGTCGCTATCTTTGAAATACCACAGAAGCCAATGGAAATACTTCAGCCCGACTGGGCGATACAGTTAAGTAGCGCACTGGAGTGTTATAACGTGTAGGTGGAGGAAGATGATGACAATCCTAGAAATATTAATATTCCGAAAACTGAAGGCTATCAGAAGGTTTGACGACCATCAACTGAGAATCTTGACATCACCGCACTACTAAAAACAAAGCAGGTAAACATTGGCACATAAACAGAGCCGAAGTATGCAACACTTGGGGACTTTTGGGATGATTCTATGATGGATAAGGTCGCTGAGTTAGGCCGTGAATACCAAGACTTGTTCCCAACCAAAATCATGAACTTAAAGGGATCATTAGCGACTTAGGGATGACGAAGATCACTCTGAAACCAGACACGAAGCCAGTTAAGAAACGGCCTTACCGCTTGAACCTAAAGTATAAAGGAAAGGTTTGTGATGAATTAGACAAAATGCTCACAGCTAGAATTATTGAAACAGTGGAAGAATCCGATTGGGTGAGTCTTATGGTGGTGCAGCAGAAAAAACAGAAAGGTGAAATAAAAATATGCATGGACCTTAGAAAGCTTAATGATGACTGTGTTCACGATCCATTCCCGACACCATTCACAGATGAGGTATTGGAGAATTTTGGCGGTCAGGAAGCGTACCATTCACGGATGGATTCTCGTGGAACCATTAGATCAAGATAGAGCCGGAAGATAGGAGCAAAACAACCTTAGCAATAGAATGGGGCTGCTTTCAGTACATTGTTATGCCCTTTGGACTGAAGAACACGCTAGCAATATTTCCATGCATAGTAGTGGCAATGTTCAAAGAATACATCCACAAGTTCTTGGAGGTCTATCTGGATGATTGGACTGTCTTTGGATTAGTTAAACACCTTGTATCAAGCTTATGTTTGATGCTGGATACTTGCCGCCAACACCAAATTGTGCTGAACCTTAAAAAGTGCACCTTCCTCGTTCCCTTTGGAAACTTGTTGGGCATGTGGTCTGCAAACAAGGCCTGATGGTGGACCCTGTGAAGATTGTTGTTATTCTGAATCTGGAAGCACCGCGCAGTGTCAAACAACTACACACTAATTTGGGGCACACTGGCTACTATAGGAAGTTTATCAAGAGTTATGCCCAAATAACCACGCCGATGGAAAAGCTATTGAAAAAATATGTGACATATTGCTGGAATGATGACTGCATGAAGAGTTTGGATGTCCTAAAGGGGAAACTGGCCTCTGCGCCAATTTTGGTCTTCCTGAAATGGGACGTGGAATTTCACGTACATGTTGATGCATCATGTATCGTGTTGGGAGTTGTAATCACATAGGATGGCACGGAGGGTGTGGATCACCCGATCACATTTGCAAGTTGAAGATTGTCCAAAGCAGAAAATAACTACTTTATTGCCGAACACGATGGGTTGGCAATGGTGTACGAGAAATACCGACACTATTTACTTGGCAGACATTTTAAGATGTATACTGACCATTCTACGTTGAAAGACTTGGTGAACAAGCTTGTGTTGGGGGGCACATATGCAGATGACTTCTACTATTTCAAGAATATGATTTGAGGTCATAGTCAAGGTGGGGCACTTAAACGGAGGACCAAACCACTTATCATGAATTGAGATAGGCGAGGAACCAAAAAAATTGGAGGAGGGACTACCTGATGCACAACTCTTTGCAGTACGTGTCACGGATGGACATTTCGAAGACATAATCCATTTTCTAACAACAGGGACTGCACCGAAGGAGTACTCAATCCAACAGAAGAAGGAATTGGTGGTGCACACGGTGGACTTTTCTGTCATCACAGGGCACCTCTACAAGATGGGAAATGATGAGATATTGCGAAGATACATACCTGAATTTGAACGAGGTTAGATCCTCGTAGAAGCACATGGGGGTGCTGCAGGAGGACACTATGCAAGACGTGTGACCACACAAAATATTCTTCGTGCAGGGTTATGGTGGCCGACCCTGCACCAAGATTCGAAAGTGCATTGTAAGGCCTGTGATATATGTCAAAGGATGGGAAAACCATCACGAAGGGAAGAGAAGCCACTAAATCCCCAAATGACACTGCAGCCATTTGAGAAATGGGTAATTGACTTTGTGGGCCCAATCAAACCTCAGGGAAAGATGGGTGCGCGCTACATCATCACCGTGATGGAGTACCTAACACAATGGGTGGAAGCACAACCGGTCAAGGACTGCACGGCTGCCACGACTGCAAATTTTTTGTCCAAAAACATATTGACACGATTTGGCTGCCCGAAAATCTTAATGAGTGATCGCGGAACACATTTCTTGAATGAAACCATCAGTGTGCTCACAGAAAAGTTTGAGGTTTATCACTAGAAAAGTACACCATACCACCCATAGGCTAATGGAACAGTAGAAGAATTCAATAAAATACTGGAGACTGTGCTGACCAAAGTATGTAACACCTAGCGAGACGACAAGGACTTGCACATACCTACTGTGTTATGGGCATATAGGACAACATGCAAGAAATTGATGGGACAAACACCATTTCGGTTGGTTTATGGTACGGAAGCAGTCATGCCAATGGAATACATCGTACCTAATCTACGAATAGCAGTGCTCACAGGCATGACGGACTGTGAAGCTCTGGAAGAAAGGCTCGCGCAATTAGAAGAACTCGAGGAAGAACGATTTCTGGCTAGATTTCACAAGTAGGTACAAAAGCAGCGTGAAAAGGCCTGGCATGACTGCCATATCAAGTTGCGCACCTTCAAGGTAAACGACTTAGTACTATTGCATGATAGAAAATTTGAAAAATTTCCAGGAAAGTTCAGAATGCACTGGTTGGGACCATATGTGGTAAAACAAGTCACAGACGGAGGCGCGGTCCAGTTGGTCAAACTTAATGGAGAACCCTTCCCAGGAAAAGTAAATAGCAGTCACCTGAAACCCTACACGGGTGGGCCAGGTATCTGACTAACTGACCGAAGCATAGTCTTCATGACCCACGAAGTCGAATAAGGGCGTGGGACTATAAACACAAGCACCAGAAGCTGGTACCAAAGAAGAGACATGAGTCAGACGTAGATGATTTAGAAGCAGGGATGGAGCAAATCCAACAGATGACAGAAGAGTGTGTTGCAGACCTTTGCGCAACACAAGAACAATTGGAGGGGCTCTGTGCCAAGATTGTTGCACCAGTAGAGTGACTCGAGACGAGTCACGATGATTGTGTTGGGGGCCTGTTCTGCATGGGATCTCCCACAACATGTTTTGGGGCTCAAATCCCAAGTTTTGGTCAATAAGATTGTAAGACTCCATGAATTGTGGGCGTGGAGCGCGAGGTCTAGGATGAGTCATAGGGTTGTCCTCCCTAAAATATTGTAATTTAAAGTAAGGTTTTGTCGGCCTACCCATGGTCCATGGAACATGGGATTATATAAATAGAGTGAGGCTCTAAGTGTAAAGGTAGCAACGGAAGAATAGATCGAATAACAAAGACATGGTTCGAGGTTAAAGTTTGATCTGAAGTGTACTGGGTCATAGTAATGGGTAGAGGCTCTATAGTTGAGTGCTCAGAGGCCTAGGAGAGTCCACAGTTGAGTGTGCGGACCCCTGTAGCTGAGTGCGCAGGGTGGAGTCGGGTCTGTAATTAGGATTGAAAGATAATAAAGAGAAGTTTACTCTATGAATTTATTCTTGAATCTGTACTTTGATGTTGTGCATTACTTTTACTCTGTTTATTTACTGTGCGCAATTGATATATACTTGTATGGAGACTTATACATGAGAAGAATCTAAGTAATCAACTAACATAACCTAATTAAGGAAGACTTGGATAAATAACATGGGTCGCGCTGTGGTTAGAATTGCGTGAAGATAGTATCATAGGGCACAGGGTGCCCACAGGTGCGCTTAATGTAGTAGGTGTGAAGGTTGGGCTGCGTACAAATCACCTCATATCAGGCATCCCCAAGGTGCAGAAACATAGTTCTAGCACCCTCCCATACTACTTTGGGTGAGACCTCAATACGCGCTTCGTGGACTGTCGCTGAAAGGGCCAGTAGTACTAAGATTTGCTTGGCTAAATCACTTTTGAACCTGGGTCAGACCCCACTAAGAAAACACTATGCAGTCAACCTTATTTCCCTTCCAGTGCGCAATTCATGCTTCCCCATTTTCCACACTATGCGCGGTTCTTTTGACCCCATGCACCTAGTGATCAGTTCCTATAGTCTTTTAACTACCTCATTTTCACGCAATAGTTTAATGCGTGTCTCCAGAAAGGTAGTGAGAATTGAAGGATCCATTCCTGGCTCTGGTTGTTCCTTACTACCTGAAGTGGAGGCCTCTGTGAAGCTCTTGTTAGCTTCCATGAATGTCTTCTTTGTGTGTTCTAAGTCAAACTTAGATTCCTTTGCAGGGGCCTTGTGAACCCACGTACTTTCCTCTGGATGCTTCCACGTATCCTCTCCCATGGTCGTACCTGCTTTTGAGCATCATGTTGACATTCAGGTCCTCTTCGCGTGGCTCAGACCTCATCATTTGTATATTCTGAGTCAGGGGAGGCTAGAATACCCCTTTTTCGTGCATCCTTGTGATCAACGTAGGACATTCTATTATTTCATGGTTAAACTGACCACAATACGTACAGGATATCCTCGTCGGCTTAGTACAATCACAGGCATAGTGCCCTGGTCCTCCACAATTGTAACAAATTAATTGTCTGCGGCCCCTCCCTGGTCCCATTCCACCTCACCATTGAAATCTAGCGCACGCCATCCCCGCATCTAGGTTGAGGGCTCGTGTTTCTGTCTGCATCCTATAGGCAGGGGTCCGATCCATCATTAGCTTGTAACTGTGGCAAGTGCACTCATCGCAGCCTACCAACCTGCAGAAATTACAAAACAATTGCTGGGGTGTCTGTGTATATTTCTGCAACGAATGACAATTATTCGTCGTGTGTTTCCCTCCTATCTGATAAGTCACGCACCATAAAGTAGGGGTTGTGCTTGGCCCGGATTGTGCCTCAAGTGTCAACAGCATTGGCCCTCCTCCTGGCAAGTAGTTCGCGAACACTAGACACTGATCCTTGTCATGGCCCTGGCCTTTGCATTTTATGCACCATACTTCCTCGCACGCCTATGGCTGTGGTGCCTTATCCTGCTTCAAACTTTGCATTTCCAAACATAGATTCCATAATTTCACATGGATTTGTTGAAATCCCAACCCAGGGTATTGTATCGGGGTCTCATGTAATCTCATCGCCATTTCCAACGCTTCGTCTTGGATGGAAAGTTTCTGTTGTGACAGTTCCATCCTCAAGTGCGATGTCAGAGATGCTATAAACCATGCGTGATGTTGTCCATCTGTCAACATCATATTGGCTTCGCAGATCATACTCTTCAGCCGTTGATCCAGATCCCGGGGAGTCCCACCTGGAGCATCGTGATTTCTTTAAACCCAATGATCGATTGTGTTTTTGACTTTGGCATGCTAAATTCCTTGTTTAGCACTTTCTGGATCTCTGTTGTCCCTGCGTTCAGGTGGTCATTAGAGTGCTTTACATACCATGTCAACGTGAGATCCTACAACGTGCTCACCAATGTAGGCTTCTTAATATTGTCATCCATGACACCTTGTGCTTCCCATACTACTCTTACCACAAACCAGAATTGGTCTAGATCTTCATTCCCTACTCCTCTCAATACTAGTAGTTTAATCGTGCTTGCCATACTGAACTGTGGAGGTGGTGGAGGTGGAGTGGGTGGAGATGGAGGTGAGGGAGGTGAAGTCGGTGGTGGTGTGGGTGGAGGTGGTAGCTGCAGGATGCACTGCCTTATCAAACTGACCACGCTTGTTGAAGAGACCTTGTGTGGTCTAAAATGCGGATGCAAATTAGAGTTTAATTTAATGTCAACCCAGGAAGGTAAACTTAGAAGTGCTTATCTAAAATATATAGATCTAGAAAGATTCCTAATTTGTCGAAGATCTTAAAGTCCCCTTACAAGAACATATTCATTAAGATCTCTTTCAATAACTAATCAAGCCTAGATCTAACAATTGTTTGAGATCTATGATTCTCTTACAAGAACATATTCTACAAGATCTTTTCCAACATTAGAACATTTAATAAGAAATTAAATGCTGAAATGAAATAAACCTAGATCTAATAATTGTATGAGATCTTACAGTTCTCTTACAAGAACACCTTCAAATAAGACTCTTCCAATATTAGAACATTTAACAAAACTTGAAAGCTGAAATAAAACAAAAACATAAAATAAATTATAAAAAAGTAAGCATGCAAGTGAGGCCATGGGGGCCCTCCATAACTCCACAAGCACACCACCTCAATGGAGACTCAGATGTAGAAGCAAAAGTGAAGTATGATCCTTTATTTCAAAATCTCCATTACAAACCAATTCTAAGATTACAAAAACTTCCAGATTACAAATGGAGGAGATTGTACTCCTATTTATACAATGGGATGAGTAACAACTCATAATGATCATCCACTAATCTACTTTCCCATTATTACAAAATATGATCCCACAAATCTCTCAAGCATTTTTAACTACTTTCCCATTATTACAAAATATGATCCCTTTGAGTCCTCCATAAATCTCTCACATATCTTGGATAAGATATGCCAACCAAATCCTCCATGATCTTCTCCTTAGGAATTGGATAAGATATGCCAACCAAATCCTCCATGATTTTCTCCTTAGAAATAGGATAAGATATGCCAATAAAATCCTCCATGCTTTTCTCCTTAGGAATAGGCTTGCATAATTATCTCCTTAATATGGTGGAGGAGATATGGATAAGTCTCTTTGGAATTAATTCTTCACATATTTCCTACACATCACAAAACTCACATATTCTTGAGATATATATAAAAATATGTATATTTTCTAATAATTAATCATAAATTCACTTGTAATACAAAAATGAATAAAATGGAAAATAAGAAGGTGAAACCCAAATGTATGTATGAAGATGAAATGATAAAAGGTTAATGGGATGATGGAATGTAAGGAATAGTGAAGAAAAAGGTGGATGAAAATATGACATTTATGAGTCCCAACAGACCTTAGTGAACTCCTCCTTGCTCTCTCGCGAGGGTGAAATTAAGGGACTGTTTTCTAATTCTTCGCTACTTTTGTAGACTTTTCCACTCCGCATAGTCCCAAACATTAATGTATTCACATGACCCTTTTTTCACACAACAACATCTTAATCCAAGTATTAAAAGATTTTATATACTTACCTCGCGGTCCTTTGAGAAAGCATCGCTCTACCTCGTTGTAGCTCACAGTCATATCTACCGCAAACTCAGTGATAAATCCCCCTATTATCTGGTCGAGCCAATGGTCCATAGCTTGCGTGATCTTATCTTCTGATGCTTCTAGCCTGCGCACTAATTCTGGAGTCCACGCTATCATTTGGTCGAGCCTACACCTTCCCTGGCTATCGGTTAACCTTGCGATCCACTCATATAGCTCAGACGGGAAGGATGCAAAGAGAATCTCGTGGATTTTCGTATACACGTAGTGCTCCAACCACTTTTCCTTGGATACTTGTAGAGTTCTGTTTTCCTGTGTCGCAAACTCATGAATATTATTGTCCAACCACTCTTCAATTTCCTTATTTGTTGGGTTCCAGTGGCACAACATTAGACATCACTTATGCAGATCTCGATCTCGACAATGGAACCATTTGTTGGCTTAGTGGGGCCTGACCCAAGTTCAGAAGTAATTTAGCCAAGAAAATCCCAATACTGATGGCCCTTTCGGCAATAGTCCAGAGAGCGCGGACTGAGGTCTCACCCAAAGTAGTATGGGAGGGTGCTAGAACCAGGTTTCTGTACCCTGGGGATGTCTGATATGAGGTGACTAGAACGGGGTCCAACCTTCGCACTTATTGCACTACGCACACCAGCGAGTACCCCACGCCCTACAATACTGTCTTTTCTCAGTTCTAGCCACATGCAACCTGTATTATTTACCCAAGTCTTCCTTACTTAGGCTCTGTTAGTTGATTACTTAGATTTTCTTTCATATATAAAGATTCGTACAAGTAATTATCAATTGCGCGTAGTAAATAAAATGCGTAACAACAAAATACAGATTCAAGAACAGATGCATAGAGTAAACTTCTCTTTATTAACTTTCAATCCCAATTACACACTTGACTCTACCCTGCGCACTCAGTTGCAGGGGTCCACGCACTCAGCTACGGACTCTTCTAGGCCTCTGCGCACTCAGCTGCAGAGCCTCTTCCTACTACTACAACGCAGTACACTTCAGATCCAACTCTTAACCCCGAACCATGCCTTTGCTATTCTATCTATTCTTACTTAGCTTAGTTATCTTTACACTTAGAGCCTCGCACTATTTATACAATCCCATAGTTTGTGGAGCATGGGTAGGCTAACACAACTTTACATTAAATTATAATATTTTAGGGTGGATAGCCCTATGACCCATCCTAGACTTCGTGCTTTGCGCCCAAAATTTGCGGAGTCTTACAATCTTATTGACCAAAACTTGGGCTTTGAGCCCCAAAACATGTTGCGGGGGATCCCATGCCCAATAGGGAGTTAAAAGGTATAACACATATTTACTGCAAAACTACAGGTATGGAAAACACTATGAGGAATTCTACAATGTTGTTCAATGCTTTGGCCGATTAAGAAAAAGCCTAAATCATGAATCTGTTTCCTATGAATTTTATGGAATTAGATCAAGGAAACATATACTTGGGATCTTAAAGTTTGTTTATTATATTTATTATGATTGAACTTGGCTGTAGAGAAAAATTGAAGCTCGGATTTCATTATGGTGCAATTGATGGTTCTCTAGGGGAGGGATATTAGTGATGGTTAAGGCTATGTTGGAAAGTATTCTTGTGCATTGGATATCTGTTGTCGATATCCCTAAAGGCATCATAAGCACAATAATATATATATATATATATATATATATATATATATATATATATATATATATATATATATATATATATATATATATATATATATATATATACACATATATACATATTAACAAAAAAATTGAAAACAAAAGGAAAATGAAAGGAATTTATTTAGTTAAATGGAGCCAGGTGGTAAATTTTAATGAAGCTAGAGGGTGGGGCATAAAAAAATATAAATCTCTTCAATCTAGCTCTAGCTACTAAAAGTCTGTAGAGGTTAGTCTACAATGAAGGTCTGTAGGAGAAAATTACGAAAACCAAACATTTGAGAATGATTTTTGCATAATATTAGTTTACAGAAGAAATGGAACATTTTAATGGCAATTCTATTGTTTGGAAAGATTTCGTGAAAGCATTCCCAATAATTGGAAAATGGATAGCATGGAGGATTTAAAGGATCAAGGTAAGAATAAGGGAAGACCCCTAGATTGACTATAAAGGTAATTTCAAACTGTGTAAGCTAATAAGAGATATCCATCTCTTAGGGATTTATTCCAAGGAAAATGTGACAACAAACGGTGGCAGGAATGTTTGATCTCATGGCTTGAATTTGGCATGGGATTTGAATTTGTGAGGGGTAAAATCTAAGGCAATAAACCATAGCTTAAATTATAGTTCCATTAATGGTTAAATTTTCTAAACAAGATGAGCTAATTTAAGTGGTCAAAAAATGAGGGACCTGATGAATATATTGCCAAACTGGAATATAAGGTAAATATGGAAGAAGAAATGATGAGGGAAAGATCCCCATGGTGGCACTTAGTTTGAAAGTTAGAAATTCCTCTTAAAGCTAAAATCTTTCGCTGGTTAGCTTTAGACAACAAAATTTTAACTTGGGATAAGGGGGTCCTGGAAGATGTCTTTTGTGTAAGACAAGTGAGGAATCCATGGACGACTTGTTTGTTTCCTGTTTTTAAGCTCACCTATGGATAGCCTGTAATATATTATTTATTGAGAAGCATGAATAAAGTATAGTGCCAATCCAGATGGGCATAGAGAAGTTAGCAATGATAAGAAAGCTAACAAGTGACTGATTAGTCCCAGATCAAATTAGCATGGTAGCCTAGTGCCAATATATAATGGGGGTGGGGGTTTTTCACCTTCATTCAGTAGTATTTCTAGGAGAAGTTAATCATATATTAGATTATGAAAGGATGCATGAAGTATCCATCTGAGGTCTTAGGCTAGATCTTCCATTGACTTTCAATTCTCCCATTGAGAAACCATACCATTGTTTCCTTTTCAGATTGGTTCATTGATCAAAGCATTATTCTGGAGGTGTTGCTGTGGGAGAAATAAATGGGAGAAGTGGACTCTTACTGAATGTTTTTATCCTTGGATTGTGGATAAATCTGTAAAAATTTTCAGGGTGTTACAACCTTTTTTCATTTGGGGTATTTAGTTATCTAGAAACATAATGATTTTCCAAGATATATAGTTGAGACTAACACAAGTTGCCCATAAAATTAGGTATACTTGCAGTGGAAATTGATCTTACTCAAAAGAGTAACCAACCATATTTCTAAATGAAACAAAAATATAGTTACGACTAGGCTTGGGTGTTTTTTGATGAATCCTGTCAGAGAGTTCTAGGTTTGTGTGGGTTGGGGTCATTCTATTTGTGGATCAACATCACCATTTCAAACTAAAGTTAGCAGTAGGACCTGGCACAAACAACCAAACAAAAATTTATGCTATGTGGCTACTCTAGAAAATAGCAGCATATAGGGTATAAAAAAGTTACAAGTGTTTTGAGACTCGAAGTTGATGGTCAATTGGTCTAATAATAAGTGCACAATAGTAATCTGTTACTTGACCTATCATAAATTAGTTCCTGGAGGTTAAGAGGAGATTTGATGGTATATCTTATGCACATATCTCTAAAGAGTTTAATACTATGGATGATCAGTTATCAAAAAAAGATTTTTTACTGCAGGAAGGGTCCCTTACTGAACAAGAGTTCGCGGGAGGGATATAATTATCAACTTCTAAAAGCTTGTTGTTCTGATGTAGGGTTTGAAACCCGTAGCATTTGTTTTAGGTGTCTTTATGTTGCTAATGTAGTACTTGTTGTAGCCTTTTGGCTGAATGTAGAAAGCAAAAGTCTCCTTTTGTGAAAGCTGCCTTCAGGTAGACTAGGAAGACTGTTTATAAATAGTCATGGAATAAAATTAGGCTATCTGCTAGCTGTAGGACAATTTTAAAGACTTATTTTTGAAGCCTAAAAAGGCAGAATGATCTATATTCTAATTTCACACTTAAAATATTGATAAGACAAATTTATTAATTTTTAGCAAAAGAACACAAAATTAAATCAATGGGACAAACAATACATCCACTATAACTACATAATGGAATTACCTAAGAAACTCATATAGCCACGATATCAGCAACAGAAAAAGAGCTAAGAGCTTGTGGAACTCCATGCATTGATTAAACCAAAAAAATTGTAGATATCACTAAGATTTTCCCAATGGTTCTTTAGCATGACTTTAAACTTTTCATCAATTTTCTCATAATATTACCAAGAAAGATGCACTGTGAAAAATTAGAAGACCATTCAATTCAAATAGGATTGTCTAGCTAGCTAGAAGGGGACTTATTGAACTTTATGAGGCTCAATTGAATGTCATTGGAATCAGAAAATGTCTATAACTTTTCAACTTGTAAACTCAAAAAATACTCCCTATGTTTTCTCTAAACAGAACCTGTCATGCAAAATTTCAGAGTGTAACATTTTAACATGTAAGATAAGAAAAATAATTCCCATGCTTTTCTCTAAACAGAACCTGTAATTTGAAAATTTCTCACTGGAAATTACAAAAATGGTCACTCTTAAAGTGAATAAAAATTCTATAATAGCTACCCTCAAGAGATTTTACAAATATGGTCACTACAGGCTAGCCATCTAAATCCATCCTCACTAGACAATGGGTTCAACAAGCACCCTTAATTTGATACATCATAGAACATAATATTATAGTAGATCATCATGATTTATAGCAAACAAACTACACAAGTTTGGTCTATATCTACAGATTAGGTCAACCACCACTGAGCAAACACCAACAAAATTTTCAGAGAGAAATCATCCAGCAATAGATGAACTGATATTATAAGATGTTGAAAGTGAATAGATCTCAGAAAAACAACATTCCCAACACTGTCTAACTACATTAAAACAATAGAAAATGTCTTAATCAAGAGCTGACAATAGTAGGCAGGTACTAAAAAGGAATCATAATGGAAATAGATCCAAGCCCATAATACAGGTAAGCCCATGTCTAAAATTTATGGTGGCCAGTCTGCACTCATGTAAATTGAAAACAAAGTTGTGACTCAAACTCTAGAACAACTCAGCAAAGCCAAAGATTAAGAACATGACCCAAACTCACATAAAGATTGCCAAAAGTGCACAACTAGAGAATAACTCAGACTACGTACAAGCTTCAAAACTCAACATAAAACTCTGCAAATAACAAACTCAAATTTTCTTTTCATTACATAACTGTCTTCCAAAATCTATCATAATGATCAAACATAGTCAAAGTCAGTCAAAGTGGGCCAGTAATTTGGTCAACCTCACCAAATCTTTGAAATTTTGACCACATTTAACTAAGTTTGTCCCAAAGGATCAAACTAGACTTGTTTTGCAGCAGAACCAAGTAGATTTTCAAAGTAATTGGTGCTTGTGCATTTCACAATCACATACAGATTTTGCAGTTTAAAAATGGATAGTAATAAGCTCAACAGAGACAATATCTAAAACAAAGGAAAACCAAGCACGGGAGGAAGTCAACTCCAAGCTTAATAGGATCAATAAAGTAGACTAAGATATTCACAACGGACAGAGAATGCATAAGAGACACTATTCCATAAAGTATTATTAATCAACGCAAGACCCAAACCATTAGCAAACTATCCTACCCACTGTACATACGACGGATATAATACAGAAGATATTATCTGAGCAAGAATCAACATTACTCCAATTATAGCCCTTGCTGAAACTTGCACAACTGAAACCTTCTCCAATGTTGTGGCCATCATATCAAATATTGGTCCAGGATCTCCACCCTAATAGTCAAATGCCAAATCTGTCAGTCAATTTAGTAGAACAGCCACTGAGTCTTACACTAAAAAACAATGACAAAATATCTATAAAAAGGCCCTACCCTTACTATATGTGACACCCCCTCTTGATATCTAGATTAAGAGGGCAAGCAAAGAACATTCAAATTCATAGATGACATTGTTAATATAGATTCATTAGGGAAAATAAGAAAAATGGTTGGGAAATTCAACTATCTTAAGAACCTGAAACAATAGAGTTGGCTTCACAAAGACCAAAGCAAGGGGAACCAACCATTCAACTAGCACCAAGATATAATGCATCCAATAGAAAAACATAGCAATCAATCCCTTTAACTTTATACTTGCAATAAAAACGTGACCTTGACAACCAACAACTGACCTTCCATATCATCCCTTAATTTGAACCTATAACTTTGAAATATTTTCTCTCCCTTGGTATTAAGACTTTCACAAAATTTGTAACAAAGCGCTATCTCTTATGATACATAAGTTTTGACAATTTCTAGAACTCAATGTTTCCATTTTATAAATTATTTTGAGAAACACACTTATTTGGTGGCAATATGCACCACATAATAGAGTACCTGCAGTTTATATGCCAAGTTTGAGATGTAAGTACTTTGTGAATGTCACCCAATGCTTTCACTTCACCCATCCCTTTTTGACATGCCATTTTAGTGGCCTAGACCAGATGTATGGACACTGCTGGATGGCTTAATAATGGTGAAGTCTAATTATTCTACAATTTGACTTTTATTTCATTGGAATCTGACTATAGAATTTTGATCAAGATTGTGATTTATCATTGTTTGAAATGAATTTTTCAATGCATAAATAGATTCAGCACTCTGAAATACCTGGGGAACTTAGATTTTTGTAGTGCACCAACCCCTTATCCCTCCAAGGTTCGAAAAGTTCTCACTATTTTCGCAAAATTGTTGGTTTTCGCATTTCATCAAACAATTTGACTATTTGCTCTCTTTTTTTATTGTGGGTTTCAACTTATATTTTGGTATGGAATTGCAAATACAATATAAATAAAATCCAATAATAATACACCAACATACCAACAATTTGCGCAGAGATAATGGCAAAGTATTTGTTACAAACCAATGCATTACAAGTTGTCCTCTTTTTGTTTTTATGGATCTGGAAATATGGCTATTTTAGAAGACTGTTATTGGTCCAAATCACACCAAAAATTAAACTAAAGTTGTGTTCCTCTATTCTCTGCCACTTTCTAGCTCTAAAACACAAGTATGTACCTCCCATAGTAGGTAACTTAATTCTATTTGCAAATAATGAGAAGTATGGGCTGATTTCCACTATATTTCAAACTTCGATGACCCTAAAATATCTGCTTTTTCCCTTATCTCATGAAATATTAATGATACCAGTTGGTGAAACCATATAATTTCTTCAAAGTGATCCCTTTTTTATGCTAATGAAGGCCCTCTAACTAGCTATTATTAATTAGGGACAACTACAGCTTGTAAGAGTGCCCTTCTGCCATAGCAACTCGACCCATATTGGAGGCATACACCCTGTTAACACTGAATAAACAACATACAGAGATTCACCCTCTAAAATCTCTATAATTAATCCTAGAGATTTCTCAGAGAAATATGCCCTCTAAGACAATGAGAACCAACCCACACTTAATTTTTTTTCTCAGGATTTTTTTCAACAATTTTTGGGGACTAAACAATTCATAAGTAGTTACATTGCTTGAACCTTGTCTCGCATTTCTACGAAAACCAACTTTTTACTTTAGTCTTTAAGCTTTGGATTTAGTTTAATGAATTGTTTCTAAATCTAATATGTATGTAATGTTTTTAGGGCCTCTTTTGAGAGGAAATTGTAGGATTAATGACCTTTCAACAATCAATGCATCATGAAACTGAAAAAGTCTTGATCCAGTTTTCCAAGTCCTTGAATCATCTTCACCAAGTTGTTTTGCCAATATATTTTATGTGCTCTATTCATGCTAGGAATGTAGATTATATTGAGATATATTTCATAAGATTCACTCTTATTAATCTTAAGTGGATATTCAACATGTAAACTTGCAAAAACTTGCACGTAGTCTAATCTGTGCTAGGTTGTATGTTCAAGGTACAAAACTGTGAATCGTTGTTGCAAATAAAATAGACTTCTTGCATTAATAAATTCACTGAACTAGATTTCCTTAATAAAATCATTGAACTACAACAAATGATAGTAAGCTAGTTGGAAATGAGGAAATTCATAGAAATGGTTGCACTCCAAATATGGATGTTGATCCCATTTACTCTAAATCTAGTTAGTTTCTCTCTTCAACGATGTATTGTTGGGTACAAGGTGATTGTTTAACAAAAGCCATGAGTAATAAGGAAGGAAAATATGTAGCTTAAAAGTTAGGTAGTTAAACTTGTGGCATTGACAATCATTTCATATATATATCCAAAGCCCAAACCTCTTAAAGTTTGATAAAATGTGATGCCCATAGTGTTTTAATTGAGAATAATGAAGATGGGATGTTAGCAAAAACCAAGGACAATCATTAAGATTAGCATTTACTTTAAAAATGCTTTGTTGACTCTTTTTTAGGGTCATTGTAGTGGTAACTGTGTGCAGGTATACCAACGAAGGTCTTCCAATGCTTGCTTAAAGAAAATACAAGATTTTGAAGAAAAATTGTGAGAAATTTCTAGATAGATAGTGATACATTTGCCTTAAGGTATTCAACTTGTGCGAATATATCTTGTTTTTCGAATACCAAGCACTGCAAGGCAAAAAGAAATATCTACTTGATTGCTTCCTAGTATAAGTGAGAGGTATTTCAAGCAATGGCAAGTCTAGAAGAAAAAATCATAGAGAATAGTCAAGGGAACAATCCAAAACCTCAATACCTCATAAGTATTGGGTGACAACATTTAACCAAAGGATGATAGATTTAAAGTTTTCAAAAATAAAATAAGCCTGACATTGAATCCAAGTTAGATTTTCCAAGTTCTACACAAGTAATATTCCAAAAAGAAAAGAGCCCATAAATTCCAATATCATACCTTATTATTATACTCACTAATCTTCTCTTAGATATTCCACACTTCAGGATCCAAATTGGATTGTTGTTTATTCAAGACCAAAATGTTTTGCTACAACTACTTCATTTTAGGCTCTAATGCCTAAGTTTGAGGTTGCTTTGATTGTCTCTCTACCTAAATCTCAGCTAATTTTTTCCCTTAGTACGAAGAAAAAATGTCAAAACACATTAAATCCAATATAAAATATAGCACAAGGATCTCACAACATACGATGTCCATCTCACCTGTAGTGGCAGAAATTGATGAGAACGCTGAAGAACTTGATGGTATGCTGTTGATTGGACTTGAAAATATCTTTCGAAGAGAAATCGTGGAACTAACAACATCGGTTGCTTTGTGCTTGGACATGCTTGTTGAAGCTTTAGAGAGCTGCAACTTATATTGGGATCAGACTGACCTACTTTTTAACGGTCTGCATAAACCCGTATACTTATAAATCAATCTTGTTCGCTAATTGTACTATAGAATATCTTCATTCTTATTAAAATGAGACCAACGATGGTAGTTGTTGGTGAGGAGCCTCTTTTGGTAGAGAACCCGCAAAGGTTTTCTATGTTTCCAATACATAGATTGTCATCAGTAACAGGTATCTTAGATTTCAAACTGAAGGTCAATCAAAGAAAAGTGGGTTCATCTAAGGCTATGAATGCTCTCTAATATGGTGGTTACATCCATTGAAATGAATCCTATATGTAGCTTATATGCGCTGTAGTTCATCTTATACAAGTGGAAGAAACACAAAAAAAAGCTTCATGTCGAGTGGGGGAATATCTTTCAAACTCCGGTGAAAATAGGGGCTCAATGAGAAGGGAATTATATTAACATTTTGTGGATAATGGAACCACCGCTGGTAACAATTTTTGTGAACAAAATGGGTCAATAGTTTTTTAATTTGATTCATAGTAAGAAAATCCTTTGACATGGCGTTATGACCTATACACCACAAATCAAAGTGCACCGTGCTCATGGAAGAAAACCAACTAAACAACCTTTGTCACATTCAGAAACAAAATCAGTAAGTAGACTAACAAAACTTCAAGCTTTATTAACAAAACTTATCTAGGGATACGACCCTTGCAACTTCTAGGAGTAAGCACATGCTAGCTATTTTATTTGATTTCTGCCATCACCATTTTTCAATGCCAAAAGCCTCATTCTCCCCTACATGTATTCTCATTTTCCAGTAATAAACACAGGCCAACCATATTATTTCATTTTACATCATCAACATTTTCGAGGGCAAAGAGCCCCGTTCTCCCCACATGTATCCTAATTGACAAGTGCTAGAACCTTTCCTTCCCCTCTTCAAACTAGTTCTTGGACACTAAATTTGTTCTTTCATTGACAAATTCTAGAACCCTTCCTTCTCCTCTTCAAATAGGGGCTTGGATCCATGGAAGCAGTGGAGGCATTCTCTGCATGCCAGAAAGCAAAACGTATGCAGTAATTTTTCGTTAAAAGCTAAAATTAAGAATATTTGGTGGCTCCAAGCTAGCGTAGAAACGGGAAGGTCCAAGGTTCTATTCTTCAGACACCCATGGTAGTATACTAAAAGAGGGAGTGGGATCTTGGAATCTCGAAAATTTGGAATTATCTTCTGAATTTTTGAAATAGAATTAACATTTCCCATAGATTCTCTATATGGCTCCTTGTTTTCCAAAACTTATAGATCGTAGAAGGTTGGTAATTTTGTATTGTTCCTGCATGCGGATAAGAAAAAATAAACCCTGACTCCTAAAGAACGCTCTCATTCTCATGAATACAAGTCCAAATAGGTAGATGCAAACATACATAGAAGCCTTATGCTTGGGTCATGTATTGGGTGAAGCAACGATAGATATGGGAGATAGTATCAGGGTTTGATTTCAGAAGCTAGTTGTGGGTAATGGGCCGAACCCAAAAATCTGTTAGACTACTAAAAATGTTTTTATGCTTGAGTCATGTATTGAGTGAAGCAACGGTAGACATGGGATATGATATCAGGGTTTGATTTCAGAAGCCAGTTATGGGTAAGGAGCTAAACCCAAAACTCTGTTAGACTACTAAAAATGTTTTTTACAGTGAGGATAGGAAATGAGTAAGAATCCATCTTGCACAACACTCAATGAGTAGACTGCAACCTGTGCCATTTTTTATTCAAGGACTCTAAATCAATGGTTTGATAGAAAAGTCAGGTTTTAAACAGGAAATTGCTTTGTTTCCCACCCTTAGACTATTGTGCACAGAGGTAATGGGTTTCCGGCCCTTATACTATTGTGCACAGAGGTAATGGGTGGTCAGGTACAAGGAAAATTTTAAGAACCACCCTAAATTTATATGTATAATAAATGGGCGAATCCCCATGATACATAGGAAAAGTGGGATGTGATTTTATCAATAATATAATATGTATGTAAAAAAAAATTGGCGAATCTCTCACCAGATTATATTATCTTGTAAAGTCATGGTGAATCTTTCACTGAATTATAAAATCTTGTAAGATCTTGGAAAATCTTTCACTGAATA
This sequence comes from Pinus tabuliformis, assembly GCA_031772625.1. Lineage (NCBI taxonomy): Eukaryota > Viridiplantae > Streptophyta > Pinopsida > Pinales > Pinaceae > Pinus > Pinus tabuliformis. The sequence goes on along the minus strand of CM062809.1, from coordinate 456,170,922 downwards.
AAAAAACATTGTGAAATATTGGTGAATGTTTTGTTAAAGTATGAAACCATATATGATAATAGGAAAACATATTCATTAAACTGTAATATACTAATATACATGTTTGGAAAAAGGAAACATAATTTTCTCTTCCTACAAATATTGTTGTAAGCTTTAGTGGCTGTGTATGTCAAGGTTCTTACTGTACACTCTTTCATATCCTTCTATTAGTTTTGATAATATTCCCCAACAAAGTTCTTGTATGTGTTGACCTTGACCACTAGTTCTATCAAGGTAGGAGAGATTAATATTTTCTCTACCACTTTTGTCAAGCTATCAAATTCCTTTCCTTATTCCATAGACTCCAACTATGAGATTAGAAAAACACATCAAGTTTGTTTACCCCAACATGCCAACAAGTAGAAAGCCCCAACTATATAATATAAGAAAGTAGTAGGTATCCCAAAGGCATGAAGGGGATCTAATGGAAAGAAGTGACCATTGTCAGAAGCCTTCCAATCAATATATAAATATATAAATGTAGATTTATTATTATTTTAATTGGAAATATTCAATTAAATAATAAAATTTAATTACGTCTCTCCCAATCTAAATTTCTTATTAGCATAATTCAATACCTTTATACGTCTTGAATTTTTTAACAACATTGTAACATGTGGATTAATTTCCTTTTTGATGCACAATCTCAGCCTTTTAGGACAATATGGTGCAGTGGCGAAACCCCTACAGATCATTACAACAAACTAAGTATAATAGAGAAGATGAAAGGTTGTACAAAGCAGCATAATTTTCAAACAACTAATCCAACATCAGTACCTTAACTTTTTCATGAAGATATCATACAAATGTGTTATATTTTTATTAATCTACCATACCTCTTTTATAAATATGGTATATGACTCATAGGGTTCACTTAAATAAAATATAAAAATAAGTTTTATTTATTTACCATACCTTTAGCTTATTTATATTTTTATTTATTTACCATACCTTTGGAGTAAGTATAAAAAGAGATTTTATTTATTTACCATACCTCCACTTTATTTATATTTTTATTTATTTACCATACCTCTCATTTATTTATATTTTTATTAATTTACCATACCTTTTTTATAAATATGGTATTTGGACCATAGGATTCACTTAAATAAAACCTCTTTTTTGAGTCTTCTTAAATAGAAAGAGGGTTATGGAATAAATATAAAAAGAGGTTTTATTTATTTACCGTACCTTGTTTATTTATATTTTTATTTATTTACCATACTTTTGGAGTAAGTTAAAAACAAGTTTTATTTATTTATCATACATCCACTTTATTTATATTTTTATTTATTTGCACCAAATACAACCTCCCAAACCAAAAAATGGGCGATTGCAAATGAATTTAACATTGCAAAGTAGAAAATTGGGCGATTGTAATGGAATATAACCTCCCAAACTTGGCGAATTAGCTCAAATGTGTGTTTTCATAGTTTATCCACCCCTTTTTTGTGGGCTAAAATGAAAAATAATTATTTTTTAAATAAAAGTTGGGCTAAATATATGAAATGGGTGTTTTATAAAAATTTCGCCCTTGGGCTAAAATTCGTCCCTAAGATTTACCATGGTCGGGTAGTGGTTTTCAAATGTTTTGTTTCCCACCATTAGAAATTGTGCATGGAGGTAACACATGGTTAGGTAATGGTTGTGAAAAGTTGTAAATATGGGAGGAGTCTAACTAGATTCTTTCTAATTTTGTGTTAAGCGGTAAATACTTTTTTATTATTATTTTTTAATTTTTTTTGGAGGAATAATTTCTTCTATATGCTTAGTCATAGATGATAATTTATTTTACTTTAAAATGTGTAATCTATCCATAAGGTGTAGACCAATTATTTTATGTAAGGTTTAATCCCCGTCACAAGATCAAACCTCATGGGGAGGGTCTGACGAGTGGAAATCACTTTGGGGGAATTAAACTTCCCAAGGGGCATCCAATCTTGACCAAAGCCTCACACAATCTTGTTTATGTGGGGTTTAATCCCCGTCATAGCCTCAAACCTCATGGGGAGAGGCTGAGGAGTGGAAATCACTTTGGGTGAATTAAACTTCCGAAGGGGCATCCAAGCTTGACCAAAGCCTCGCACAATCTTGGTGATAAGAATCCCATTGTAGGTAGATCGATATTCTTCCAACCAATAAGCATGTTGGCCCTGACCTAGGCTCCACCTAGCTACAAAAAAAAAATGTTTCTAGTGTAATTAGTAATTTGTGTGGATAAATTTAAGGATTTAATTAAAATCTAATTAGAATAATAATATATTTATGTTGAGGATAATAATTATTTATTTTTTTGTTTATAAAGGGTGTGTATTACATAACGTCTTAGATTTTTCACAATTAAGTGATTTGGTTATGTTTATGTCATGCCTCCACTCTTGCTTAAATCCCTTCTCTCTACAAAAATCCATCAAACTCTAATAAAATGATACCTCTAACATTGCATCCTAATGCCAATTACTCCCACAAGCATTTATTGTCATTCATGTGATCAAAATACGACCCTCCAATGACAAGGAGCTTTGCTTCTTCTCCACCAAGTTTCTATGTTTCTCCTTCAACAATAGTCTTCCAACAAAGTAGGGTAGGCCTTGTGTGACATAAATTCTTTTTTCAATGGGGTCAAAGCACAAGGAGAGCACCCACTTTATATGTGGCCTACTTTTACATACATATATGCATGGGAAACTTCGATAGATTTCACCACCTTTGATGGATGGTCACTTAGGTAGACCATTAATGCCCAAGTTCCAAGTATCTTGCACTTAAAGGACCAAGAGAATTGAACCTGTGACCTCACCAAAATTGGGAGAGAGATATTGCACCTTACTCATGGCTACTTAAACTAATTCTCAAGACTATTAGACACCTAGCCCATCTTTGTAGAATAATCAATGGAATCATAAATTAGTGATATTGTGTTGGATCCACACTCACATATAATGTGGATTATGTCTAACCCTTTGCATTATAGCCACCCAAGGGTGTTAATTGCTTTCCCTCCCCCACAACACTTAGCATGCAACTCTCATCCATGCATTTGATGAACTTTGTAAACATAATCATTATCAACAAAGGGGAAGCTCCTCACTCCAACGTATATTTCTCAATGTCTATGTGCTTCATTTGTTGTTCAACCCCACTCCAATCCTCTCACCTTTACTTTGTGTTATATCCCTCACAACAAAATTTTATTACATAAACATTAAAGATAAATGCAACATCTGCCCACTTCTATTCCATTTGGCATTTTAACCCTCAATGCATTCAACATGTCTCTCCAACCCAAACTTATTTTATATCATCAACACTATATTTTGACCCTTCTTCTATTAGATTGATGTTGGTCGCAATAGAAATAAATGGGATTCAAGGATGTTTTGTTGAACTAGAGAATGTGAATTATCAACCAAGATATTACCCAACAACCACACTTTCTCGTTATTATATTTCAATAATGTGGAATTCATTTGAGGTTAGTTGATTTCTACTTGAGATACTTCCTTCATCACGTCACTCATTTAGTGTTCAAAGGAAACAATTAGCAATATTTGTAGTTGCCATTTTTAGATCTTGGGTTTCATTATCATGGGTTAACATTCACTGGGCCTTATTTTCCTTCCTCCTTTTTCTTATATCTAGGACTTAGGGAATGAGGTTTTTATTAGTCTGGAACAAATCATATATACAACATTTACATGAATTTACACTTCAACCTTAGGTTTTAGGCTTAGATACATCATTCTAGTGTATCTTTAATGATTGTGGCTTTCGATTTTTTCTTTTCTTTCATCACAATTGATAGAAAGGAAAATAATTTGTCAAAAATCTATGAATGCTTAATTGTAAATTTTTCATCTCCCAAAAATGAATGAACATCCTTTGGAATGGCATGGGATAAAATTTTACTAAAGTAAATTTGGGTTACAATAAGATTGATGTCTAGCACTTACTCAATTCACCAAGTATACCATCAAGATGACACACTTCTTTGAATAAAATTATGAAACAACATGGAACAATCTAGCTTATAACATATAACCAAAGGATCAAGAGTTAGAATAGAGTGCTTAAGTGATCCAATAAAAATAATACACATTGAAGATGCCATACACACATGGATCATATATATCAAGCTAAATGTGGTAGCGAAATCAACCTCTTCCTACACTTAGAGTCCTAGATGGCCAAGGAAAGGTGTCATCAAACAAATGATACATCCATGAGTTACCTATAGATGCATGTATCTCAATTGGAAAATGATACTTAGCTCTCCACTCCATAAAATGTTGTGTTTTGAAGTACAGGGTTTGTATCTTTGGAACTTGACCTCATCATTGTTTGAGCTTCCATACACATGCCACTATTTTGGGTGGTTCTCCCATTCTCGATGCTTTTTGTATGGAATATATAACCATTGATTAGGAATCCCTTGTACTTATTCACGAATTTCCCGAGGCCACGTGCTTGACATTTAAGTGTATCAGACACCTTCCCATCTCCTTCCACCTATATAGTTTTAGATTTTTAAATGTAGTTATAATTCATACATTCAACCTCTGAAAAAAATATTTAATTTCCTCCATGACAATATTCCCATATACTCATTTTTAAGTTCAGTTATAACAAAAAATAATATTGTTACCTGTTGTTTTAACCAACTAGTAAAATTATGGGTGCAGAGTTTCTGCAATAGAGCTTCATCTTTTTTCGTTTGGGTAATTGAGTTGGAAATCTCCATTCTATGCATCCTAATTCAATAATTATGGAAGATAGATATGGTTGTTAATGTGTTTTGATAAAATATGAATAAAATATTTTTAAAGGTAAAATATGTTAATCTATCCATGGATCTATGTTTTGCTAAACCATAAACAAACAAACAAAAAATTACAAGCCAAATATGTTACTTACTCTATCCGTGGATCAACTTTGTTTGTGTGAAATAGAACCCACCTATGGGCTTTTTCCCAACTAATGTCATCCAGTTCTGAAGGAATTGGAGCAGATAATGGCTTTCCATCAAGGATAACTTCTTCAACGTCCTCATCCCACACTTCATTTCGACCATGTGTGGATCCAATAGCTTCCATACCTTCATTTATCCTCCACAAAACTTTATTGATTCCTCCACATTATATCTTTCAGAAATGTATCCTTCAGGCCTATTTTTTTTCTTAACATAACTCTTCTATAGTTTTATATTCCTACAAAATGAACAAAAGAGAATTAATTAATTTCAAAAGCTTTCAAAAAAAATCATCTTGTTGTTGTGCTTGATAAAAAGTAAAGTTTCACGTACCTCTCAAAGGGGTACATCCATCTATATGCAATCAGACCACAATATCGAAGCTCACATACCAAATGTACATTCAAATGCAACATTATATCGAAGAATGAAGGAGTAAAGTACTTTTCAAGAAAGCACAGTGTCTCCACAATATCATTTTCCACCTTGTCAAGACTCTCTATTGAAACTGATTTTGCACAAATTTTCCTATAAAAGTGAATGGATAGCTCCCCAAATGTGTGGTCTTGAGGGAAAAGTATGTAAGAATTTTATTGAAGGTGAACATTAAAAAGGAATTGCTGAATTGTGGTAATGGACCTGAGAGAGGAATTGGAATTCACACTTAAGCTTGGAAATTATGGGTTCACTTCAGGAAGTATTTTATTTCCTCAAAGTCAAGCTACATGCATCATTATATTTGGCATCACTATATTAATAATGCCTCATTATACCTCTATCCACGATATCTTCAGCATATTCATTCTTCTATGGTCTATGGCTCATCAAAATGGATCTATAATGGTGTGGCAGTAACTCACCATGAATACATATCGCCTCTATATGAACCTTCTCAAGAAGTCCGTTCAAACCCAGATGTGATTCTTTAAGGCTCGTACTTTTCTAAGGTATGGCGTATATAAGTATTGTATGTATCCTCCAGACTTAAACTCTAGACTCTGTTAATGGAAATTCTCGATCTTCCTATATTAGACATGACACAGTGAATAAGGTATTAGCAATGTATATGTCATATGGACAGTAACACTCAGCAAAACTCATAACAGTGACTTAAATTCTAGACCATAATCTATTTTAACCTCATAAATTCTAATGTTAGTGACTTTCCTAGATGAGGACAGTAAGATATATGGAGACTAATGCAGTGATAAGAATATGTGTTAATAGTATAAATCTTGCGCTTCCTACAGTGACCTAATGAACACACATATATATTCACAATTCAAACTTCTTATATCAGGTGAGTCAACTTGTGGAGATGTCAATTTATAGTAGGTTCATTATGATCCCAGAAATAGACCTCAATAAATGTTTGGTCACAAGTAGTGGAAGCATTTTATTTTTGGAAAGATAATCCTCTCTCAGTTTGAGGATAATTAGTCTCCCTAAAATATTCTATACCTAGCATCAGGTAGTAGAATAGGAATTATGTTGAAGTCATCCCTCAAGAAGAAGTAGTCCTCCTAGAATTTTGCAAAACCTAAATCTATCATAAGAGTAAAAAAAAAAAAGAATCCTGGGCAGTGATCTTTCTTGGTTCCCTCACAGTTATATGTATGTGGTATTGTTCTATTTATGTCACCTCATGCTCACCACTATTTATGGTCCAGGATTAAGTATGACATTGGTACTGCTTAGTAGAAATGGTGATACATTACAATACCTATAAATTAATGGTAGCATTACAATCTTGTTCAAAATCGAAGTTGTGAACAAGACAGTTATGAACTCTGGAAATCTTGATTGTCATCCTTTCAAAGGTTATCTTCTATAAAGAAGTTACAGGGATCTATTATCTAATGAGTTAATAATTGGGCTAATGAGATAGTGAAGGTTCTGTCTTCAACAAAGAACATGTGATCCTAAATTTAACATGGTATCAAAGCCAAGTTGATGACAAGCCCAAGCAGCAGTGAACGTAATTATGACAAGTCTTCATGTCTAAGTAATCATCCTAGAGATAGATTTGTTGGCCCCCATGAAAGGCTACACTACACGTGAAGAAACTCTATCAAGTATTCAATCTCTACGACCTTGTTGACATAGATATTAACTTGTTCTGAAATTTCAATGCAATTCTGAAGTGGATAGGCCGAAGTGTTAATGATTGTTTTGGGTTTATTTTTTTCTTTGGTTCGATTTGGTTTACTCGATGGACTATTTCAGACTTCTGGACACACACTTCTATGTTCTCTATGGTATGGCTCGACCCCTTATCCAGGGAAGTCCACTGTGCAAAGATAGCTTAATTTCTAGAAGTTGGCCTGTATATAATGCAACACTAATTTACATACATGTATGCTAATAGTGCTAACTCTGACAATTGTTTGGCATACACATTAATTTGTAGACCTGAGTGCCAACATCTGTATTCATTCTCTGTTCCAGAACTCATATACTTTTGAATGATCTCGGGCACACTAGTTCTGTTCTTGTGAATTCCTCTGTCATGATAATGTTTTGCTCAAGCGTTTTGATGCTTAACTTTTGATATAAATTTCTGAGGTCAATACTATCTGAGGAATTTTTTTCAAATTCGCATACTTGACAAAGTGTTGAAAATTGTTATGTTGGAAATAGACCTTGAGGATCTAGACATAAGCTTATCTTTGTGGCATCAAATGCAAGAAACAGTTTGGTCCAGTCTATGTATTGCGTACAAATCTGTGGTGTATTTCTAAATTAGTACAATAGGCTGGATCCCTTATATAGAGACCTATAAGTTTGGTTGACCTGAGTGTATAACTAAGTGGGTATATTCAGTTAGCTAGTTTAGTGACTATGATTCGATCCAAGGATTCGGTGTTCGTATATGTTGGTGCAAAGAATATGAAGATTGTGGCTTATTTGATGTACACTTTTACTGCATTGAAATCAAGTTTTGGGACAAATTTCTAGAATTACTGATGTCACAAGGATATTGGTTCTCTTGTTCTTCGAGAGTGTAAGGTCCTTATATGATAGAGGGTTTTAAGACATAATATGCATAGAATTTATTTTCTTGTAGGAATGAGTGCGCTTAATGCCCAGAACATGTGATGAATGGTCAGGATTCTAAGGTCCTGACTCCTAAGTCCTGACCAGGCATGTTTCTTCTTTTTGAAGCTTAAGGAGCCAGGAGTAAACAATCCCATTGATGCCAACTTATAAAGAAATGATCCAAGTTCCTTGATAAGAAAATTCGTGCATATCCATGGGAGATGGTAACAACCACCATTTTTCCCTTTTAAAGGATCCTTATTTATGTTTCATATCACTGTAGAAGTGACAAGGATGTTTCATTGTTTGCAACAAGATGAATTTCTCACTTATGATACATTGACAAAGATTTTTTTACCTCAGAGATGTCCTCTTGCAGGCATGGCATGTTATAGAAATAGTCTTCCAGCAGGAAAAGATCTCAAGGATCCTTGATGCGAAGGTTCTTTAATATATGGAAGAATCTTGGAAAGAGTATATTCCACTAGAATTTTGTGGATGGAGTCTGGCATATTATGGAAGAAAGCATCAAATAAATTTACTAGTTTAGTTGTAGCATGAAGGCATAATTGAAGTATTTTATCATCTTGAGAAAGGAGCCTCATCATAGATATTTTCTTCAAAGAAAGAGGGAGTTCATGAAAGAAGTTGACTAGATGACAAAATGAAGGAAAGAGGTATGCACATCTTTATATAAGAGCTCTTATTTAGAAATTAGAACTCATGTATTCAGGGATATGGTAGGATGAGTTAGATGCAGAAATATATTTGGAATCATGTGCATGGCATGTCTTGGTTAAATACTAGATGAAATAAGGACTCTTCCATATGAGTTATAGGTGGCACTTTGAGACCCATTTTTCACAATTTTGCGAGGCTAGAATTGTTGAAAAGGTTCTAGAACTTTTTGAAATTCGAATTGGTGGACCTCCAAATTGGCATGGTTGACCTCAAATCTATTCGGCTAATTGATTTGAGGATTTTTCTATCATATCCCATGATTATATATTTAGTTATCACATTTTTAGTTAGTCAAAACCCAAACCCTAGATAGTAGGATATGGGCAAATTTTGCAAACATTTTATCCATGCATGCTAGGGAGTGTGAGGGCCAAGTGCTAGGGAAACACAAGGGAGAAATCATTTCAAATGCATGGAAATTAATTGTCAGCGAGTTCCACGTGTGCTAAGGTGGGAGTGAAAAGGTATACTAGCTAGTGCCAAGGCATCACAAGGGAGAACTAGGTCAAAATGCTTGGAAATGAACAAATAAGAGTGCAGTGTGCCAAGGAGTGTCAGAAAATTCCAGGTGTCCCAAGGATGAGGTGTGTTAGGATAAGTTCAGAATATTACTTAAAGGAGGCAAGCCTATGGTTGTGATAAGGTGCGTACAAAGTAGTTTCAGATAAAGGGGGAATTTGGGTTGGGCACAACATTGTTTTGTCAATGACTTGGTTGGGTTCCCAAATCGAAAAAAAAAGTAAGACTATCTATGAGGGCATGATAACTAGGGAGTGCCAAGGTGTTCCAGGGAATGCCAAGAAGTACTAACACATGTTAGACAGTTCCAAGGCATTTTAGGCATGCCAAGACATGCCAAGTGCTAAGGCATGCCAAGAAGTGCTAGGCACTAGGGTGTGGTGCCAACACATGCTAGGGAGTGTTAGGAACAAGTTCTAGGGAAACATAAGGGAGCAATAGTTTCAAATGCATGGAAACGAATGAATAAGAGTGTGATAGAGAGTGTTTTCTAGCGAGTACGAGGTGTACTAAGTGTTAGGGAATGCTAGGGAGTGCCAAAGCATACCAAGAAATACAGTGGATGCTAAGACGTGCTACATAGTGCCAAGGGATTATTAGGTGTGCAAGATGTTATGGCATGTCAAGATGTAAAAGTTGTTGCTTAGTTGTTTGATTTTATGACCATGGTTGGATGTGAGCTTTGTTTTCATAACTTGTTAAGTTTGATAAGTTGAAATTATACATGAGTAGGCTAAGATGAGTTATAGGAAGTTCCTAGGTGAACAAGGCATAGTCTAGTTGTAGTAACTGTAACCTAGTCAAGTTGTTGTTATAGTTGAGGCAGGATTTTTTTGGGTTCCCATGTTGCAAAAAATTAAAGGGTATTTTTGAGGGCATGATAGCTAAGGAGTGGCAGGGCATGCTAAGGAATGAAAATGCATGCTAACACATGCAGGGAAATTTTATGGTCTGATGGTTTGATTTAATATTATTATGTTATTTTTATTGTTTGCTTTGCATAGCACTATTTTTCCTAGTTCATGTGTTGACTCATAAGAAAACTATATTCTTATGACTTGAGGGAAATGATACACACTATTTAATTCTTAACAAATTGACTGAATATAACTACTATGACCTTGGACACATAATGAAAAAGACTCCACAACAATGGTCTTAAATCGTTGTCTTTTGACCAAAAATATAGTAACTGGTACATAGCGTCATCAAAAACTCATTGGAATGATCAATGATAATGAACATTTTTTTACCATCACCAAAAGTAACCAAAAAGATCATTGGTGAGGGTTAATAAAATATCATCATTAGAACTGTCACCAAAGAGAGAATTAGTGATGGGCCTTTAATGACCCTCACCAAAAGTGTCACAAAAGAGAGAATTAGTGATGGGCCTTTAATGAACCTCACCAGAAATGTCATTGAAAATGGCTTTGATGACAAACCTTAAAGGACCATCACTATATACAATTACAACAATGTTTTTTTTAAGACCGCCACCATATGTGACATTGGTGATGGACCTTAAAGGTTTTTCACGGGCATGAAGCGTCATAAAAAACTCATTGGAATGATCAATGATGACAAAGATTCTTTGACCGTCACCAAAAGTAACCAAAAAGAGCATTGGTGAGGGTCAATAAAAGATCGTCACTAGAAGTGTCACCAAAGAGAGAATTATTGATGGGCCTTTAACGACCCTCACCAAAAGTGTCACCAAAGAGAGAATTATTGATGGGCCTTTAATGACTCTCACCAAAAGTGTCATTGAAAATGGCTTTGGTGACAAAAATCACTATATACACTTACAACAATGTTTTTTAAAGACCGTCACCATATGCGATATTGGTGACGGACCTTAAAATTCCGTCACAGGAATGACCCTCACCAATGACCTTTTTTCTTGTAGTGAATAATTAACACTTAAGGTATAAATTTTTACACTCATCCTCTATATCAATTTTAACTTCTATTATTTTTTAATTGACCCGAACTTAAAATTGTTTACATACTTACGTTACACCTACACATCTACCTATATTGGGCTATAGAGCGTCTCTTGGCACAATAACCAAAGATATCAAACATTTTAGTGCAAGAAACTAGTTATAAATAAATATTACACATTTATCCAAACTCAAGAAACTAAGGTTAATTTTCAAACCCAAAAATATTCACAAAGAATGAATCATTCCATAAAATATTTACAATAGATAACGACATTCCTTACTCATGCAGGAAAATAACACATGTTAGGATTAACTTGACATTCATTTAGTACAATAACAGAGACCAAAATAATCACAAGCACAAGATTAAGAGAATACTTATGTTATAAGATATTTGGAAACTAAGAGTGGGACTCTAACTCTCCACCCAACCATAGACAAGTTACAACCATTGTTACTTGTATTTGTCATCCTTGAGCTAGATTCTGATGCTTGAGGTGGAGTGATTTTCAGGAGAAACTTTAACCAATATGGATAGCTAAAATATGATGTAACAAGGCCACTCTACCTTCATACACCAGTTACACAAGCTTCCACTCAATATTTCTAGTTTATTTTTGTAGAATAAACATCCATGCCAAGATACCACATTATACTAGTCTCAAATCTCTTTTAGGAGAAGAGAATCCACATCAAAGGAAGGTTCATCGGTGGATACTATATTCATGGGTAAAGAGTTCACCTCTCTAGGTGGTTCATCAGTGATTCAAACACTAGAGCTTCATCCCCAAAGCAGCTCCTAGTGACTCATCAACCCTCATAATCACTTAAGTGTCTCTTCCCAATCAAATAGGTTCACCAATCCACAAGCTTCCAGTTGGTTATTTCGCCTTTAGGAAAGCCACTACTATCTATAATATTTTGACACAGTAAGCCTTTCTCTAAGGCATATTCAAATAGTTAATTTCTCCATAGCTTGATTTATGTGAATTATGATCACGACTCTCTCTATGTTTTCAACTCTACCCTTGGAGGAATTTTTATTATGGTGCTTTACATAATTTCTTGCACTGCATGTGCATTCAAAGAATTATTTCTCTTCCCTTCACCGCATATTTTATTCCCCTTCCTTTTTCTCTATTGTCGATATGTAAGAGGGTGAGGGCGTTTACTCTCCTTAGAATATCCTTTAATCCCTTCTTTTTTCCATGTAGACTTAATTTTACTCCTGTATAACAAACCAACAGTTTATCATTTTCCAAGGTTCCACGCAGTCAGCCTCCTAACAATGCAACCCATTACCTTAAATGTTTTGTCTTTTGTTGCTTGTTTTTTGAGCTAACAAACACTTAGTCTTGTCCTTTTCTTTTCATTATAAATTTATTTCCCATTAAACCCATTAACTTCTCAACCAACCCATGGTTGATACATTTAAATTAACCATTTCCTCAAGCAATCTCCCTCCCCAAGAAATCTAGAATTTGTGTCCCTTTCTCGTAGTCATTTAGATCATTACAATTATTCATAATGACAAATATTATCCAGGGGATATCATAGTCTCCTCCCCCTTGGGGTGAACACCATCCTCGATGTTCAATAACCACATACAAATAAAACATGCTTCCAACCAAGCATTTCTAATATGGAGCTTTATATACACATATTTGTAAAAAATTTACATCGTATTTGCATTTGCATTACTCAGCAAATAAGAAAGGATATGTTTCTTGAATTTGGTTAGCCATCTCCCACATGGCTTCCTTAGGCCCAAATTGCCTCCATTAGACTTTGAATTTCTCTATTCCTCAATTCTAGAGCATGAGCTACCTCCAATCTAATATGCAAATAGGTTCTAATTGGAACTCTCCCTCTAGTTCTACTTGTAACATAGACTAATCAATTATATGATTAGCATCTTGTAGCTATATTTTAAGCAATGGAACATGAAATACATCATGAAATATTATTGATGTAGGTAAGGCTAGCCTATAGTCCACTAACCCTATTCGTTTGATCACTTTAAATGGCCCACAAAATCGTGGTGCAAGCTTGGCACATGACCCAAATTTCAAGGAGCTCTTCTTGGGGTTAACTCGGAGGAAAATATGTTCCCCAACTTGAAAATCTTTGTGCACTCTATATTATTCCATGTAGCTCTTTTTCCTATCCTACACCACTTTTAAATTTTATTTAATAGCTTTCATTTTTTGTTCCGTGTCCTTTAACATATCAGGCGCACTAATGACCATATTCACTGAATCATTCCAACTAATAGGAGTATTACATCATCTCCCATAAATGGATTCAAATTATTGATTCCAATTATTGTATTAAAACTCTATAAGTTGAAGAAATTATTCCGACTTCTTGGGATGGTGCATTACATACATCCTTAATATGTCCTCAAGATCTTCTTTTTTTTCATTTATGTTCATCCGTTAGTCTGTGGATTCTAAGTTGTGCTAAATTCCATCCCGGTTCCCATCCGACAAATAGTTCTCTCCATAACATTGAAGTGAACTTGGCATCTCTATCTGAGATAATGTTGTTTGGGACTCCATGCAATATCACAATCTCCTTAATGAAAATTTGAGCTACCTGATTGGCTGAATTTGTAGACTTAACAGCCACAGAGTGAGCCACTTTGCTCAACTTATTATCCACTACCATGATTCCATCATGTTTCTTAGAATTATTTGAAAACCATGTGATAGAATCCATAGAAATTACTTCCCATTTCCATTCCAGAACGGGAATAAATTGCAATCAGGTAGAAGGGTGTGTGCACTTATCCTTTACTTATTGGTAGTCTATGAACTTGGAGGTGAAATTTACCACCTTATTTTCTATATTAGGGAAAAAATAGAATATCTTGATGGTTGTAAGAGTCTTTTGATACCCCAAGTGATTGGAGTATGGATTTTCATGAAAATCCTTTAGTATGAGTTTCTTTAATTAGTTGTCATTTGGCATATATATTTGATTTTTAAATCTGATCAACCCATCATTTGTAATGTGGTAGCTCTTATATTTTTCACCTTCACATGCTTGTCATAATTTCTCTTTCATCTAGTAATAATTTTCATCTTGTTGCCTAATATTTATGATATTTTCTTCAAGATTAGTTCCATAGGAACTCATGGCTACTAAATGGTTTATTTGCACCTTCTTGTTGAGTGCATTGGCTACTATATTATCCTTTCCTTTAATATTTTGATTTCAAAGTAAAATTCATTGATTGTGGCTAGCCATCTAGTTTGCCTTACATTTAACTTGGGTTGTTAAGATAAATATTTCAACCCTTCATGATTAGTCATTAGAGTAAGTTTTCTATTGGGAAGGCAGTGCCTCCACATCTTCAATGTGTGGATGATCGCACCCAATTCCAAGTCACGAGTTACATAATTTTTCTCATGTTCATTTAATTTTCAAGATTTATAGTATGCCACTTGGCCTTCATCTATCAAGACTCCACCAAGCTATTCTTTGCAAGAATCTGTGCAAACCACAAAATCAATTTTTGGGTTTGCAATTCTTGGTACTGGTGCATTAGTTAACAATTGGTTTAGTCGATTGAAGCTTGCAACACATTCAATTGTCCATTCAAACTTCTTCCATTTTCTTTGTAATGTAGTAACTAGGTGGCTAGTCTTAGATAATTTCTTAATGAACCTCATGTCATAGCCTTCTAATCCCATGAAGGACCTAACTTCAATCACATTCTTAGTTGTTGATCATTTCATGATGGGATTAACCTTCTCTGAATCAACTGCTACAACCTTCTTTGAGATGTTGTCTCTCAAGTAATGATATAGGATAAAATAAGTTGCACTTACTAATCTTTTCATAAATATTATGCTCTCTTACAAATTGCAGTACTACGTCCAAAATATCTTCATTTTCCTCCTTGGTCTTTGAGTACACAAAAATCACTACAAGAAAAAGGTCATTGGTGATGGTCATGCTTGTGATGGACCTTTAAGGTCTGTCACCAATGTCTCATATGGTGACGGTCTTTAAAAAGTGTTGTTGTAAGTGTATATAGTGATGGTCCTTTACGGTTTGTCACCAAAGCTATTTTCAACGAAACTTTTGGTGAGGGTCATTAAAGGCCCGTCACTAATTCTCAATTTGGTGACACTTTTTGTGAGTGTCATTAAAGGCCCATCACTAATTCTCTCTTTGGTGACACTTCTAGTGACGATCTTTTATTAACCGCCACCAATGATCTTTTTGGTTACTTTTGGTGATGGTTAATAAATGTTCATCATCATTTATCATTCCAATGAGCTTTTGATGACGCTTCATGCCTGTGACAGACCTTTAAGGTCCATCACCAATGTTGCATATGGTGATGGTTTTTAAAAAATCGTTGTTGTAAGTGTATATAGTGATGGTCCTTTAAGGTTTGTCACCAAATCCATTTTCAATGAAACTTTTGGTGAGGGTCGTTAATCTCCCATCACTAATTCTCTCTTTGGTGACACTTTTGGTGAGGGTCATTAAAGTCCCACCACTAATTGTCTCTTTGGTGACACTTCGAGTGACGATCTTTTATTGACCCTCACCAATTCTCTTTGTGGTTACTTTTGGTGACAGGAAAAAATTGTTCTTCATCATTGATAATTTTAATTAGTTTTTGATGACTCTATGTACCTGTTACTATATTTTTTGTCAAAATATAATGATTTAAGACCATTGTTGTGGAGTCTTTTTCATTATGTGTCCAAAGTCATAGTGGTTATAATAGCTAGTCAATTTGTTAAGAATTAATTAGTGTGTATCATTTCCCTCAAGTCATAAGAATATAGTCTTCCTATGAGTCAACACATGATTCATCTCTATTAGGTTTATTATCTAGCAAATTTCCTTTAAATAAAGTTCCACTAGTGTGTATAGGAACTATATTATTTAATACATATTCAAGCTCTATCAATTCTATTAATGATAGAGACCTAGAACTTGTAAACACTCATGGCACACCTTAACATGCTTTGGAACAATACACTAACATTCTTTGGCACCTCGCATGTCTTGGAACATCTTTGTACCTAGAACATATTTCCATGAGTAGGGCGCCAAAACACATGTTGGCATGCCATAACATAGCATAGCACTCCCCTATCATGTGTTGGCATTCCCTGTAGTCCCTTAGCATGCCCTGGAAATCCTTGGCATAATATTACATTGACAAAAAATTGGCACTTGGCACAGATTGGCACTTGGCATGTATTGGAACATATTATTAGTGTGCCTAGCATGCCCCTTTTAAAAAAGATAAAGTCCCAACTTATTAACCCTCTTATGTGTTCAATTCATTTCATTTTAGCTTGGTTATTCCTTTTGTTACCTTGAAACTCCTTGACGCATATTGGCATACTCTGGCACCTTGCACATCCTAGCATGTCTTAGCACCTGGAATGCCTTGGTGCTATTTGGCACACATCTCGGAACTACCTAGCACACTCTAGCACTTCTTGACATTCCCTGATATTCCCTGGCATGCCTTACCCTTTCTTAGCATACCTTGTCACTCTCTCCTTGGCATGACAACTAGCACTGATTGACACTCCCCAACACACCCTCATATTCATTCACTTCCATGCATTTTGGCCTAGTGCTCCCTTGTGTTGTCTTGGAACACTCCTCAACATGCATTGGCACTCTCTAGCACACCTTAACACTCATAAGTGAAGAATTAAACTTGTAACCAATGATACCAGACTCAGAATAGACAATAAATTGGCGAGGAAAAAGAGTTAAGAGTTTTAATCAAAATGGGGGAAAATCGGAAAAAATTCGGGAAAAAATCAGGAAAAAATCAATGAATTCAATAAATAAAAATATACACATATATTGAATTATATATATATATTAGATATCATTTTTGGGATTCAACTGCGTTAAGTAAGTCATTCAAACGTATGACCATTTCCATGAGAGGTAGTCGTAACTGACTAATTTCTCATGATTTTTGAATAGTTCACGTAGCACTCATTGCATCGGGTGATGCTCACAGGGGTGAAGAAGTGGGATTGAAACTAGTGAAATGTGGAGAACGAATCACATAGCATCAATCATCACTTCTGGGGCTTGCACCCGGTAACCAGGACTTCCCAGGAGGTCACCCATCCCAGAACTCCTCTGGCTCAAGCGCGCTTAACTGTGGAGCATCACCCGATGCAATGAGTGCTAAGTGAACTATTCAAAAATCATGAGAAATTAGTCAGTTACGACTACCTCTCATGGAAATGGTCATATGTTTGAATGACTTACTTAACGCAGTTGAATCCCAAAAATGATATCTAATATAATGCACTGCGTAAATCCCCCATACTTAAATTCAAAAAGAGTCAAGGGATCTCTATTTGAATGGTTCATGAGGCACAATACTTGCTAAGGTTTTGCAAATGGGGTAGCAAGCTAAGTGGGCTTGATTGTGGGGAAAAACTCCACAGTTAAGCGCGCTTGAGCCAGAGGAGTTCTGGGATGGGTGACCTCCTGGGAAGTCCTGGTTACCGGGTGCAAGCCCTGGAAGTGATGATTGATGCTATGTGATTCGTTCTCCACATTTCACTAGTTTCAATCCCACTTCTTCACCCCTGTGAGCATCACCCGATGCAATGAGTGCTAAGTGAACTATTCAAAAATCATGAGAAATTAGTCAGTTACGACTACCTCTCATGGAAATGGTCATACGTTTGAATGACTTACTTAATGCAGTTGAATCCCAAAAATGATATCTAATATAATGCACTGCGTAAATCCCCCATACTTAAATTCAAAAAGAGTCAAGGGATCTCTACTTGAATGGTTCATGAGGCACAATACTTGCTAAGGTTTTGCAAATGGGGTAGCAAGCTAAGTGGGCTTGATTGTGGGGAAAAACTCCACAGTTAAGCGCGCTTGAGCCAGAGGAGTTCTGGGATGGGTGACCTCCTGGGAAGTCCTGGTTACCAGGTGCAAGCCCCGGAAGTGATGATTGATGCTATGTGATTCGTTCTCCACATTTCACTAGTTTCAATCCCACTTCTTCACCCCTGTGAGCATCACCCGATGCAATGAGTGCTAAGTGAACTATTCAAAAATCATGAGAAATTAGCCAGTTACGACTACCTCTCATGGAAATGGTCATACGTTTGAATGACTTACTTAACGCAGTTGAATCCCAAAAATGATATCTAATATAATGCACTGCGTAAATCCCCCACACTTAAATTCAAAAAGAGTCAAGGGATCTCTACTTGAATGGTTCATGAGGCACAATACTTGCTAAGGTTTTGCAAATGGGGTAGCAAGCTAAGTGGGCTTGATTGTGGGGAAAAACTCCACAGTTAAGCGCGCTTGAGCCAGAGGAGTTCTGGGATGGGTGACCTCCTGGGAAGTCCTGGTTACCGGGTGCAAGCCCCGGAAGTGATGATTGATGCTATGTGATTCGTTCTCCACATTTCACTAGTTTCAATCCCACTTCTTCACCCCTGTGAGCATCACCCGATGCAATGAGTGCTAAGTGAACTATTCAAAAATCATGAGAAATTAGTCAGTTACGACTACCTCTCATGGAAATGGTCATACATTTGAATGACTTACTTAACGCAGTTGAATCCCAAAAATGATATCTAATATAATGCACTGTGTAAATCCCCCATACTTAAATTCAAAAAGAGTCAAGGGATCTCTACTTGAATGGTTCATGAGGCACATTACTTGCTAAGGTTTTGCAAATGGGGTAGCAAGCTAAGTGGGCTTGATTGTGGGGAAAAACTCCACAGTTAAGCGCGCTTGAGCCAGAGGAGTTCTGGGATGGGTGACCTCCTTGGAAGTCCTGGTTACCGGGTGCAAGCCTCGGAAGTGATGATTGATGCTATGTGATTCGTTCTCCACATTTCACTAGTTTCAATCCCACTTCTTCACCCCTGTGAGCATCACCCGATGCAATGAGTGCTAAGTGAACTATTCAAAAATCATGAGAAATTAGTCAGTTACGACTACCTCTCATGGAAATGGTCATATGTTTGAATGACTTACTTAACGCAGTTGAATCCCAAAAATGATATCTAATATAATGCACTGCGTAAATCCCCCATACTTAAATTCAAAAAGAGTCCAGGGATCTCTACTTGAATGGTTCATGAGGCACAATACTTGCTAAGGTTTTGCAAATGGGGTAGCAAGCTAAGTGGGCTTGATTGTGGGGAAAAACTCCACAGTTAAGCGCGCTTGAGCCAGAGGAGTTCTGGGATGGGTGACCTCCTGGGAAGTCCTGGTTACCGGGTGCAAGCCCCGGAAGTGATGATTGATGCTATGTGATTCGTTCTCCACATTTCACTAGTTTCAATCCCACTTCTTCACCCCTGTGAGCATCACCCGATGCAATGAGTGCTAAGTGAACTATTCAAAACTCATGAGAAATTAGTCAGTAATGACTACCTCTCATGGAAATGGTCATACGTTTGAATGACTTACTTAACGCAGTTGAATCCCAAAAATGATATCTAATATAATGCACTGCGTAAATCCCCCATACTTAAATTCAAAAAGAGTCAAGGGATCTCTACTTGAATGGTTCATGAGGCACAATACTTGCTAAGGTTTTGCAAATGGGGTAGCAAGCTAAGTGGGCTTGATTGTGGGGAAAAACTCCACAGTTAAGCACGCTTGAGCCAGAGGAGTTCTGGGATGGGTGACCTCCTGGGAAGTCCTGGTTACCGGGTGCAAGCCCCGGAAGTGATGATTGATGCTATGTGACTCGTTCTCCACATTTCACTAGTTTCAATCCCACTTCTTCACCCCTGTGAGCATCACCCGATGCAATGAGTGCTAAGTGAACTATTCAAAAATCATGAGAAATTAGTCAGTTACGACTACCTCTCATGGAAATGGTCATACGTTTGAATGACTTACTTAACGCAGTTGAATCCCAAAAATGATATCTAATATAATGCACTGCGTAAATCCCCCATACTTATATATATATATATATATATATATATATATATATATATATATTTCATTGATATTCAGTAAATCCATGTCCAAACAATTCATAATATCAATAGATGTCCAAAATATCATGAATGAATAAGCATCTCATATATGTCACCCAAATATGTTACACTAAAATTTGTCACCATGACTATTTGCAGTTAGTATGGCTCCATCAATTGTCATACTATCCTCCTTGGCAAGTCTCATACCTCTGCTCTTCATGTCAAACTCCAAGAAAGAGAGAAAGTCTTTAAAAATCTATATATCTCTGGGTACGCAGTTTCTCTTAGCCTTACCTGCGTGTACGCACCCCAAGTTCATAATACCTGCGTACTTGTACGCTCTGTCTGTAAAGGGGTGGGTGTGTACTCCTTTAAAGGTCAGAAGGCGCAAGTTTCACTTCAAAAAAGTTACTTGTGGTCATTTCTAGAGCATTCTAGAAGCTTGTTTGATGTGTATTGAGCGCCTCCAGATGGTTCATGTATCCCTATGAAAGAGGAACTTATCCCATCAATAGGGGAGCTATCCCATTCAAAGAGGGGCTTATCCCATTGATGGTGAATCTGATTAACTTCCTCTAAAGCACTATAAATACAGGCATTGGGCTAGAGGGAGGGGAGGTTGAAAGCTGAACATTCCTAAGGGTAGATGATGCTAGAATTAGGACTCCCTTATAGAGCTTGAGAGGAGAGATTCCCATCCTTTCTTAACCTTATTTGGAAGTCGGTGAGCTAATCAAAGTATAGGAAAACCCTTGCTAGACCCTAGGAGGGACCTGCACAACACCAAGGCTCAGGTTGTAATGGTTTCTTTTCTTTCCACTTAATACAAAGAAACTCATTTTTCTCAACAGATTGTTATTCATGATTTGTTTCATATACTCCTTGGTCTGTATGATGAATATGTGTTATTTTATAAGTTTATCAGGTGCTATGTAATCTTTTGGCTTGTTAGTGAATGCATGTTTCGAAGAGAAGGAGGAGCTCATCCGGATCGGTGAGGCTGGACTACTACAAAGCGTTGGACTAAAGGTATGTTATAATCACCTGATTACTTGTATTCTAAATGCATATTTAGAGAAAGGTAGTGTTTACTTGTCTTGTTTGTCACTAGAAAGCCTTAGCTTCTAGGGAGGTCAGTTTTGTTCACAAAATTGACTCTTTCCGCATGACAAAATGGTGACTCCACTGGGGAACTCCATTGATGTGAATGATTTTTCCTTTGTGTGAAACTTTGATTTGAGAAAAGTCGTTTGTTTTCTGGTTTTTGGCTGTTTGACTCTGTATTTGGGTGGGCTAGCTTAGGGTTAAATTAGATTTGAGTTTTTCTTAGTTTTGCTAGCAGTACGCACCGTCTGAGTTAAGCACAGTGCGTACCTGTACGCACTGCAGCTTTGTGCACAGAGCATACACGCACCTGTGCAAACAGGTTGCCTGCGTACCTTGTCAAAATTGAGAAAATTTCAATTTTCTTCTTTTTTGCCTTTTAGATTTTGTTTTTAATATGTTTTTTCTGCCCAGATCCACTGGTTTCCTGTCATAAATCTTCACCTAAGCTTGTTTCATCAGTGTCAAGAGTTTTAGTGAAATTCATAGAGATTTTGCCCTAGGGTTTGATTTTTGCACTGGTCCTATAGTGACTTTGGCTTTAGAAGTTGTAAAACCTTGGATCTCCCTGGTCTTTTCAGTATTCTTAGGAGTCGGACCTTTCATAGAATACACCCTTGTGAGAAACCTACCTTTGTGTTGTCTCTTTGCCGAATCTCGAAAAAGTTTGTTGATTGAACTTTGAATTTTATTCTTAAGAAAAAAACAAAAGATTTTGATTTTTTTTTTTGACTGGTTTTTGATTCTGCATTAACTAGTCCTTAGTTAAATTTTGACTAAGTAAAACATCCTGGAATCATACTTGGTAGGCTTTTGCCTCATTAGATTTACTTTGAGGTGCATTTCTCTTGGATTTGCTTTTGTGTGAAATTGAGTTGATTTGATTACCATAGATTTTTTAACTTTGATTTCTGTTAAAGTAAGTTTTACTTGTTTTGCTAATATAGGGAAAAATACAAAAAACTCTTTTGAAGAAAAGTTTGCTTTAGTAGCATTTGAGTCTTTGAAAAGAAAAGGAATTTTCGTGAAGTAATTACTGGTCATGTGTTGTATGCTTTGGAAAAGATAAAGAGTTTGTTTCTTTGATTTTCATTGCCAAGAAAGTTGTTTTTATATCAATTTTGCATTCTCCAACTCTCTTAGCTAGGGAATTCATTGAAAAAGAAAATTAGTATAAATCATCCTAAGTGCATCTTTTTAGTGGATTTCAGTCGAGTCTACACACCATCAGTTTCATCTCCACTACCTTTTGTCCTAAAGAAAAGCCATAAAAATTAAAGCTTAAAGTAAAATCAACTTAGTAACTTTTATTTACTAGGGCTCTGAAACACCAATATAGATCAGGCTAGTGTCTTGGAGTAGGAGAGTAATTAACTCTCCAAGACAGTAAAACCAAACAAGTAGCTCATCTTGTGGTAGGATAAATCCAACTGTTTCATTTGTACTCTGGGAAAGCTCCTCTTAAAGGAGAAGCACGAGACCGTGTCCGAACTAGTGAGGGGATTAATCCTCCTTCATTGGGAAAGACGCCAGATACGCACGTACTACAAACGGTAAACCTCGGATTATTGTCGAGGAGCCTGGGGTCACTTGTCGGTAAACCTTGGATTATTGTCAAGGAGTCGGCAAGGGGATTGAGCTTGTTACTCTGCCCTTGCGTGCTATCGGGTCGTAGACTGTTCCCCCAGGTATATTTGTTGTTGTTGGTAACCTTAGTGACCATTATCTTTAGGATTCTACCGAGGTGACGGTGGAGGGAAGATCCCACTGTACTTGGAGCAGACGTCGGCTAGACTCACTTGGATTTTCCGGGGGGTTCACTTCACTCGAGACGGTTAAAGTGGAGGAACTTGTGCCGGTCTATTCATTAAGCAAGTTGCCGGGGTAACTGTTCCACCCACCACTTCTGTATTGAATTCGGCGATATTGGGTTTCATCTCCAACTAGTGTTTTCAGTCCGGAAGGCTACTGTTTGTGTATGGTTTGACACCCTAGATTCTTTAGGCGTGTGATTCGAATTTGTTTGGTTCTTTAGAGACTTTAGGCGGTTTGCTTTGAGATTTTACTTTGTTTGCGTGTGCAGTAGTTAAAAGTTTTTAACTGTGGCTGAATTACCGAGACAGTCCCGTAGACTTTGGGGCAAGTCTCCTGAGATTTTTACCGTGGCCGATTTGTTGAGGAAGTCCCGTAGACTTCGGGGCGAACCTCCTGAAGACGTCCCGGGTCATTACGAAGGTTTGAAAGTCCTTGTAACTCCTAGTGGCAGTAAAGTAGGTTCACCTGAAGAAGGAGAGTCGTCGTTGGTAGTCCATCCAGATTACCAAGGTCTAGAAACAGGTTATAATCCTGAAGCTGTTGCAGTTTCCGAGCTTGCTGGTAGTTTTTCATCTACTAGTGATATAGGCGAAAAACCTGAAATATCTGAACCTGTTACTCCAACTTCTAGTGCTCCTGATTCACCTAGGGTGGAAAGAGTCATCACCAAAAATCTTCCTGTTGGTTTGATAGCTATTGAAGAACTTGCTCCAGAAGAAGAATTTGGCGTTTCTATCCTTGAAGATCAACCTACTATTGATCTAAGGGAGCGTGAATCCATCTTTTACAGACCTCCTAGAAGCACTACTTGGTATCTTTCATTAACTAATTATTTGGACAACTCAGGGTCAAGTTTTTCTCCACCTCGTACTCCTTATCCAGGCGGAGGTATTTATACTCCTATAAATATGTCTGGTCAGTCGTCCATGTTCACTCAATCTCCTGAATATTTCTTGTACGGCGGTCCTTCTGTTCCCTCTGGGTATCAGTCACTTTCTGGTACTTTTGCGGGAGCATCTCCTCAACCCATTGAACATGGGTTATTAGCTAGAAACAATGGTAATAAACCGTTGGGTGTAGGAGACATTTACATGATGTCAGGTTCAGTTCCCGGTTCTCAACCTCAAGGTGGCCAGTTACCGCCTGGGGGGCAGCCTCAATTAACGCCTGGGGGGCAACCTCAAGGTACACAAATTGCGTCTGGGGGGAAACCTCAAGGACAGTATGTACCCATAGTACAATACATTCCTCAAGGTCAACCCCAGCCTAAATATGTACCCCAAGGTCAACCTCAGTATCAATTTATGGCTCAAGGTCAACCCCAGTATCAGTATTTACCTCAAGGGTATCTACCTCAAGGTCAGTACTCGAGTCAAGGTTATCAACCACCCCAAGGTCAATCTTATGTTCAAGGTACGAGAACTGTACCTTTCAATTATCAATCCTACCCTCAATCCGGTTATGGATCTCAATATCCTCAACATGTCATGGGTCAATACCTCGGAATGAACATAGTGTGGGATCCATCACAAATTCAACAGGTATTGCAGCCAAGTGTATAGTTTTCATCTCAAGCTGGACAACCCTTAGTTTCTGGTTCACCCCAGCAACCAGTCCAGTCTAATGTTCAAACTTCTGTACCTTCGGTAGTTACTCAATCGCCCATTGCACCTAGTACTCCATCTCAAACGACTACTGCAACTACCGCAACATCTGTTCCTTCCACCACACTTACTTCTGGAGTATCGACAGCTCCGGTTTCTACTGTTTCTGCAACTACTCCTCAGACATCTTTACCATTGTCTGGATCCACGATTCAAACTACGGTTCAGATGCCTGTAGGACAGCCTGGTTTAAGTACGGTTGTCACTAGTCAACCACAATTCATTTATCAACAGTACCAGGGACAGTACCAATACGGGCCTGCTGTCCAACAGCCAGTTTACCAGTATCAACCGTATCCTGGGTACACTTATCAAAAACCTCAACAACCCCAGTACGGTCTGGTTAATCCTAGTTTTCCAGGAGAATACAATATCTCGAATGTGATACCTATTCCAAGTTATCCTGGATATCCTCCTCCTGGGACTGGTCTTGTGACCTAGAGTTTTAGGGATCCTAATCGGAAATTATCGTTTATCGCAACTTTGGATTTACCAGACTTGTCGCGCCTAATGAACGATCCAATAAATTATCTTCCGTTTTGGCCGCCAATGCCAAATAAGTTGCCCAATGACATACCCAAGTTCGAAGGTAAGTCTGGAGAGGATCCGTCAAATCATGTGATGACTTACCATCTCTGGTGTGCTTCAAATTCCATCTCGGATGATTTGATCCGCTTACGTCTTTTCCAGCGTACGCTCATTGGTCTCGCGGCCAAGTGGTACATTGAGTTACCACGGGCCTCTTTTTATAATTTTAGTCAGTTAGCTACCTCGTTCCTAACTCATTTTCAGTTGCCAGTCAGATATGATAATGGCACGGAGCTACTAACTTCATTAAAACAGTCGACGTCCACTTACATTTCCGATCATATACATGAATGGAGATGTCGAAGGCGATTAGTGAAAGTTTTTATCCCAGACCAAATCTTAGCTGAATGGTTTGTTAAATCATTATTACCGAAGATTACTGAAGACGTAGCTAAGGCCGGAGTAGTTACTGAGGAGCAAGTGATTGCTCAAGCGCAATACCTTGACTTAGTTTACACTCAGTCAGGTACGTTACACGAAAAGATCCCAGATCTTCCAAAGTCAAATCAAATCGCTGCTGCTCCTTCGGGATTTCATGCTGCTGATGGCATGATTGGTACAGTAAATACTAAAAGCAAGAAGAAGTCTTCAAAGAATTCTTCGCCCATTATAACCTTACCAGACTCCCCGACAGGAGAATCTTCTGTTGAAGTTTCCGCTGATATTCACGCTGTAGAGTCATCTACGGCTAAATCAAAAAATGGTGGGAAGAAGAAAGGTAAGAAGAAGAATAAAGCAGACAAGACTCCAAAGGAGAAAACAGAAAAGTTGGAAACCAATCACGAAAAGCACAAACCTCGATATCCTTGTCTTATTTGTGAAGAGGATCATTTTACAAGAGATTGCCCTCATCGGGCCAAGGTTATGAAAACCGTCAAGGGTTCCCCAACTCCTGCTGTTTTGAAAGATCCATTTCCAAAGTAGGAGAGTAAGATGATAGGTTCTTCCTCGAGTGCCAGTGAAGAACCCATATTGATGATGTCTCATGTAACGATTGCCACTCGATCGCAAGATTATGGTAGTAAAAGTCTTGTTGATGGATTGAAAGAAGCAGAATCTTCTCATTCAAATCCATCAACCTCAGCTCCCGGTTCCGATCCACTACAGATCGAGAAACCTAACCCTGACTTAGTAATCAAACCGCCCGCCAAGGGTGTACTTCGAAGGTCTGCTTTCAATCCACATGCGAGAGCGTCTCAGAATTACAACATTGTTGAGGATTTAGTTGTTTCACCCTCAGCAATGTCGGCTTTAGAAGTGCTGCAATCATGCCCAGCACAACGAAAATTACTTTTGTCGGCTATAGGAGCTGTTGATGTTCAGGACCCGAACCTAATAATCTTTGATCTAGAAAATAGTACACCGCGTTTGCCTCATCAGATGGCTTTCCAGATCCCAGTGATAGTCAAAAACAGGCCTATTCATCGGACTGTAATTGATGAGGGAGCTTCCACGTGTATTATGTCGATACAGTGCTGGAGATCGCTTGGTTCTCCTTCACTAAATCAATCCCCGACAATTCTTAAGGCCTTTGATGGCCGTGGGTTCCATCCGTTTGGCATTCTACAGGATTTGCCTATAGGGGTTGAAGGAAAAACCGTTAGTCTAGATGTGGAGCTGATTGATGCCCCTCTAGACTACAACCTTCTCTTGGGTCGAAGTTGGTCTTACGCGATGAAAGCAGTCGTTTCATCGGTCTTCAGAGTAATAAAGTTTCCACACAATGGCAAGATCGTAACCATAGACCAGCTGGCTTATTTTTCATCCGACCCAGCCTCTTCAGAGAGTATCCAGCATGTCAGTAAAATGACTATCCCTTACAAGGATGTTGGCGTAGGATTAGTTAAAGATGCTGGTTTACTGGGAATTTTTCCTTTTCCTCCAATCAACGTCGTGTCTTCGTTTGCATCTATTCATATGATTACTTCAGACACCATTGTTTATGACGATCCTTGGATTGTTCCTTCTGAATCTGAGATAGACTCATTTGGTGACGCAATGCCTTTGAGTCCATATGAAATTTCATATGAAGCCGTGCAGTCTTTTATCGACCCGAGTTCAACCAAAATCAACCAAATGAATGTGGTCCGTGAGGAATCACTTTTCGCGTCAACCTCGGAGTTAATAACATTTCCCGAAGTTGTGTCATCTAACGAACAACTTTGTGAAGTCCTGTGCATAGACGATTTACCATGGGAAGATCTCCATCATAGATCTTCGTTTTTACCTGAGGATGATCGTTTTGAAAACGCTTTCTCATCAATCTTTACAGCTGAATATGTCAAAGAAGCTCAGAGTCCAATGAAACATCCTGATTCAGAGCTAAATGTTGGAAACATTTCTCGCACTATTCCCATTGACATTTCAGTCAAGCCCGGAATTGTTGAGCACATTCATATAGGTGCCTCGTGTTTAGATGACGAAATTTAGACATACAAGGCCCTATTTCAAGAATTCCGCGATGTGTTTGCCTGGTCCTATGAGGAAATGCCAGGAATTGATCCCGCAATTGTTGTCCATGAGATCAAAACTTACCCGGATGCTAAACCCGTCCGGCAACGTTTGCGTCAGATTCACCCACAAAAAGCGGCTGCAATTAAAGCAGAAGTTGAGAAGCTGTTGAAAGCAGGTTTCATTTATCCGATCCCGCTAACGAATTGGGTATCGAATATTGTTCCGGTTAACAAAAAACAGGGAACAATAATAATATGTATCGAATATAGGGATATTAATCGTGCTTGTCCCAAGGAAAACTATCCAACACCCTATATCGATCAAATAATTGATGATTGTGCCGGCAGTGAAATATTTTCCTTTATGGACGATTTTTCCGGTTACAACCAAATCAATATTCTACCTGCCGATCAACCAAAAACGGCTTTCATTTGTCCATGGGGGACATTTGCTTATTGCAAATTACCTTTTGGGTTTAAGAATGCCGAAGCCACTTTTCAAAGGGCGATGTCTTATGCATTTCATGACATCAAACACATTGTGCAACCGTATCTCGATGATTTGCCCGCTCACTCCTTACATCGAGCTGATCACCTTGTCCATTTACGAGCAATTTTTATGACGTGTCGGCATTATCGTATACGGTTGAACCCACACAAATGTGTCTTCTGTATAGAAGTGGGACGATTGCTGGGATTTTTAGTTTCAAAAGCCGACATCCGCGTCGATCCCTCGAAGGTAGAGGCTATCATCAAATTGCCTCCTCCTTCGAGTCTTCGCCAACTCCAAAGTTTGCAGGGGAAAGCAAACTTTTTACGCCGATTCATTCCTAACTACGCCGAGATTACAAAGGGTTTTACCCGGTTGTTGAAACAGAACACTCAATTCTCTTGGGATGAGATAGCTCAAAAATCTTTTGATGCACTCAAGCATGCGTTGACCCATGCACCGTTGCTGCATCCTCCCAACTACAACCAGGATTACTTTTTGTACCTCGCCACCGCTCATTCCACCATTGGAATGGTCTTAGTACAGGAAGATGAATTCGGAACGGAACATGTGATCTATTACCTTAGTCGGACGTTAAATCCTACTGAGCTCAAATATTCACATGTGGAGAAATTGGCCTTGGCAGTCGTTCAAGCTGTCCAACGTTTTCGTCACTACATTCTTCTTCGTAAAACTACAGTCATTTCGGATTGCAACCCTATGATCTACATTTTGACTAAACAATTGCTAGGGGGCAAGTACTATAAATGGATCGTTATCCTGCAGGAGTTCGACTTGGAATTTGAAAAATCTAAGTCTAAGAAATCTTTAGTTTTTGCAGAGTTGATGTGTGACTTCCCGCGTGCTGACACAGAAACTGTGGCAGAGGAACCCATCGCGAACGAATCTTTGTTTCTCATCAGCACTTTAGATCCGTCGTATGGAGATATAATTGTCTATCTCCAGACCCAATCCTTTCGGCCCGAAGTTTCAAAGTCGGAACGTCGGAAAATTCGATTCCAGTCCCAACAGTACAAAATTATTGGAGATACTCTTTATCGCCGTGGGGCGGACTTGGTTTTTCGTCGTTGCTTAACTCACGAGGAAGCTGAAAGGGTTTTGAATGACTGTCACTCTGGAGCGTGTGGTGGTCATATGTCTGGGTATGCCACAGCCCAAAAGATATTGCGCGCTGGCTACTTCTGGTCGTCCTTGTTTAAAGACTGTATTATTGCGGTCCGGAAAGGCCACAACTGTCAAGTGTTTGATCGCAAGATGCACGCACCACCTGCTCCTCTCCACCCTATTACATGTAACCCTCACTCGGCCGGGGGGCATGCGTATATCATCCTTGCGGTTGATTATTTTACTAAGTGGGCCGAGGCGATGCCTACATTCGAGGCAGACGGCAAGACAGCTGCAATTTTCATATTCAATCACATTATTGCTAGGTTTGGTGTCCCACAAGCGATAATCACTGACCATGGGCGCCATTTTCGAAACGTTATGATGACAGAACTTACAGGCCAGCTTGGTTTGCGTCACGATAGCTCAACTCCTTATTATCCACAAGCCAATGGCCTGGTTGAGTCCATCAACAAAGTTTTAGTTATCATGATCTGAAGAATCATTGGTATTCATTGGTTGAATTGGCACAACATGTTATTTTCCGCGCTTTGGGCGTACCGAACCTTAGTGAAAACATCAACAGGGTTCACTCCTTTCCAACTAGTTTATGGTTTGGAAGCAGTGCTGCCCATTGAATGCGAAATCCCGTCACTTCAAATGGCTGTCGAATTACTTCCAGCTACTTCTGAAGAGGAGAAGCATCTATTATACTTAGCTCAATTAGATGAGACTCAACGTGACGCTGCATTGGCAATTGAGACTCACGTAAAACGGATGAAAGCTCAGTATGATCGCAACGTGACCCCTCAAAATTTTTCGGAAGGATACCTAGTGCTATTATATGATCAAGCTAACGATAAATTAGGTGCTGGAAAATTCGTTCCTATGTGGCATGGGCCCTACATTGTCAAGCGAAAGCTAGCAAAAGGGGCCTATGAGTTGGTAAATTTTGACGGGGACTCTTTGGGTAAACCCAGAAATGGACTTTACCTAAAGAGGTATTATGCTTAAATGATGGGTATGGAGATTTAGTTAGGTTAGTTTTTTCTTTCTAGCTAGTGTGTTTGTTAGTATAGACAGTGTGCTTAGCTTAGAGAGTGTGTTTTTCGTCGTTATTCTGGCTTATCTTAGTTTTACTCTTGATATTTCATATGTCGACGCCTCTCCAAACGTACATTGGGTTCGCTGATGGTGCTTGTCGTAGTACACGGAATATCTCTTCCACAGCTTGGGTTATCTATTCGCCCTCTGACGAGTTAGTTTCTATGCATGGGGTGAGCCTCGGTCAAACAACAAACAACATTGCAGAATACAGTGCAGTGATTGAGTTATTGTCTGAATCTATTTCGTTTGGGATTCAGAGTTTGATAGTGAGGTTAGATTCTGAACTCGTTGTATTACAGCTTAATAGAGTTTATACCATTATAAATCCAGTGTTATTAAGGTTATTTTTGAGAGTGCGCCTCTTGGAACGCGAATTTGATTACATTAAATATTAGCATATTCCAAGGTCTTTAAATACATTAGCAGATGTAATTGCTTCTCGAATCTTAGACAGACATTTGCGATAATCATACATGTGAATTTAAAAACATTTCACCACACATGTTTAACAACATAAGCCGTAATAATGATATATATAGATAGGAGTGTGTCAAAAAATACATCGTCTTCGATCATAGGTTGAAAAACACCTTATGATCGGCAAAAATGATAAGTACAAAAAACCAAAATGTCACATGTGTCTACAAAAGTGACCATCCAATCACTGGTGGTGCTATCTATACGACACCACTGCACGGGCTACCCTACACAAGAAACTTCTAAAAGGTCCTAGGACTGCAACCACATAGCGCTGAAGTCTGATAGGAATATCATCTATAGTCGTCTCTGGTATGTCTGCCGTAAGACGCTCTAGGTCTTGTTCCAACTCAGCTAAGGTCTCTGCGGCCGCGTCCTGTGGGGCCAGTGCCGGTGCAACTGGTACTCTCCTCTCGAAAGGCCGGAGATTGGCCGGATGCTGTGGGCCTACATCTGCATTTTGAAAATTGTCACTGTCAGTTTTGAGACGATATAAAAACAAAAAAAATAGATAATTTAAAAACTTGTGAAAAATGAAGTACCTGTGTCATCCCACTGTTCTCCCGGTGGAAGAATCATGTCCGGATCTCCACGAAAATCAACTCTGGCATACAGAAAATCCTGTATCGAGAAGACCTGGTTCTCTAACCAGTGAAAATACTCTGGTCTAAATCGGACAACCTCCGTGCCCTCGTCAGGATGACGGGCCATCACCGCAACTCATTGCGTCAACTTAGGCTCTCGGGGAAGCCCAACCTCAACAGTGAGCTGCTGTGGGATCAACATCGGAACCCTCTCTAGGGAAAAACTCACAACTAAAGGCCCATAACCAAAAGTCTTCAGCTGTCCATTTTTGATCCTAGTCAGTTGGCCCTTTAAGTTGGCCAAAACAGCATCGCACCAGTTGAAAATGGTGCCCCGATAGCAATCAATCGCCATTCGCATCTGGGATCCAGTGGCAATGTGCAAAGTGGCAGCCCCGCAAAGTCTGGTAACTGTAAAGGAAATTACCATAAGTTCAGGTCGGGATATCTTTTTGATTTCTATCCCCTTATCCTGGTTTTGATTCTTACACCACTCTAGACGGAGACTAGCAATGGACTAGCCACCCGGCCTAGTCCCGGACAGAGTCAATTGTTCGCCCCTCTTGGGAAAACCAGTGAGAAAGTAAATATCTGAAGGCTCTATCTCGAGCTGGTGCCCTCCAATGTAAAAGCACTGATCCTGAACGTTCCACCTTTCAACTAGCCACTCTAGAAAGCGCACCTGGGTCGTCATGCCAGGTATGGCCCAATATTTGTAAAGACCGCATGCCTTCAAAGCATCAATGGAAGGTTGGTGATTAATCGCGGCCAAATCAACATCTTCGTGTTCTCTCTCGCGCCAATCAAGCATGGTGGGCAATCTACACACCATAAAACATCTGTTAGAGTCCATAAAATTGAAAGTTTTTGGTTCATTTTGGAGAAATGGGAGTTTCAAAATCCATTCCGCGGTATGCGCAGCCCGCCTTTAGAGACAGGTCGTATGTACGCAGGTTCTCTTAAGGCAAGTTGTGTACGCCCGGCATTTTCCCAATTGAGAAAATGTCGGGGTTCACCCATGGGGTACCTGCGTACCCCGAAAAGCGGACCTTGAAACCCCCAAGGCCTCCAAAAAATGAAACTAAAGCTTAAAAACAAATTCTAAATGGATGGAAATGCAAGGGAGGATGTTGTAAAATACCTGATGAGACGACGTTCGATTTCGATGGTCAGATTCTCCGCAATGTCCACGGGAAGTTTCTTGCCAAAAGCCCTTTTTCTCTCCTCAACAGTAAAATGGTAAAAGCCCTTTTTATAGGTTTTTTGAGTAAATAAATGTCAAATTTGTTTATTTTCCACCATGAAAAGGTGTTTTTCAAAGTATTTTTATCTATCTTTAAACAGGTATGAGTAATGTGTTGGTTTTTGCGCAGGATAAAAGGATTTTCAGGGAAAATGTCATTTTTCACAAACAAAAACATCAGAGTCATCTTTTAAGCCCTTTTCTGACTCCTAAAAACATGAAAAGATTGCCGAGCGTTTCTTTTACACTCGTTAAAACGGAATTAAAAGACGGTCCTCTTATAGCCCTTTTCTGACCGTAAAAACAGGAAAAGATTGCCGGATTTTTGTCGTTTCAAATTCGATACTGGAAATAAAACGACGTGTCCTTGATCGCTTTTTACTTTTCAGGTCAAAGACACTAATCATGAAAGTGCTCCTTGGTCGCAAGATCAAGCGGTTCTCTCAAGTATTATTTTATACTTTTTCGGGCTTGGGAGACACAAATTTACGAAAAAGTTCAACCCTGGAGTCTTCTTAAGTTTTTTCAGACTCTCTAAAATTGAAAAACGCCGAGTTTCTCCTATACTGGACTCATTAAAATTTCACAGTAAAGGACCTGTTCGATTACAAACAGGAACAGACCACTCCTTCTTAGGGTTCGGATCAAAACTAAGTTGGACTCATCCGAAGGATGACCTTATAATCAAGCATATGTTATCCTCCTCAAGCTTGTAAAAAATAAAGAGGTACTTGCCAGAAATGGTGGGGGAAAAGAGAGAAAAATGAGTCTATTTGTTATCCTTTGTCTCAGAAGAAGCCTTATCACCCCTCTTGAACACGACACTTTTCATTCACCTGGGTTGGGAAATCCTTTGCCTCACAGTTGATCAAACCACATTGAAAGTCTTCAGCCGGGTATTAACTTTGGGTCAAATGTCACCAAGCCATCTGTTGTGTCGTTATGTGTTCAAGAGGTCACTGCAAATAAACCATTCATCTGCAAAATACCCGTCATCCATCTCAACCATCCCTGAGTCAGTCCTTACAGCTACATTTCTTCAACTTGATCTATGATTTCGTGTTGTGGGCTTGCCTGCAACGGGTCACTTTCTATCGACATCAGCACATTATCTAGAAAGATGACCTAGAAATCATCAGTACCTTGAAATCTGCATGCATCAATGGCAAGTTTCTCGCCTTTGACAACGGTTTACATCATTGACTTTCGATCGAAGGATTCCATGAAATGTTCGACATCAACTCATTCATTCACATCTCATGGATTGTACTGGGTACTTTGAGAACCATTGACATCACTGGTGGTCTCTCTCACACTTGTTAACAGTTTACATCATTGACTGGTAATCAAGTGATTTCTACCATGTTCGACATCAACTCATTTATTCGCATGGATAGAATTGTACCTGTTCAGGAAGTAGAAATGAAGACCCTGGATCTAGTTTCCACCATCTAGGCTGCGAGGAGTTTTGTATTCATTATACAGTAGACTAATCATAAACAAATAGCTACATCCATACTGTGTCTACAAGAGTCTATGATTATGATGTACTGCAAAATCATTCCTGTATCAGAGCAGTAGTTAGTTTGTTAGTTAAAGTTTTTAATCTGAGTATGGGAATGCCTACCTCAGCGATGATATGATCTTATATATGTATTTTGTGTTGAATACTTGCAGGTTCCGACTGGGCTCTCCACAAGATAATCCTTGAAATGATAAAGTACTTCACCCTTCCTAGATGATATGAAACCCTAATCTACTATAGGCTTCGCACTTTAGGGGGCAATCTGTTACACTAAAATTTGTCACCATGACTATTTGCAGTTAGTATGGCTCCATCAACTGTCATACTATCCTCCTTGGCAAGTCTCATACCTCTGCTCTTCATGTCAAACTCCAAGAAAGAGAGAAAGTCTTTAAAAATCTATATATCTCTAGGTACGCAGTTTCTCTTAGCCTTACCTGCGTGTACGCACCCCAAGTTCACAATACCTGCGTACTTGTACGCTCTGTCTGTAAAGGGGTGGGTGTGTACTCCTGTAAAGGTCAAAAGGCGCAAGTTTCACTTCAAAAAAGTTACTTGTGGTCATTTCTAGAGCATTCTAGAAGCTTGTTTGACATGTATTGAGCGCCTCCAGATGGTTCATGTATCCCTATGAAAGAGGAACTTATCCCATCAAGAGGGGAGCTATCCCATTCAAAGAGGGGCTTATCCCATTGATGGTGGACCTGATTAACTTCCTCTAAAGCACTATAAATACAGGCATTGGGCCAGAGGGAGGGGAGGTTGAAAGCTGAACATTCCTTAGGGTAGATGCTGATGGAATTAGGACTCCCTTATAGAGCTTGAGAGGAGAGATTCCCATCCTTTCTTAGCCTTATTTGGAAGTGGGTGAGCTGATCAAAGTAAAGGAAAACTCTTGCTGGACCCTAGGAGGGACCTGCACAACACCAAGGCTCAGGTTGTAATGGTTTCTTTTCTTTCCACTTAATACAAATAAACTCATTTTTCTCAACAGATTGTTATTCATGATTTGTTTCATATACTCCTTGGTTTGTATGATGAATATGTGTTATTTTATAAATTTATCAGGTGCTATGTAATCTTTTGTCTTGTTAGTGAATGCAGGTTTCGAAGAGAAGGAGGAGCTCATCCGGATCGACGAGGTTGGACTACTACAAAGCGTTGGACAAAAGGTATGTTATAATCACCTGATTACTTGTATTCTAAATGCATATTTAGAGAAAGGTAGTGTTTACTTGTCTTGTTTGTCACTAGAAAGCCTTAGCTTCTAGGGAGGTCGGTTTTGTCCGCAAAATTGACTCTTTCCGCATGACAGACATACTCTGGCACCTTGCACATCCTAGCATGTCTTACCACCTGGAATGCCTTGGCGCTGTTTGGCACACATCCCAGAACTACCTAGCACACTCTAGCACTTCTTGACATTCCCTGATATTCCCTGGCATGCCTTACCCTTTCTTAGCATACCTTGTCACTCCCTCCTTGGCAAGACAACTAGCGCTGATTGACACTCCCCAACACACCCTCATATTCATTCACTTCCATGCATTTTGGCCTAGTGCTCCCTTGTGTTGTCTTGGAACACTCCTCAGCATGCATTGGCACTCTCTAGCACACCTTAACACTCATAAGTGAAGAATGAAACTTGTAACCAATGATACCAGACTCAGAATAGACAATAAATTGGCGAGGAAAAAGAGTTAAGAGTTTTAATCAAAATGGGGGAAAATCGGAAAAAATTCGGGAAAAAATCAGGAAAAAATCAATGAATTCAATAAATAAAAATATACACATATATTGAATTAAATATATATATATATCTATATATATATATATATATATATATATATATATATATATATATATATATATATATATATATTTCATTGATATTCAGTAAATCCATGTCCAAACAATTCATAATATCAATAGATGTCCAAAATATCATGAATGAATAAGCATCTCATATATGTTATGAGTCCAAACATGATCCAAAGTACTGAGTCATGACTCCTAACTAGCGAATACATAGAACTAGAAGCAACTGCTTCTAAAAGTTTACAAAGAACTACATACTAATTAGAAAAAATCAGTAACTAAGATTCTAAGACTCTTAAAATTGAGAACTAGAAGCGATTCCTCCCACTCCTCCGCTTGCTTGACTCTCAAAGTTCTTCAAGTCATGTAGGCTTAAAAGAGGAGCCTCCTCTAATTGGACCCAATTTGCTGCATTTGTAGGTTGCAAATCTATCTCTTCAAGGTCTATTGGTGAATGATCCAAACCTATCATTATCATGAGACATTGAAATATGAATTTAAGTTTGATTTTGAACTTTAAATTTTAAACTTTAAATTCCAAATCAGATTATGAAACCTTTAAATTCAAGCTCTCACCTAGTATTTTCTTGTTGCGAAGTTGTATACTGTAATGGAAAAATACAAGGTCATTTAAGCGCTTTTGTGTCAATCGGTTGCACTTCTTAGAATGTATTTTCTCAAACATGCTCCAGTTGCACTCACAACCTAGAGCACTACATGCTTGGCTTAAAATTTGAATGGAAAATCTCTTCAAATCTGGTGTATCACTACAAAAGTTTTGCCACCAAAGACATAGCAAGTGGAAAGGGTTCGTGAGTTGACATACTAAATACTAAATAGTAAAAAATTAAAAAGACAACAAAATTTAATAAAACATTTAACATACAAAATAAAGTTTAAACAAATTTAATGAACTAATAAAGCCTTCAAGCCTCAAAGGGTACCTGGCAACACCTTATACCTTTCTTGTATAACACTGGTATACGAAAATAATTTAGGTGGTGCTCTATAATCCTATAGTTGGGAAAAGACACGACTTTGAAATTCTAGATCAGGGAAGCACCTTTCCAAACATGTCATAAGTCCTCTGTGAACCTCCCCATCCTCATTAAATTTGCTCTTATCATAAAAATACCATGGGTTTAAGAAGTACCTAGCAGCATGTAAGGGGGAATGCAGTTTCCTATCCCAATGTGCATCAATAATGTCCCAAGGAAGCATATACTTTGCCTTCTCATCCCCATATCTTCTTTTGATGGCCTCCTTTGTGAGATCCATCGCCTCATAAATGTAACCCATAGCAGGTTTGTCACCATCAACCATCTTGAAAGTTCAAGCTTTAAAATTTAAATTAATATGAAACATTGAAAATAAAAAGAAGCTTGAAATGAAATTTAAAACATGAAAAAGTTAAAAGACTTGAAGTACATGAGAACTTTAACAAGGGACTCCATCACAACAATAATATCTTCGTCATCTTTCCAGAAACCGTCATTAAACACAAGCGCAACAACTTCAATGCCTTCAAGGGTCATGGAGTGTTTAGATGCCATCCACTCAAGTCCCAAGGACATCCTCTTCAAATTTATCTTTTACTCAACCACGAATTGCGAAGATATGAAATTTGTTGCAAATCTAGTCACTGCAGGTCGAGCAATTTCTTTACCTTCAGTGTATTTTCTCAAGGTGTTTAGGACAATAATGTGGTTGTATAGGTATATGGTTATGGATTCTTCCTTCTCCACAACCTCTTGTATCCAATGAAGCTTACCAATGTCCTCAAGCATTAAATCTATACAATGGGCAACACAATAGGTCCAAAAAATAGTGGGGTGCCTAATCTCAAAAAGTCTACCAGTAGCCATATAATTAGTTGCATTGTCGGTGACAATTTGTACAACATGTTCTTCTCCCACTTCTTGAATGAATTCCTCCATCATTTCACAAATAAGTTGTGCAGTCTTAACCTTATCTGAGGCATCCACTGATTTGAGAGACATTGTACCTACTGGACAAGATACAAGGATGTTACACTAAAATTTGTCACCATGACTATCTACAGTTAGTATGGCTTCATCAATTGTCATACTATCCTCCTTGGCAAGTCTCATACCTCTGCTCCTCATGTCAAACTCCAAGAAAGAGAGAAAGTCTTTAAAAATCTATATAACTCTGGGTACGCAGTTTCTCTTAGCCTTACCTGCGTGTACGCACCTCAAGTTCACATTCCATGCGTACTTGTATGCTCTGTCTGTAAAGGGGTGGGTGCGTACCCCTGTAAAGGTCAAAAGGTGCAAGTTTCACTTCAAAAACGTTACTTGTGGTCATTTCTAGAGCATTCTAGAAGTTCGTTTGACGTGTATTGAGCGCCTCCAGATGGTTCATGTATCCCTATGAAAGAGGAACTTATCCCATCAAGAGGGGAGCTATCCCATTCAAAGAGGGGCTTATCCCATTGATGGTGGACCTGATTAACTTCCTCTAAAGCACTATAAATACAGGCATTGGGCCAGAGGGAGGGGAGGTTGAAAGTTGAACATTCCTAAGGGTAGATGCTGCTGGAATTAGGACTCCCTTATAGAGCTTGAGAGGAGAGATTCCCATCCTTTCCTAGCCTTATTTGGAAGTGGGTGAGCTGATCAAAGTAAAGGAGAACTCTTGCTGGACCCTAGGAGGGACCTGCACAACACCAAGGCTCAGGTTGTAATGGTTTCTTTTGTTTCCACTTAATACAATTAAGCTCACTTTTCTCAACAGATTGTTATACATGATTTGTTTCATATACTCCTTGGTCTGTATGATGAATATGTTTTATTTTATAAGTTATTCAGGTGCTATTTAATCTTTTGGCTTGTTAGTGAATGCAGGTTTCGAAGAGAAGGAGGAGCTCATCCGGATCGGCGAGGCTGGATTACTACAAAGCGTTGGACTAAAGGTATGTTATAAACTCCTGATTACTTGTATTCTAAATGCATATTTAGAGAAAGGTAGTGTTTACTTGTCTTGTTTGTCACTAGAAAGCATTAGCTTCTAGGGAGGTCGGTTTTGTCCGCAAAATTGACTCTTTCCGCATGACAAAGGAGATTTATTAAAGTTTTATTATTCTGATCTGTCCATCCATCACTCATGATCATGCACCCTATTTCTACCCATGATGAACAAAACTCAGATAGCATAAGCATGGAATCTTCAACACTTTCTAATAGCAAATTTGTCCTAATGCTCTATAAAGGAGGAACTTTGAAACCTGGACCTGCAATAGCAACTGCATCAATCATAGCTTACTAATGAGGACTTATGGCACAGTGGAAAGGTATTTCAGAATAATACCAAAATTTAGTAGTGGCCTTCCTTGTCTGACTATGGATATTTTTTTCCAACCAGTGGTATCCAAGGTAGGTTTGGAATTGGGTTTTGTGCGGGGAGAAAAAAAGGTGTTTATGTTTCCACCTCAAATGTTGAATGCAAGAGGATTCATTTGGCCTTAAGTTTGACTTGGACTTGGAGGCATGTGTCGGAAACTTGGGAATTGCATTGAGGTTTCAACAGAGGGAGATGACAATGGGGTAGTGGAAGAAAACTTGTCAACTCCAGGAGTTCCTATTTCTTGTTTTTTATTTTCTTTATTTGCATTATGCTGACTCAACATATCAATGGCCAATGTTGCTTGGTGTTTGACATTTTCGTCAACGTTTTTGCATAGACCTATATCATGGTCGAGTATTTGTGCAAGGTGGCACTTGAATCTATAAATTCCTCCACTACATTTCGCTTTGAAAAAATCACAAAGGAGCTTAGGGTCTCCAAGAATCTTGTCACAATAAGTCCAAGCAAATACCTTCTCCCTCAACATTGCTGTTGTTTTGGGCTTGTGTTTAAATTGCATCTTTTGTTTATATTTGGATTTGTGCCTTCTATTTAATTTGGCTCCTGTAAAATACAATAAAAAATTAAAATTAAAAATGCCATATATAAATTTGCAAAAAATAGGGTTGGTTTTAAAGGACATGAGGTTTTGTTAAGGATCAAAGAGGAGTCTGTCCAGCAACACAAGCATATTTCGACCTAATATATCATTATGACCTTGAAACACAATTAGGCAGATATGAGGAAATTTTACCTAAAGGAAATATTATCAACATATATTGCATTGTAATCTTGAATTTTCAAGTTCGTTTAGCATAACACAACTAAACCAATACATCAATAATAGATTCTGGAAGAACAAAAATAGCCAAAGTTGTGAATGCATGGTTAAAGCCTTTGAAGTCAGCAAGACATCGACCAAGGAAGGAATTCTTGATGACTTGGTTGATGGCCGGTATGAAACCATATTTAGTTCATTTTTAATATCTATTTAAACCCCATTTATAGGGTTGAAAATTCATAGCCAAAGGAATACGCTGAACATTCGATTGCTGAACATTGAAACTTGAAACTTACCATTGAA
Source organism: Pinus tabuliformis (assembly GCA_031772625.1). Taxonomy (NCBI): domain Eukaryota; kingdom Viridiplantae; phylum Streptophyta; class Pinopsida; order Pinales; family Pinaceae; genus Pinus; species Pinus tabuliformis. The sequence continues at coordinate 456,130,233 of CM062809.1, read as the reverse complement.
AACGACATTGAAATTTTAATATATTAATATACCTATTATTTAAGCCAAGTGCCAATGTACCTTGATTTTTGAATAGTGAAGTGGCTAAGCCTAAAGGTAACACACGTTGAAGGTTACGCGCAACTGCCTAAGGGTCGATATGGAGTATGGATAGAGCACACATTGGCGACTGCCCAATATGGAGTCTAGACTTAGGCTCACCTTGGTAGTTCCCCGATATTGAGTCTAGACTATGTAATAGTGAGTAGTTATTGATTACTAAAGATCTCGACGTATGAGTTTTGGGCCTGAGAAATGAGAAATAAATTTTGGAATGACAGACGTTTAGTTTTTAGCAATGCGGCATACCTAAACTTGAAAAACTCATGCTCATCGAGTCAAGGCTGAAAATCAAATAAATTGGGATCAATCGTAGGAATCTGCTTTAATCGGAAAGCCTCAAGTCAAACTTGAATAGACCATGAGTTAAACTTGGTCAACGTGAGTTAGACTCACATATATTTATATCGGATCGTTTGGAGAGTGAGAAAATTCCAACTCGTGCTTAATCGCGATTGATCAGCGAGTCTGTTTCACTACTTATAACTGAAATGTGAACTGAAAATAGGAGATCTTACAATTGAAACTATTTATGAATTTTGTAAACTAAAATTGGCCCATCGGCATCATTTCTATTTCTGGTTGGGCGCGTCAACGGAAGAGATTCATTTTAAATCAGGTTCATGGAGAAAATATTTATGAAAGATGTTTCTTTTATGTCATGGAAGACATATCAATTTTTTTTATTAAATTTGAATAACAATAGTATCTACTCTGTATCTCATGTATCTCATTATTTTATCTCTTGTAACTCATACAGAAAGTGGGGTGATAGTGGACATGTAACATCAAGCTACACTCCTTTTAATCCAAAGTTCTTCATGCAAACATTTGTGTCATTTGTGCCAGAAAGCCTTCACTGTAGAGTGTGGAGTTAACACCTACCTCTACATGAAAAAAGCTAAACATACCTTTTGACTTGGTTTTTTCACCTTCTGTCCATTCTTTGTTTGGAGTTTGGGACAATAAGCTCCACATACTTTTTTTCCATACCTCTATGTGAGTGTAACTTTGCACATTTTCTTTGCTTCAACCAATATCAAAAGCATTTGTGAGCTTCTTTCAAGGTATGAATCCATTCTTCAATCATGGAAATTAGCGAAGTTTCTAAAGAAAAAAATAACGGTGGAGTTATCCTTTTCCATTTCAAATTTGTTAAGATTCTATTGAGAGTTTTTTAGAGATAATTATTAACTAGACCTCTACTTTTCCCTTTTCCTTAATATAAACTGCATCTCTTATTACATTTCTAATAAAGATAATTACATCAAATACTGGATCAAAGGGCCAAGGACTTTTCATAAATGCTTCCTTCTCTAGTAGAAGAATAAATGGTCAACATGTCAGCTTGGCTCCAATTTCTTGGGAATTAATAATTGTTTTGAAAAATGACTACTCTTGTTTGAATCTAGAACTATGTTTAAGCTTTGAAAATGGATTTTCCTCCAAATTGATGTTTGAAAGGTCCTTATTAAAGGCTTCTCTATATCTCCTCCACTAGAAGGAATGGCTTGTATGTTGAAAAGCATAGAAAAGCTCCCTTCTGAAAAGCCTAATCATCCAATTGTCACCAAGAGCTCCTCCTTTTCCCCAAATTGGACCCAAAGCAACATTGAGTACTTAATTATGATCCAACCTAAGAAATTTTGATTGACACTGCAACTCAAGAGCTATTAAATTTGAAGTGTGCTAATATGATTCGTCATTCTTTCATTAAATAAGTATAGTGTTTTTGAATTTGTCATTTGTGCTTGTAGTATGTGGTACTGACCTTCTTTCACTTGAAAGGGTTGTTATTCTTGGACTATGACAATGCTAGTAAGATTTAGGCCTTCTGTAGTATTTGTACCCCATGATCATTTTTGCAAGATGTATGTCCTATGTGGAAAGAAATAAGCATTTATTTATTACCTCCTAAACTAAAGCATTGTTTCTTTTATTAGGTGCCATGCAACATTCTCTACAAGTTGAGGAAGAATGGGACGTAATATCCTATCCATCCCCGTAGACTATCATCCTCTATAAAGGGGAAAAAACCCCAAAATACCCATTGTTGGGAAATTTTTGGGGAAAATGGGCTTAAGAAACCCAAATTTGGGGTTTGGAGTAAGGTTTGCTCAATCACTTAAGAATATGAAACCCCTCTATAAAATATTTAAATAAAGGAGGATTGAATTCATTTTGGATCACCAAGTATGGATTAATTCATTTCTTCTTGAGCATTAGGTTTGATAGTTTTTTACCCCTTCTATCTCTTGTCAATTTCGATGGTGAAATATTCCACCCTAGTTGACATTCCCTTATTATCTTGTTGTTTGAGCACAAGGGTCTCTGGTTGGTCAGTGAGTTCTATTGGCTCTTGTATTTTTCTAGGCACAAGATTTCTATTAAAGGTGAATGAATTTGGAGGATATTGCATGATATCTTAGTTCTGTTTGGCATACACCTCTCTTGAAGGAGGAAACAAAGTTTTTGAGTCCTTAATATCTTGTTCTTGGCAAAGCACTTACCTTAGGTTGTGGATTCATTTCTAGCGCCTGGAATAGCGAAACTCTTTTCTTTATTTAGTTTTTGCTTGCATAGTTAAAAGGAGCACTCCCTAGTTATTAATTCTTAGGCTTAGCTAAGGAAGCATTTTTTCATATCTCATATCATATTCACTAGTGGCAGACTTTAATTGTCTTATCTATCCATGCAAGGAAGGTGCATTAGGATTAGGATTTAAGAAAGTTGAGACATTGTTGTACATGTTTCCAGATTCGTTGTACCTTCTAGACTAAAGGAAAAGTGAATAGTAGTGTTTGAAATTTTTATTTATTTCTTGTTTCAAAGAGTAATAAATAGTGATGTGATTTGAGTTTCAAATCTGCGTACTTGTTGTTACTTTCTTCAGTGGCATGTGCTTCCCTATTCAGAACAAGGGGTTTTCTGCAGTATCTAGCCTCCAAAGATTCTTCAATGCAAACTAAATATCAAATCATGCCCTCGTACTCCAAATCATCTAAGGCATCACCCTAGAGAGGTTTCGAAGTAGACCAATGAGATTTGACAGGCCAACTCCAACCCCATGTCACTATACAAGTGTTGACATCACTACTACAAAAATTATTCTGAACTGTTGCATCCTACACTAATTCCTAAGATGGATGCCCAAAGGGGTTCTAGAATGAGGCTCAACCTTCATTACCACATTTAAGACTTTTCAAAGGGATCGGTCCCTTTAAACCATACCAATTTTTACACTCTCACAATTTGGCCATGTTCCTATCAATTTATATTTTGTATTGAAAAGTCAGTCATATTTTACATGTTTATTAAATTTAGGAACAATTATAGGTTAGATCCAACAAAATGTCGACAAATTTGTGGGTTAGGTTGGCATTTCTCCAAATACTATCACACATGTATATATAATCACAAATTTTCCTTTTTAGATCTTGATTGGTTGAACAAAAAGTTTCGTTGCCTATGTAATTTTTTCCCATACCTCCACATCAGCACTCATAGATAATAATATTCTTAATTCTTCATCTGTGTGCACAGTAAGGTCCCTTTTGGTTTCTAATTTTGATGGAGCAACCTCTAACAATACACCTTTTACCACAGAGATGTTGTTGTTGGATGGAAATCTCCAGAGGAGTCTTACACCAAACATATAAATGGCTATTGTATATGACAATAATAAGCATTAACATATGAATATGTGCAAACCATAAACTATGTGCATCCAATCCATTACTTTTTCTTTCATGGCAGATTTCGTTTTACATAGTAGATGTGTTGTGGCACTTGAGTGTGCTCATATAAAAAATTCTAAGGCTAAACCTGGATTCTCATGTGTCATGGAAATTCAACATATTCCTTGTTCACCTAAGAACTACTTGTAACTCATCTTAGGGTACTCATGTACAATCTCAGTCATCCCACTTAACAAGTTACCAAGACAAGGCTCATCACATCCAACCTTGGTCTAAAACAATTAAGCAACACAATTTACATCTTAACATGCCATAGCACCTGACATGTCTTAGAATGCCATGGCACTATGTGGCATGCGTTAACATCCCGTACATTCCTTGGCATTCTTTGACACTCCCTAGCACACCATGTCACTTCGTGACATGACTTGCTAGTTTAGCATATCTTGGCATTTCCTAGCATATAACCTTGTCACTCCCTCCTTAAAACACCTAGAACTCATTAAAACTCCCTCTCACACACTCTTATTCATTAATTTCCATGCATTTTGAACTAGTGCTTCTTTATGTTTCCTTGACACCCCCTAACGCTCCCTAGCTGACCCTAGCACCTGACACATGTTGGCCTACTGCCTTAACACTCTAGCATTCATGGGAACTACATAGTATACCTTGTCACTCTCTCCTTAGCACACCTAGACATCATTGAAACTATTGGTCACAAACTCTTATTCATTCATTTCCATGCATTTTTACCTAGTTCTCCCTTGTGTTTCCCTAGCACTCCTTATCACTCCTTAACATGTGTTGTTAGACCCTAGCACCTATGACATCTTGGAATGTCACCCTAGCCTCTAGCATGCCTTAACACTGCCTAGCATACCTTGTCAATTTGTCCTTATCACACCTAGAACTCACTGAAACTTCTAATTACAAACTCTTATTTTTTCATTTCCATTCATTTTGACATAGTTCTCCCTTGTGTTTCCCTAATACTCCTAGCTAACACTTCCTTACACGTGTTGGCACATCTTGGCCGCATGTTGCCCTAGAATGATAGCATTCCTTAGTATTGCCAAGCATGCCTTGTAACTCCTCCTTAACACACATGGAATCACTAACACTCCATGCCACACACTCTTATTCCTTCATTTCCATGCATTGTGACCTATTGCTCCCTTGTGTTTCCCTAACACTCCCTAACACTCCTTGGCACACATTGGCACACCATGGCACTTTTCACATCTTATTAGGATTTCCTAGCACTCTATCATCTATTGGCACTGCTTATCATACATTGTCACTCCTTCTTTAGCACACCTATAACTTGTTAACACTCCCTATCACACATGCACATTCACTCATCTACATGTAATTGAAATGAGTCCTCCCTTGTGTTTCCTTGGCAATCCCTAGCATGTGTTGGCGCCACATCCTAGAACCTAGTACACATTGGCATGCCTTATCACTTGGCATGTCTTGACATGACTAACATTCCTTGGAACTTTATAACATGTGTTAGCACTTCCTAAAATTCCCTTCACACCTTAGCACTCCCTAGTTTTCATGCCCTCATAGATAACCTTAGTTTTTTTGTGACTTGGGAACCCAACCAAGTCATTGGAAAAATAGTCTTGTGCCTAGACCAAAGTCTCCCTTTGTCTCAAACTGCTTTTTCCATTCTCTTATCACAATCATAGGCTTTCCTCCTACAAGTCCTAATATGAAATTCTCCTAACAGACTTTGTCCATGGGACACCTAGAATTCACTGACACTCCCTGACATAATCTCGTATTCATTCATTTCCATGCACTTTGACCTAGTTCTCCCTTATGATTCCCTGACACTCCCAAACACTCCTTGACATGCATTGACACTATCTGGCATATGTCAACATGCCTTTTCATTCCTTGGCATGCCATGGAACTCTGTAATTATCATTCCCTCATAACTACCCTTATTTTCTTTTAGACTTAGGAACCCAACCAAGTCCTGCCTCGACTACAACAACATTACCAAGTTACATTTACTACAAATAGAATATGCCTTGTTCCCCTAATGGACTATAAATCATCTTAGGCTTCTCCTATCCAATATTAAGTCATCCCACTTAACAAGTTACCAAGTCAAGGCTCACATCCAATAGTGCCCATAAAACAACTAAGCAACATAGTTTACATCTTCACATGCCACAACATCTGGCACGTATAACAATCCATTGGCACTACATGGCACACATTATCATCCCCTGCATTCCTTGGCATGATTTTCCACTCCCTAACAGACCCTACCACTCCCTAACATGCCCTGACACTCTAGCATGCCTTGGCACTGCCTAGCATATACCCTTGTCACTCCCTCCTTAACACAATTGGAACTATTATGAAACAAGCTCAAGAAAAAGATAGAAAAGATAGATCAACGCCTTAGAATTCAGCCTCTTTGATGGGGCAACCTCCTTTACATTACATAAATGAACAATTCTTCGATGATTCAAATGACAAAACCTCCTTTCTATATATAGGAGTCTAAAGAGTCACAATATAACCCAGCCAACCTAACAATAATAATATAAAGCCACAAAAATAAAAATAGAGGGATTCTATGGGGCACAGTAATAACAATATGGGGACAACAGGGGCACAAAAATATTAATAAGGGATACAACTACAATAGTAATGGGGTAATCACTAGTATTATAGGGACCCAACATGCCCCTCTCCTTCAAAAAAGTGTTGTCCTCAACGCTTGAGTAGTTCTGGATGCTTCTGTATAAAATTCTCATCCTCCCATGTGGAATCTTCAGCAGATAAGTTCTTCCACTTGATAAGATACTCTGAAATTGATCGATTTTGTAGCTGTCGAGTTCTTGTTTCTGTGACTGCTTCTGTTTCTAATATAATTTTTCATTCCTCGTCAAGTTCTAGAAATATTGTTTGAACTAGGAGCTTGTCACCTATAACCTTCTTTAAACATGAAAAATGGAAAACTGGGTGCAATCGAGAAGATGTAGGAAGCTCCATTTGTGTGCCATAGTACCAATCTTTTGCAACACCTTGTACAAACCATAATACTTTGGTGATAATTTATTATCCTTCTTAGCTTGCTTGAGGGACATTTGATTATATGGTTGTAGCCATAGGAATACCCAATCACCTACATCAAAATTTCTTTCACTGCGATGTTGATCTACCTGTTGTTTCATTCTATTATGTGCCAACACGAGGTTATCCTTTAAGAGTTGGAGGACTTGTTGTTGATGTTCGATGTGATGTTCCACTGCTTGAACCTTAGAATTTTCTCTTAAATATTATGTGATGGATGGTGGCTGATATCCATAAAGTGCCATAAATGGGGTCATTTTGTTGCTATATGGAAGGAAGTGTTATACCACCATTCAGCCAAAGGCAACCATTTTACCCATTATGTCTATTTATCAAATACAAAGCAACAAAGATATCCTTCCAAACATTTGTTTACTATCTCAGTTTGCCCATCAGATTGAGGATGATAAGATGAGCTATGAGCTAACTGAGTACCAATACAAGAAAATAATTTTGTCCAAAAATTTCTAGTGAAAATGGGATCTCTGTCACTTACAATAATCTTTGGGTTTCCATGTAGCTTTTGAATTGTTTCCATAAATGCAGAAGAAACTGTACTGGCTCTAAATCGATGTGATAATGCACAAAAGTGTGCATACTCGGTAAGTCTGTCAACTACCACCATGATGACGCTCTTTCCCTTAGACTTGGGTAAACCTGTGATAAAATCCATTGAAACCTCCTCCCAACGTTGGCTTGGAATGGATAAAGGTTGTAATAGACCTGGTGTCTTAATTGTTTCAACTTTATTTTGTTGGCAAACCAAACATTCCGCCACAAACTTTTGAATATCTGATTTAAGGCCATCCCCAAAAAATTCCTTCTTAATCCTGTGGTAAGTTTTTAAAAATTTTGAGTGCCCTCCTAAGGGAGAAGTGTGCAATTCCATAAGAATCTTTTGTTTTAGCTGGGAATTCTTACAGAGGTATAAGTGATCTTTGTACCATAATGAATCATTTTGCCAGCTAAATGTATCAGATGTACTGGAATATTGTTGTAACTTTCGAATAAGTGCCCACACTTCTTCATCATTCTTCCATTCCTCCCTTGATTCATTTATCCATTCTGGTTGGATAATAGAAATGGCGCACAACAATGCTTCCACATCCTCATCCTTTCTTGAGAGTGCATCTACCACCACATTTTGCTTCCCTTTTTCTAAATGATTTCAAAGTCATAACCCAACATCTTTGTGACCCACTTTTGTTGCTCTTCAGAGGATAATCTTTGTTCTAAAAAGTATTTAAGGCTATCATGATCCGTTTTTACCTTGAAGTGTCTTCCCATTAGGTAGGGTCACCATTTCTTAAGTGCATGGAGTATTGCCAACATTTCCTTCTCATAAATATCTTTGTGTAAAAACTTTCCCTTGATTGGACGACTTTCAAAAGAAATGGGTCTTCCATCTTGCATTAAAAAAGCACCAATTCCGTTTCTTAAAGCATCACATTCCACAATAAAGGTTTTTGTGAAGTCCTGTGTAGCTAAGACCGATGCTTGGCACATTGCATCTTTAAGATGTTCGAAGGCCTTTGTTGTTGCTGGAGTCCATGAAAATGCATCTTTCTTCAATAATGTTGTTAGAGGTGCTGCTATTCTCCCATAATTCTTAACAAACTTGCGATAATACCCTGTCAACCCGAGAAATCCTCGTAGATGCTTTATGGATGTAGGGATTTTCCACTCCTGTCACAAACTCTTAATCATTCATTTTCATGCATTATTTTCACCTAGTGCTCCCTTGTGTTTCCCTAACGCTCCCTAAAACTTCCTAGCACTATTTGGCACACCTTGGCACCTAGCACATATTGGTTGCATGTTGCTCTGGCATGCTAGAATGACTTAGCGCTGCTTAACATACCATGTCACTCCCCTCTTACCACACCTAGAACTCATTGACACTCCCTATTACACACTCTTATTCATTCATTTGCATGCATTTTGACCTAGTGCTCCCTTATGCTTCCCTAGCACTCACTAACACTCACCACACATTGACACACCTAACTGCAATGAGTTTCACTAACAGTCAATCCAAAAATCCTTCCAGAGTCTAGCTAGTTACTTGTTCTTCACTAAGATATTAGGGTTAAGTTTATTGTATAGTGTTCAATGTGAAAATATTACTAGATGTTTTTATCACATAGAATTATTATGATCTTCCCCATGTACACAAGGACAACTGAGAAGTGTTTCCCATAATCATGTAAGTGGAACTTCAACATGTACATCAGAGTAACCAAAAAATATTTATCATATTTACACAATGCAAGGTGATAGGAAAATATTTACATTATATACGTGAATGTACCAAGATCGAGACCATTAGCATCATATCTACATATTTACCACAAGACGAGGGTAATTACAACCCCTTAAAAATAGCCATAAGGCCTTCCTCTTTTGTAGCTCCTTGACCACAAGGGTTTAATTGAAAAGCACATAGTTCCTTTAAATATTTGTAGGTTGAGGCAGCCACTTCAAGCCCTTGAACTTAAAGATAACCAAATATTTTCAATTTGTTACAATAATAAGTCCATTATGCACACTCCTCATCTTATAGTTGGGTAGAGAGGGAAAATACTTGATTGATGCCAACCTTGTAAATGAAAAACTTTGCCTACTCATTGGTTGGACACTCCACCACTAGTTGACACCACTAACACACACAAAAAGTCCAAGATACCCATAATATGTGCCCCACACCCAAGGGCTTAGACTACACCTCCATAAAATGTACCTTCAACTTTAAATGTCCCAAAATAGTAATATCCTAACCCTAGCCTATTTGTTAGATTTTTGTAACTTTCTCCTTAACTAACATTTGTTTTTAACTATTTAATCAATATAGCATATACTCTCTCTTGTTTTCACCCACCTAGTATACAAGAACACTTATGTTTTTAATACAACCAAGTTAAGAGGGCATGTTTCTTTCTTACACTTAAATATTTTCAATACAGCCAAGTTAAGAGCACATGTTTCCTTTACAAATTCCAAAAGTATAACATGTCTATCTCTATAAACTAACAACAAAATCATTGCATAAAAAAGGTAAGCTTAAAATTAAATTAAAATTAGATTATTATTATTATGATAAATACACCAAATATGGAAAAATTGTTTTCAAACACAACCATAAAAAAAGTGTTAGTTTATCAAATACAACTACAAACTTATTAAGCCAGCCTAGATCCATCTTAACCCGAATCTATCAAGCGCCGAGAGGGATCCAATCTATCGATGTGCAAACCTCTTTTTTGGCGCTTGGTAGATCCAGGTTAAGATGGATCTAGGTTGGTTATATAATACTATATAATATCTATATTTGTATCTATGTGTCTCTTTCTTATTCCCTCTCTCTATCTCACCCCCCAAACATACACACTCTCTCTCCATATCTATCTTTCTCTCCCTCCCTCTTCCTCTTCACCTCTCTCTCTCCCCTCTATCTCTCCTCTCTCCATCGCTCCCTTGTCACTCCCTCTCTCTCTCTACCTTTCTCTCTCTATGCCTTTCTTCTTCCTTCCCTCTCTCTCCCCCTCTAACTTCATCTCTCTCTCCTCTCTCTCCCTTTCTCTCTCACCTCCCTCTATCCCCCCATCACTCTCTCGCTCTCCCCCTTTATGTTGGGTCCCTATAATACTAGTGATTACCCCATTACTATTGTAGTTATACCCCTTATTTATATTTTTGTGCCCCTATTACCCCCATATTGTTATTTCTGTGCCCCTTAGAATCCCTCTATTGTTATTTTTGTGGCTTTATATTATTATTGTTAGGTCGACTGGATTATATTGTGACTCCTTAGACTCCTATATATAGAAAGGAGGTTTTGTCATTTGTATCATCCAAGAATTGTTCATTTATGTAATGTAAAGGAGGTTGCCCCCTCGAAGAGGCTGAATTCTAAGGCGTTGATCTATCTTTTCTTGAGCTGGTTTCATAACATTTGGTATCAGAGCTTTGGATTCTAGGGTTTCGCTGCTCCAAACAGGTCATCGTGGCATTTTCGCTATAACGTTTTTTCTGTGATGTTTCAGAAGTCGCAAAAAAAAACCCATTTGAGAAGAATTGGCGCTGAACCTTGGGTCCGAATTTCAGAGCTTTTTGCATGATATTTTCGGAGATATGATTTGAGGAAGTTGGCCTTTTTGCAGACTCCTGAATTACATTCAAAACAGGTGACCTGGGGAAAATCGTCATAACTCTCTCTCTAAGGATCGGATTGAAATTTCGTAAAAAGGTACAGAAAGAGGACGGACTTTAGTTTCTTGTGTGTGTGTTTCAGATTCAAAGGTTGAAACAGTGACTTGTGGCACGTCGTACAAGTTTGCTCTACTGAACCAGTCTAAAAGCAAGTCACTGTGGGAGATTTCACATAACTCTTCCTTGGAGAATCCAATTTGGCTCAGACTTGTGGCATTGGAAAGAGGACGCAGAAGGCTACTACAGGTTGCAACCTCAGAATAGGATGATCTAAAATTACAGAGATACATCAGATTCAATATCAGGCTTCTATAAAGTGAAAAAAGGTGTGTAGTTTTTTTTTTATTTTTGTGTAAGCTTGGTTTAACGGAATTCAAAGGGCATAGTAAAGCATTATTATCGGTAACTGATGCCCCGAGGAAAGAAAATGCAAACACCTAGTAAGGAACCTGAAAGCTCTAGCATGACTCATGAAGAAGAGGAAGAAATGCTACATGATATATCAAAATTACAAGAACAAGTGCAACATATGTCACGCTCACAAAAGCTAACAGAAGCTAAGATAAATGGCGTGGAATCTAAGATAAATGGCGTGGAGTCTAAGATAAAGGGCATGGAAGCTAAGATGGATGATTTGAAGACAGATTTGAAGACAAACATGGCAGATTTGAAGACAGACATGGCAGATTTGAAGGCAGATTTGAAGGCAGATTTGACAAATTTTCTACAAGAAATACTTACTAATGGTGAAAAGGTTGTAAAGGAAACTCATGATGTGAACAAAAGTAATGTTAATCATGATTCCATAGACTCTAATGTTGGATCGAAGACCCACCATATTCCAAAAATCGATATGAGGAAGTTTGATGGCAAGGATCCCGCCACATGGATATTACAGATGGAGCAGTTCTTCGATCTCAATAATGTGCAAAACACACAAAAGGTACGTATGGCAACTTTATATTTGGAACCAAATCAGTTTGTATGGTATCAATGGCTTTGCTCTCGTAAACAATTTATCACTTGGGCAATTTTTACGGAAGAATTGATAGCACATTATGAGGATACAAAAAGCAACACTTTTTTTAGCCAATTGATAAGTCTCAAACAAAAGGGTTCAATAATGGAGCACATTGAGGAGTTCCAAAAATTGAACATAAGGGTAAAAGATATTCCAGAGGAGCATAGGATTGATGTGTTCATAGGGTCTTTAAAGGATAATATCCAACATGATGTGCGCCTTTGGGAACCTGATTCATTAGAGAAGGCATTCAGGTTAGCAAGAAAAATGGAAAGCAAAATTATGGCAACTAGGAAGCATACCATTCACAACTATAAAGACGGAAGTGTTGTTGCCCATAGTCTTCCACAACCTACAAGGTTGACACCACAACAATTGGAAGAAAAAAGAGCAAAAGGGCTTTGTTACAATTGTGATAGCAAATACACAAAAGGTCATAAGTGTGCTGAGAAGAAATTATTCTACATAGATTGTGAAGAGGAAGAAGAAAAGGAGCAAGAAAGGTCAAAAGAAGAGGATATATTCCAGGAACAAAGCCTAGATGAAGAACAAATAAATCCGACCATATCTTGTAATGCATTGGCGGGAATTACCACTCCTCAAACCATCAAGATAGAAGGACAAATCAAGAAGAAAAAGGTAATAGTGTTGATTGATTCAGGAAGCACCCACAATTTTATTCATTGTAGGGTAGCAAAAGAATTGAATTGCTTCCTATATCCAGCACCAGAGTGTCAAGTGATGATTGCAAATGGAGGAACAATAAATTGTTCTGGAAAGTGCCATAATATCAAGCTATCCATGGGAGAATATGTATTGACTAGCCCAATGCTTTCCATTCCAATGGGAGGTGCTGATGTTGTACTAGGAGTCCAATGGCTACAATCCTTGGGTACAATAGCTTTTAATTTTCAAGAACTTTTCATGAAATTTTCTATGGAAGGAAAGGAAGTTGAATTAAGGGGTATTGCAGGGAAACCAGGAAAGATAATCAGCTCTAATGGCATGACAAAGCTTCTAAAAAAGGAGCAAAGAGGTGTAATTGCACAATTATGTTCGCTAGATGTTTCCACATTGGAATCATCTATTTCTCCAGATCTCCAAAAAGTCCTGGACAATCATTCCAAGGTATTTGAGACTCCCAAAGGTCTCCCACCTATGCGTGATCATGATCATGCTATTCATCTGATTCCAGGAAGTGTTCCTCCAAACATCAGGCCGTACAGATATCCCTATGTCCAAAAAAGTGAAATTGAACGTATGGTTGCAGAAATGCTAGAGGCTGGTATAATTCAACCAAGTCAAAGTTCTTTCTCAGCTCCAGTAGTATTGGTGCACAAGAAGGATGGATCATGGCGCATGTGTCCAGATTATAGGGAGCTCAACAAGCTCACTATTAAAGATAAGTTCCCCATTCCTGTCATTGATGAATTACTGGATGAATTGCATGGATCAATTTACTTCACCAAGTTGGATCTTCGTTCGGGATATCATCAAATCAGAATGAAGATTGAAGACATTCCGAAAACGACATTTAGAACTCATGAGGGTCATTATGAATTTTTGGTCATGCCTTTTGGCCTTACCAATGCACCTTCAACATTTCAAGGTTTGATGAATTCAATTTTCAAACCATTCCTTAGAAAATTTGTGTTAGTATTTTTTGATGATATACTAATCTACAGCAAGTCTTGGAAGGATCATGTTGAACATGTTGACAAGGTGCTACAACTATTGGAGGAGAAACAATTATATGCAAAAAGATCCAAATGTTTCTTTGGAGTCCAGGAGGTGGAATATTTGGGTCATATTGTATCTCATGAAGGAGTTAAGGTAGACCCTAGCAAAATTAAAGCCATTAAGGAATGGAAAATCCCCACATCCATAAAGCATCTGCGAGGATTTCTTGGGTTGACAGGGTATTATCGCAAGTTTGTTAAGAATTATGGGAGAATAGCAGCACCTCTAACAACATTATTGAAGAAAGATTCATTTTCATGGACTCCGGAAGCAACAAAGGCCTTTGAACATCTTAAAGAGGCAATGTGCCAAGCACCGGTCTTAGCTACACCGGACTTCACAAAAACCTTTATTGTGGAATGTGATGCTTCAGGAAATGGAATTGGTGCTGTTCTAATGCAAGATGAAAGACCCATTGCTTTTGAAAGTCGTCCAATCAAGGGAAAGTTTTTAAGCAAAGCTATTTATGAGAAGGAAATGTTGGCAATACTCCATGCACTTAAGAAATGGCGACCCTACCTAATGGGAAGACACTTCAAGGTAAAAACGGATCATGATAGCCTTAAATACTTTTTAGAACAAAGATTATCCTCTGAAGAGCAACAAAAGTGGGTCACAAAGATGTTGGGTTATGACTTTGAAATCATCTACAAAAAAGGGAAGCAAAATGTGGTGGCAGATGCACTCTCAAGAAAGGATGAGGATGTGGAAGCATTGTTGTGTGCCATTTCTATTATCCAACCAGATTGGATAAACGAAGCAAAGGAGGAATGGAAGAATGACGAAGAAGTGTGGGCACTTATTCGAAAGCTACAACAAGATTCCAGTACTTCTGATACATTTAGCTGGCAAAATGATTCGTTATGGTACAAAGATCGCTTATACCTCTGTAAGAATTCCCAGCTAAAACAAAAGATTCTTATGGAATTGCACACTTCTCCCTTAGGAGGGCACTCAGGATTTTTAAAAACTTACCACAGGGTTAAGAAGGAATTTTTTTGGGATGGCCTTAAATCAGATATTCAAAAGTTTGTGGCGGAATGTTTGGTTTGCCAACAAAATAAAGTTGAAACAATTAAGACACCGGGTCTATTACAACCTTTATCCATTCCAAGCCAACGTTGGGAGGAGGTTTCAATGGATTTTATCACAGGTTTACCCAAGTCTGAGGGAAAGAGTGTCATCATGGTGGTAGTTGACAGACTTACCAAGTATGCACACTTTTGTGCATTATCACATCCATTTAAAGCCAGTACAGTTTCTACTGCATTTATGGAAACAGTTCAAAAGCTACATGGAAACCCAAAGATTATTGTAAGTGACAGAGATCCCATTTTCACTGGAAATTTTTGGACAGAATTATTTTCTTGTCTTGGTACTCAGTTAGCTCATAGCTCATCTTATCATCCTCAATCTGATGGGCAAACTGAGATAGTAAACAAATGTTTGGAAGGATATCTTCGTTGCTTTGTATCTGATAAACAGACACAATGGGTCAAATGGTTGCCTCTGGCTGAATGGTGGTATAACACTTCCTTCCATACAGCAACAAAAATGACCCCATTTATGGCACTTTATGGGTATCAACCACCATCCATCACATCATATTTAAGAGAAAATTCTAAGGTTCAGGCAGTGGAACATCACATCGAACATCAACAACAAGTCCTCCAACTCTTAAAGGATAACCTCGTGTTGGCACAAAATAGAATGAAACAACAGGCAGATCAACATCGCAGTGAAAGAAGTTTTGATGTAGGTGATTGGGTATTCCTACGGCTACAACCATATAAGCAAATGTCCCTAAAGCAAGCTAAGAAGGATAATAAATTATCACCAAAGTATTATGGTCCGTACAAGGTGTTGGAAAAGATTGGTACTATGGCATACAAATTGGAGCTTCCTGCAGCTTCTCGATTGCACCCAGTTTTCCATGTTTCATGTTTAAAGAAGGTTATAGGCGACAAGCTCCCAGTTCAAACAATATTGCCAGAACTTGACGAGGAAGGAAAAATTATATTGGAACCGGAAGCAGTCACAGAAACAAGAACTCGACAGCTACGAAATCGATCAATTTCAGAGTATCTTATCAAGTGGAAGAACTTATCCGCTGAAGATTCCACATGGGAGGATGAGAATTTTATGCAGAAGTATCCAGAACTACTCAAGCGTTGAGGACAACACTTTTTTGAAGGAGAGGGGCATGTTGGGTCCCTATAATACTAGTGATTACCCCATTACTATTGTAGTTATACCCCTTATTTATATTGTTGTGCCCCTATTACCCCCATATTGTTATTTCTGTGCCCCATAGAATCCCTCTATTGTTATTTTTGTGGCTTTATATTATTATTGTTAGGTCGGCTGGATTATATTGTGACTCCTTAGACTCCTATATATAGAAAGGAGGTTTTGTCATTTGTATCATCCAAGAATTGTTCATTTATGTAATGTAAAGGAGGTTGCCCCCTCGAAGAGGCTGAATTCTAAGGCATTGATCTATCTTTTCTATCTTTTCTTGAGCTGGTTTCATAACACTTTAACTTCATCTCTCTCTCCTCTCTCTCCCTTTCTCTCTCACCTCCCTCTACCCCCCCATCACTCTCTCTCTCTACCTACTCCATCTTTGTGTCTCCCTCTCTCTCTCTTTCCCTTCTCTCACTATCTTTATCCCCACCTATTCTCTCTCTCCCCTCCTCTCTTCTCTCCCTCTCTCTCTACCCATCTATCCCTTGTCACTCGCTCTCTTTCCACCTCTATCTCCCTATGCCTTAGTTCTTTCCTCCCTCTCTCTCCAGCTCTATCTCCCTATGCCTTAGTTCTTCCCTCCCTCTCTCTCCCCCTCCAACTCCATATCTCTCTCCCCCACTCCCTTCTTCTGTTTCTCCCCTCTCTCTCTTCCTACCTCCTCTCTGTCTCCCCCATCACTCTCTCTCTCTCTCTCTCTCTCTCTCTCTCCATCTTTGTCACTATCTCCCTCCCCCTCTCTTCCCTTCACTTTGCTTGATATCATCACTTGGATCCTTAGTTAAGATAGATCTATGTTGGTTCTTACTAATATTTGTATTATATAAATTTCACATCTTTAAATGCAAAAGTATTCTTGTTTTTAACTTTATTAAAACCTTAATTTAATTTATATGGGAATAATTTTAGTAGTCGTGAGGATATATGGTTTGTATATATCTCAAAACTAATTACAACCCTTTTCCTATTAGCTTCAAATAAAAAATGTTATAAAATTAAATTAAATTAAAATATTTTTATTGTGAAATAAGTTATGGCTTTTGGGCATGTGGTATTGATAAGGCATGATATTGGCCCATGGTATTGTAACAAAGCCTATTTACAAGTTAATAATATCCATGGTAAAGTGGGGGTGAATATCGATGGTTAAAAATCTTGTCATATTGTTATAAAATATTTAGATTGTGAAATAAGATATGATTTTTTGGCATGTGGTATTGATAAGCCATGGTATTAGCCCATGCTATTGTAAAAAAGCCTATTCACAAGTTCATAATATCAATCAAAAAGTGGGGGTGAATATCCATGATTAAGAATCCTATCATATTCTTATAAAATATTTTGATTTTGAAATAAGTTATGTTTTTTTGGGTGTGTGATATTGATAAGCCATGGTATTGGCCCATGGTATTGTAACAAAGTCTATTTCCAAGTTAATAATATCCATGGTAAAGTGACAATGAATATTCATGGGTAAAAATATTTCATATTGTTATAAAATATTTTGATTGTGAAATAAGTTATGTTTTTAGAGCATGTGGTATTGATAGGCCATAGTGTTGGCCCATGGTATTATAAAAAAACCAATTTTTTACAAGTTGATAATATCACTATAAAGTTGCCAGTGAATATCCATGGTTAAGAATCTTGTCATATTGTCATGGTATTGGCTCATTGTATTGTAACAAAACCTATTCACAAGTTAATAACAAAATCAAAATATAACAAATTGAATTTTATTATTTTTATTATTAATTGAGCCAACATTTAGATTTTTGCACTCATCCCCATACTTTTGAATTTTATTATTATTATTATTCTTTAACTAGGCCCAAATTTATAATTGTTTACATACTTACATTACACCTACACATCTACTCTATACTCTATAAATATTGTATTTATTGTTTTTTAGGGAGGGAAATTTTAACATTTTTGAAAAAAAATCAGCCTTAATTTTGATGTAACAAAGCCCTCCTAATTCCAATCTTCATTTACTTTCTAAAACAAGTAGTATATTTTCAATTTTCATAGGGCGGAGGGAAAACTAGTAGATATTTTACCTTTCGCAAGGTAGGAGGGAAAGACATTGAAGAAAGTTGTGAATTAAATTTTCACTTTTCATAATGTGGAGTGAGGGAAAACTAGTAGCATATTTTTACTTTTAATATGGCAGGAGGGAAAATGAGATTGAAGAGAGTTGTGAATTAGGGTTTTACCAGTAGCAGATTGATATTGAACCCCACCCTTAGATCTTCAATCCATTAATGGCACCCAGGTATGTTTCATTTCTAACCTCACGGCATTTAAACCCCACTTTTAGTCTTCTTCCACACAGGGAGGAGTACACACAGCTCAGATCTCTGGTTCAAAATTCACTATTTTTTTCATCCTTGCTTTTAAGTTTATGAGTAGCATATTTTCACTTTTCACAGGGTAGGAGGGAAAACGAGATTGAAGAGAGATGTGAATTAAGGTTTTACCAGTAGCAGACTAATATCAAACCCCACCATTAGATATTCAATGCATTAATGGTGCCCATGTATGTTTCATTTCTAGGCTCGCTGCATTTCCACCCCACTTTTAGTCTTCTTCCACACAAGGAGGACTGGTTCAAAATTCACTATTTTTTTCATCCTTTCTTTTATGTTTAAGACTAGCATATTTTCAGTTTTCACGGGGTGGGAAGGAAAATGAGATTGAAGAGTGTTGTGAATTAAGGTTTTACCAGTAACAGACTGATATCGAACCCCACCATTGGATCTTCAATCCATTAATGGAGCCCAGGTATGTTTCATTTCTAACCTTGTTGCATTTCCACCCCACTTTTAGTCTACTTACACACAAGGAGGAGTACGCCCAGGTATGTTTCATTTCTAACCTTGTTGCATTTCCACCCCACTTTTAGTCTTCTTACACACAGGGAGGAGTACACACACCTCAGATCCCCCACCATTGGATCTTCAATCCATTAATGGCACCCATGTATGTTTCATTTCTAACCTCATTGCATTTACACCCCACTTTTAGTCTTCTTCCACACATGGAGGAGTACACACACCTTAGATCTATGGTTCAAAATTCACTATTTTTTTCATCCTTGCTTTTAAGGTTACGAGTAGCATATTTTCACTTTTCATAGGGCGGGAGAGAAAAAGAGATTGAAGAGAGTTGTGAGTTAAGTTTTTACCTATTCAGTCCATTAATGGCATCCAGGTATGTTTCATTTCTAACCTTGCTGCATTTCCACCCCACTTTTAGTCTTCTTCCACACAAGGAGGACTGGTTCAAAATTCCCTATTTTTTCATCATTTCTTTTAATTTTAAGAGTAGCATATTTTCACTTTTCATAGGGTGGGATGGAAAACGAGGGAACATATGTAAAAGCATATGTATTTTTCCTTCTTTTATGGTTTGTCTCTATAGCGTTTATTTTACTGGGTGTACATTTTATGCATCTCAAAATTTCTCTTTAGGAAATCCTATTTTTATTCTTTCCAAGAAAAACTCTCCGGGGAATCCCAATGGATGTTTCCCCACATTCATGGATGGCATCCCTGGTAAACCCATTGGCATTGACTAGTGCACCTCACCCAAGGATTTCAAACATGGCACCTACCAGCATAGAACTAGCCAAATACCCAATAACATTAATGACATTCCGCGGGGCTAATCCCTTGGGCTCAATAAATCATAATCAACTACACTATTTTCCATATTAACATATTGATCCTATTTAACATTTTGTTAGAGTAACCATAACAATCCAAGCTTGTTCCTATTTTTATTTTGGTTTTTAATTCCTTCTTTGGTGTGGTGACAACTTTATATGACTGTAGATGTTTATTTTTGTGAGAGTATATGTTGAAAAGTAGATGCTCTCTTACATTCTACCTTGTCTGTTATGTATTGATGGAGTTCAGTTTCATTAGTTGTGACCAAAGAACTGTGTCAGGCATGTATACAAGGATTCTTGTATCACTATTTATAAACTGAACATTGTCCTTAAACAAGCAAAGTAGATCCTTAATGCTACATGTTTGTATCTCAGGGAACTTCCAATCCTAATAAATGAGGTGAAATTTAAGTGTTTCCAGAATCCAAATATCAGGTTTTGTGAATTCACTCATATATGGTCCTGGAAAAGCGAAGTGAAATTTAATTATTTCCAAATCTTAAGTTCTGTGAATTCACTCATATTTGGTGCTAGAATCTTTTGAGAAAACAAGAAGAATTTCTTTTAGTTGCATTCAAATTTTCCAAAAATAATACTAAATTTCTCCCTGACTAAAATTCTCCCTGAAATAGCTTTAGGATTGAAAATTTGTAAATATTTTTAGGGAAACAACCCAAAATACTTTTTCCAAATTAGAGTGTTATAGCACTAGGTACTAAAACAGTCTTCTATTTTCTGCTGCAAATGTCTGATAGAGTCTTCCCAGAAACTGGTAAGAAAATTAGGTAGATGTGCTGGACAGACTAAATAATTTTTAATGAATAATCACTTAACATAAATGATATATTAGGTTGCATAAATATATAACTTAGAAGCATGAAATGAAGAAAAAATCTCAATGAGATTGACATATTATTTTGAGTTGAATGAGGCCAGGAATAACTTTGACTAGAGGGTGTTAAAAATGGCATAATTTTTTTCTCATTGGATAGATTTAGAACTAAAAATCAACAGTTTTCTTTCTTGCATAACTTGGGAAGATTTTTGTATCTCAAGTCTCAACCTTATTGAATAATATGGTTTATGCCTTACAATGTTGAGATATGTTGTGATACCACTTGCTAGTAACCTAAACACTTTGGATGAAATTTTAGTTATGAATTTTACTTGCAAAAGATATAAGGGAAAATATAGATTAATTGTCCCTTGTGTAGAATTTCCTTAAAATTCTGCTACTACTTGAATGAATAAATCCAAAACTAATTGTTGCATGAAGACAAAAAATATCTCTACCAATTTGTATTGGAATAGAATAGAAATAAAACACAATCACACTATAGAAAAAAAAACAAAATTTTCTAGGGAGCCCAACTGGGAAAACCCTCTGCTAGTTGTAGAAATTTAAAATACTATCCATATTAGACTTTAAGATGCCTTCTTCAAGACCAGGTTCATCGATGCTTATTGATTTCCATATTCATTTTCATAAGAATTAGGGTTGTTGTCCGTCAAATCAGAGTAGCTAGAAAGTGTCTCTTTGATTTCAGAAAGCAGATCAGGATCAACTTCATCCAAGAATCCCCTAGAAGGCTCATCAGTAGCAAGAAGAAAGGTATTTTTTTATTTTATTTCATCACATGCATCCATAATAATCACTAATTTGTCTTCATTTTTTTCAAAGTTGTTTTCAATGTTAGATGCAAAAGGTAATTCAGTATGATATAATCCTTAGGTAACCAACCTCAAACATATTGTTGGCTAATTTACGTTTTTTGAAGTTGATTGAGTTTGAGTTTTATCATGAAACTACTAGAAGCGTACTAGAATGGGTGAGTGATTATCTTGATAACAATGTTATGGTTTGATCTATTCCTTGAAAGGAACTTATAGTTGATGGTAAAAATTTCACATTCCTTTCATTTTTTTACCTTCACATATAACAAATATCTTTATGTTATAGTCTCTAGCTAGATATATATAGTAATTTCCACTCAAAAGTTGGATGCCATCATTTTGGAGCTTGAGCTTACTCAACTTACCTTTGTTTGAGTTGAAAATGTCATTAGATCTCATTATATTGTCTATTGCAAAGCATGAATCCAATTTACCTTTGTTTCAGTTAAAATTGTAATTAGATCTTGATATATCATCTTTTGTAGAGAATGAATCCAATTTATCATAGTCCATTTGCTTTAGGTATAACAAAGCTACTTTAATTCATTAAACTTTTCATATTCTATTTGTTGATTGTGATTATGCAGGCCACATCTACATTGGAAAAGGGACATATTTAATGAAGTGTGGAAGGAGAGGGAAGCTTCAACTATGTCCTTTCAAACTTTCTAAGGTATGTAATAAATTTTTTAAAAAACTCTCCATAGAATGTTGTGCTTTAACTTTTTCTTTTGATAATGGATTATTTATGTGATCTCCCCTCTCTTACACATAACTAGAGTCCAGACATGCATGATTTTTTGGGATATGTGGACAATGGCCAGATTTACGCTAACCATTTATCTAAAAATTTACATTGTAGAAGATCAAGCATTTACAGTTGAATATTTCCTTGCCACTAAATTAGAGCTGAAGAGTCAGACTCCTATTTTTCAGGCATATACCTCACTTTTAAATCAATTTATTGATGACTCTGTATAGACCTTCCATGGGAGGGAAAAGAGTGATCAATACCATTGCTTAATCTTTCTGCAGACCAAGTAAAGATTCCAGATGTGTATAAATTAGTGGCTCCTTGGAGAATCCCAAGAGTGGCGTATTGTAGCAACAAGAAATTCATTTATTTTGAGTTCTTCATTAGTGCATTGATAGCATATTGTTTATTCCATACAATACCTCAACAGTGTATGATCAAATTACAGTTAAGCATGTCATAATATTTTGATTTACCCTCTTTTAGAGGGAAACTAGAGTGTGTGTCAAGATTGCACATCACAATTGTATCATGTAAAGTTTACCTGGGACAAGTTTTGTGGATCTAAGCAGCAAGATACTTGTTGGAATTTAAGAGGCAACAATACTACAAAGTGGGAAAGAGGTTTCACAGTTAACCTGGATTTCACATTATGGTTGGAGTCAGTTTGTTGGCAAGATGTTGGATACCCCAAATTCCTTTTTATGACTGAGTGCAAGATTGAATCCTTCGACATATTCCTCACTCAATTGTCATTAAGTGTTGGGTTTTCTCAGAAGTGTTGCACACCTATAAACTTTACTAGAGTTTTTCTTGAGTCTTCAGAGATGGTTAGGTTTTCAAAGCACACACATATAAGAAGAGGAGAAATAATATGCTCGACTAATTTGAAGTTATCTACCTGTGAATAGGGTGTTCCTATTCATAAACCTGATGACTCGCTCTACTTTTTTCTAGTGAACAACTTTGGGACTTGCCATGAATCATGAGACAATTCCAACCCCATAACTATAAAGTTCTTATTTAAATCTATACCCAATAGATTAGAATCTGTACAAGGAAAGCTCCATTATTGTTTCAAAAGAACCTACAATTGACTTGTACCATGCTATTTAATATTTTTTGTATTTATTCGCATCCTTCGTCTGTGACATAAATATGCAACATGCTACCTTGCATTTTCTATACTAACACTCCTAAAAAATAATAACGTATGCCCAAATATATCATCTCAAATTATCTACGTAGCTCACCTTTTGTTTTTTCAATTATCGAAGTTGTTACCTATATTGATGAGAACTTCTACAACCGATACCAAAGTGACAATATATGTTATAGTTTTATCTGTGTTTCTTTGAAGATGTTTCTCCTTCAGTAGAGCAGCAATACACTCTAGTTTCCATTTAGGGGAGAAGTGTACCTAGTAGCAACCTTGGCCTATGTGTAGATGGGTTGAATGCACATTAGACTCTATTTGTTGTTTTGAAGGTGTTTCTACTTCAACAATACTTCATCATAGTAGATACTTTCAGTCAGCACCTTTAGTAGATGCATGCAGCCTCGGGATACATGTTGTAGATTATAGTTTTCCTATGAGGTTGTAGTAGCGATGAAAGAAGTGCATCAATTTTAGGAATATTTAGTATGCTTTTATAGTTTGACTTAGATGCTCACTTTTCTTAATTTAGGTGCTTTTCTTAGTTCTGTTTTATGCACAGATTTATCTTTAAGAAAAGTGCACAATAGAGAAGGGTTCTATATTTTAAGCAGGGGACACACTTCTAGGTAGGAGGTACTTTATTCTAGGAATATTTTTCCATGCAAGTTAGGTGATTTATCCGAGAACCCCAAAAGGCGTTATTGTAGCAATAAGAAATTCATTTATTTTGAGTTCTTAATTAGTGCATTGATAGTATATTGTTTATTCCATGCAATACCTCCATATTGTGTGATCAAATTACAGTTAAGATTGTCACAATATTTTGACTTACCCTCTTTTAGATGGAAACTAGAGTGTGTGTCAAGCTTGCACGTCACAATTGAATCATGCAGGGTTTACCTGACACGAGTTTTGTGGATCTAAGCAACCAGATACCTATTGGAATTCAAGAGGGAACAATACTACAAAGTGGGAAAGAGGCTTCGTAGTTAACCTGCATTTCACATTATGGTTGGAGTCGGTTTTTTAGCAAGATGTTGGATACCCCAACTTCCTTTTTATGACTGAGTGAAAGATTGAATCCTTCGACATATTCCTTGCTCAATTGTCATCAAGCGGTGGGTTTTCTTAGAAGTGATTCACATTAAACTTTTCCAAAGTTGTTATTGAGTCTTTGGATGTGGTTATCTTTTCAAAGCACACACATACAAGAAGAAAAGAAATAATATGCCCAACTAATTTGAAGTTATCTTCCTGCAAATAGGGTGTTCCCTTCCATAAACCTGACGACTCTCTCTACTTCTTTCTAGTGAACAAATTTGGGACTTTTCATGAATTGTGAGACAATTTCAACCCCATAACTATCAATTTCTTATTTAAAGTTATACCCACTAGATTAGAACCCACACAAAGAGAATTGCATTCTTGTTTCAAAATAAGCTGCAATCGACTTATACCATGCCATTTAATATTTTATGTATTTCTTCGCATCCTTGGCCTATGACATAAAGACGCAACAAGTTACCTTGCATTTTCTATGCTAACACTCCTAACAATAATAAAGTGTGTCCAAATCTGTCATTTCAAATTATCTATGCATCTCACCTTTTGGTTTTTCAATTATTGAAGTTGTTGCCTATATTGATGAGATCATAGACAACTGAGGCCATAGTGATAATATCTGTTATAGTTTTATCCATGTTGCACTAAAGGTGTTTTTCCTTCAACAGCACTACAATACATTGTAGTTTCCATTCAGTGGAGAAGTGTACCCAGTAGCAACCTTGGTCTGTGTGCAAATGGGTTGAATTCAGAATAGACTTTATCTATTGCTTTGAAGGTGTTTCTCCTTCATTAGTACTTCATCTTAGTAGATCCTTTAATCTACACCTTCAACAAATGCATATAGCCTTGGGGTACATGCTATAGATTCTAGTTTTGCTGTGAGGGTATAGGAACAATGAAAGAATCACATCAATTTTAGGCATCTTATAGTTGTTGTATGAAAGCATGCTTGTCTAGTGTTTCCCAAACTTATATAGAGCCATATTTATTATACTTTTATAGTTTGACTTAGATGCTCACTTTTCTTAATTTAGGTGTTTTTCTTAGTACTATTTTATGCACAGATTTATCTTTAAGAAAAGTGCACAGTAGAGAAGGGTTCTATATTTTGAGCAGGGACACTCTTCTAGGTAGGAGGTACTCTATTCTAGGGAGCTTCTTTCATGCATGTTAGGTGCTTTATCCTAGACAGAGTTCCAAGTCCTTGCCTCCTTAAAAAAGTCCCTTCCAGACAAGACATCAGTGGATAGAGTTCCAAGTCCTTAAATTTTCCAAAAACCCAACTGAACCTAGCTATCTAGCCTAAAATCCTTTACATTCCAGTCATATCTTGGCTCTGATTTCATAGAGAGAGCCCTCTCTGGTTTGGTATGGCTAGATATCAAACTAAAAGCTTGGTATGTGGTTACCTCTGTCGATCTCTTCATTAGCCTGGGACATTATGGAGGATAACAGAGGGCATGACAACTAGGGAGTGCCAAGGTGTTTTAGTGAATGTAAGGTTCCCAAGTCATGGAAAAATGCAATGCTATTTGTGAGGTCATGACTTCCAAGTTCTGTTAGGTAATGTTAGGGCATGCTAAGATGTGCCAGATAGTACGAAGACATGTCAAACAAGCTAAGATGTGCCAACTGCTAAGGCATGTAAAGATGTACAATGTTTCCAAGTCCCCGCCTCGTCTTCTACCATATGATATCCACTTATGACATTTCCTTTACAATATTTGGTGCATTTGATAGTTATAGGTCATTTATAGCTTATAAATGTCTTCAGAGTTTCACTTTTAATTCAATATTCAATTGAACATATTTATTTTCTTATACACAACTATTTGTCCCTCCACCCAATTTTCATAACTTCAATAACCATTAGGTAGGGACCTACATCTTTGATGTTTCTTTTCTTGTTTAGTAAAATATTGTTGAGACTTTAATTTATTGAAAGTTTTAGAATTTAGAATTTATAAAGTTTCAAGTTCTAATTTAAAAAAATACAATTCTTTAAAGGGTGCTAGCTCAATGGAAGAGCACCTACTTTATAAGTAGGAGGTTGGTGGTTCAATTCCATCATGCCCTGACATCCATATGGAATGGTGATGATCAATTTTTGGTGACGGAGGCTCTTTTGACCATCACTAATGAGCTTTGGTGAAATTTTTTTACCCTGACCAAAAAATATGAAATGGTAATGGTCAACGAACGCCACCATATATATGCATCAACAGTGACGACCCTAAAAGTTTCGTAACCATAAATCATTGTTGTTGATATGAAATGGTGACGGTCATTGTCCATCATTATAGTCATTATTCATGATGGACATTGAATATCACCACAACACCTATACTTCTAGCAATGCAGCTTTTGGTGACAGTCAATGAACATCACCATATAGGCACCAATAGTGACGGCCATTAAAGATCCATCACAATCAATCATTATTGCTCATATGAAATGGTTGTGGTTACTATCCGTCATTATAAAAAATATTCATGATGGACATTGAATGTCACCATAACACCTATACTTTTGGTGACGCCACCTTTGGTGACATTCAGTTTTTCGTGACCGAGGCTATGGTCCGTCACCATTGCTCATATGCAATGGTGACAGTCACTATCTGTCATTATAAATCATTATTGTTGATGAACTTTGAATGCCACTACAACACCTATACTTTTGGCGATGCCACCTTTGGTGACGTTCAGTTTTTGGTGATGGAGGCTATGGTCCATCACCATTTCTCATATGAAATGGTGACGGTCGTTATCCGCCATTATAAATAATTATTGGTGACGGACTTTGTATGTCACCACAACACTTATACTTTTGGTGATGCCACCTTTGGTGACGTTTAGTTTTTTGTGACGAATGCTCTTTTGACTGTCACCAATGAGCTTATGGTGACATTTTTTGCCCCTCACCAATGTCCTTTTTTCTTGTAGTGAATATCATAAAAAAGCCACTATGAACTTATCCAAGTAAGGGCGCAACACATCATTCATAAGGCACATAAAAGTTGCAGGTGCATTGGTAATCCCAGAGGGAACTACCATGAACTTGTAATTCCCATCCCTCATTATGAATTTTGTTTTATGGATATCCACATCCTTTATGTGTACCTGATGATAACTTGATATTATATCAATCTTAGAGAAGATTGTTGCTCCTCTCAACTGATCAAATAAATCATTAATTTGTAGTAATGGATACATGTTCTTTCTAGTCACCTTTTTTAGTTTCCTATAATCAATGCACAACCTGAGGGTGTCATCTTTTTTCTTCACGAGTAGAACTAGTGCTCCCCATGGAGACACAATTGGCCTTATGTAACCCTTGTCCAAAATCTCCTTGAGTTATAGCTTTAGCTCAACTAATTATAGGGTGCCCATTCTATATGGATCCTTTGATGATGGAGCTGCTCGTGGCACTAATCCAATAGAGAAATCCACTTTCTTATGAGGAGGAAGCATGGGTATCTCTTCCAAAAAAACATCTGAAATTTTATTTAAAACAAGGTATTTCCTTAGGATATCACTATCATAATTCTCATCATTACATTTAGCTTTAGCATTGTTAGATTTGCACAATAAATATAAGTTATCCCTTTTTGCAACTCCTCTTGGCTTGCATAGCTAAAATTAATCTCACCAAGGTATGTTTCAGATTTCCCTGTAATACTTTATGCTCTCCAACTTCATCCATGGATTCGATGGTCTTCTTAAAACAATCTACCTTTTTTTTATGTAGGTAAAATAAGTCCATACCCAATAGTATGTTATATGCTCCTAGTGGTAGCATGTTGAGGTTTGTAACCATTGGAAATCCATTCAATTCAATAGGGAAAGACATCACCCAATGCTCAATTCTTCTTTTTGTCCTTGTAGCTACTTCAACTAGCCAAGACTCATTGTGTCTTTCCTTCTTTAGTGTGCACCACCCAACAATGGCAAGATTGATGTAAGTGAAATTTCAAACAAGGTAAATAAAAAATGAAATGTTTTGGTCATACCTTCCATATTTCTAATATTGTTTGGATATAAACTTAGTGATTATCTATTGCTTCATAAATTATGGGTATATTTTGAGCCACTTCCTTGACTCTCTATGTTTCATATGCATTGTACAATCTCAAGATAGTGTGCTTGTGTTGTGGGAAATCTTTCCTCAAGTGATTTCCTCCACAAGTCCAACACTTAAATGGACCCTTCTCATAGCCATTGGATTCTTCTTGAGTAGAACAAACTTTGCTGGTAGCATTGGAGCTCCATTGATTTTCTTGGTTAACATGGTTCATACTTGCTCCCTTGGTTTCCTCTTTCCCTTTTCCTTTAAACTTGGTGTTTCCTTTGAATTTCCAATGTTATTTATACTTAGGCCTACACCGAGACTACTCATAGCAACACTATATCTTTTGAATTGCATCCTCTAATTCCTTTGGCTCATCAAACTTGATTATATCCTTGAAGGATTGTGGAAGTCCACTAATATACCTTTGAATCTTCACATTTTCTTCCTTAAGGTAGGGAACATAACTTATCATCTCTAAAAATTTGGTGGTGTACTCATCATCTGTCATTTATCCCAGTCTGAGTTCATAGAAGTCATTAGCCTCGTTGTCTATCTCTCATATAGATACGTGTTCCTAAAATACTCCCCAAGCTCCTTACAGGACAACTCTTCTTCCTTTATACCCTTTACATTTTTCAGATCTTCCCACCATATATCAACCTCGCCTTTTTGGATGAAATTAGCCACCTTCACTTTCATGTTCTCTAAATAGCTATGAATTCAGAAGAACTTCTTCATCCCTAGTAGACATGCTTCTGCATCCTCTAGTTTCTTCATCTCACCATCAAAGGTAGGAGGCTCAGCCTTCTTAAAATCCTATGGTACATACTCTATTTCCCTCTTCTTCCCATGATGATGATGTGGCCTTTTGTGAGAATCCTCATACTATTGTTATTGGGCTCTTAAATTATTTTTGGGAGTACTTAACAGAGTGCCTCCTTTCATGATGTCTTAACTTGACAATTCATGCCTCTTTCTAGATCTGCTATCATTTTCCCCATTGGTTGTTTCTTCTTCTCTAAAAGTAATTTGCATGTCCTTATGGTTGATCCCCAACTCATGTTGCCTCTACCTTTGCAGGTCTGATAGGCTTTGCAATATGGCTACATTGACCTTTGATTATTTCTCTTATGCCTTGACAAGCCTCTCATTGTTAGCCTTATAGATAATTTTTTCTTCTAAGCTTCTCAACATGTCCATCCAATTAGGAGAGTCTACCTCTATGTTTTCCAACTTATCTTTACTCTTCATTTGTCCTTCCTCCTTCACACCCTTGTAGTGATTGATAAAAGCTATATTGCATCATTTTACTATTCATTTCATGGTCATTTAGTTCTATATTGTACCATACTTTTCTATTCATGTGGTCTTTAACCTTCATCTATTGGATCTTAGTGTTTCCTTATGTGTTATCACACACACACATAACTATTACATTTAAAAAAAAATCAATGCATAATAAACATTGTCCCCTTGGCTTCTTGTTGAATTTTGATGGTATAAAGCTAGTTGCAACATCACACCTTTGTTAGTACATTAATCCCAATGAAATCATGTCAAAACATTGGTAATATGCTACATGCAGATATCACAATAAAATACACCAAGTAGCAGATATAATCAATACATAAATAGATAGGTTTCTAATGCTCATTGCGAGGATTTAAGGCCTCACTGGATCTTCAAAGGTCTAGTGTTGAACCATCACTTGCTAATTATTATGATAGAGCCCTTCTAGTCCAAGTGTTGAAGTTGGAAGCTCTAATACCACCTTGTAACATACCCCCTACTATCCCTAACCCCAATTAAGGATAGAAGGAAGAAGTTACTATGATGACCCAACCCCCATCATCTTGTTATGTAAATGGGGTCTAAATTTTTTGACCTCATTATACTTCCTTAAAAATTAAAATGGATAGTGTCATTATGTTTGTCTCATTGATACCTTTACAACGATATCAAATTCACCTCAATCCAACTCCCTGATTGAAATATATGGTCAATTAGGGTCTTCACCAATCATATTGCGCCATGTCATCTCAACTTTCCATCTGTTCATCCACATTAGAGGCCACATGGTAGTTTTCGACCCACTCATTTCAGATCGTGAATTAGTCCCATTCTTATGCTACCCACTAATAATTATAACATAGTATATAAATATATGATTCATGTGTGTAGGTGTGGGCTCTATATGGCCACATCACCCCATTACATAGAACCACGGCAAGTTCCCATATTGTTCCTCGCTAAAACTACCAGATACATCCTCATTAGGCTATGTGGTGACACAAATCTCATTATGAGACTTAGTCTCCTCCCTTGATTTGTAACTAAACACATTCCCGCCACACATGACATTCATCCCATTGAAAAGACCCCACATGCCATGTCACCTGGGGACCTTAATCGCAATGGGTTCTACCAGGAGATCCATATAAATCTTTATGGAAAGGAGTCTAGGGTGATGTCATTGGTCCTAATCAGTGGGGTGATAACATCATCTATCATGCCTTCTTGTCCCATAACTTATAACTATGGTTTCCATTGAGGGTTGACAGTGACCCCACTCCCATGTAATCCTGGGGATTTGATCTCGAGAGTTCCCCCTTGTGCTCCATTCAAAATTCCCAAGGAGAAACATTTGTGGAAGAACCTTTGGGGTCATCCAATGGCCATGGATGCTTTCCCATTAATGGCATAAATTTACTTACGTGCCTATTCCCCGCTCTGAGTCACCTGACTTAGTAGGTTTGACACTCTTGTATCTTCCATGTCCTAATCTTCTAGCCTTGAGGAATTTGTAATATGAGAGTACTTGGGCCTTTCTGCCCTCAAAACTTATTCACGGTGGTTCTATGGCATGGAGCCTATTACTACTTGGTGTCAAGCCCTTATATGTTGAAACTTAGCTCCACTCAATCCACATTCACATTGATATTCATAATGCTTGAATATGGTGGTTTTTTAAGGACTTAGTTCAGCCTTTCCTGTGGTGTTTTTGATAAAATTTTGGGCCTAAGACCAACATTTGGCATTCCATACCTATGGGTTCATAAGTCCCTCCACCTACAGTCGGTGGAACATTTATACATATACACATATGTATTATATATAGAGATACAAATGAGTGAAATATATTCTAAGATTAATTATGAACCATCCCGACGTAGATTTACACATTTACATACTGGCATAAGCAAGCTTATTAACATAATAACCAAAGATCTCAAACATTTCAATGAAAGAACCCAATTATAAATAGAGATTACCCATATCTTCAAACTCAGGAAATTGAGGTTAATTTTCAAGAACACAAATATTCATAAGGAATGAGTCATTCCATAAAATATTTACAATAGATAACAATATTTCTTACTCATGTAGGAAAAAAACACTAATCTGCATTAACTTGGCATTCATTTAGTACAATAATGGATACCAAAATAATCACAAGCACATAAGAGATCTAGAAACTGATAATGGGACTCTAACTCTCCACCCAACCATAGACAAGCTACAACCACTATTAGTTGTAGTTGTCACCCCTGAGCTAGATTCTAGTGCTTGAGGTGGAGTTATTTTGAGGGGAAACTTTAACCAATATGGACAATCGAAAAAGGATGTCAGGATACCATATTACAAAGAGTCTTATATCACTTTCACGAGAAGAGAGTCCACATCAAAGGAAGTTTCATTAGTAAATAAGCTACTAATATTTAAAAACTTCACCTCTCCAAGCAGTTCATTGGTGAGTCAAGTACCAACACCTCAGCCCTAAGGAAACTCCTAGTCATTCATCAGCCTTCACAAGCACCTGAGTGTCTCTTCCCAGTATTGTAGGTTCATCAATCCACAATCTTACAGTGGGTTCTTCAACCTTTAGGAATGTTGCTACTCTCTACAATGTTTTTGTAACAACACCAGTTAAAAATTCATGTAAAAAGATATAAGACCAAGGTCATGGGACATGTATTCCAAGTTGAATGGTTAGAAAAACATCCTAGTGGGTCTTCGTTTGGTTTATTATGGCTAAGGAAATTGACAAAGGAAAAGGAAAAGTCTTTGGAAAGGAATGAGGCATTAATTGGAATTTAATTTATGAAAATAAAGGAAATTAGGAGAAATGGAAGGCGGAAGGTCACATGTTGCATGTGATGAGGAAATTGAAGGAAATTAATGGAAATTTGAAGAAAATAGAGGCCTCATTAATAAAAAGGCTTCTGAGGATCAATTGGTACCTTTTTTAGTTCAACTTTGGATCTCTCTCTGTATTCTCTCTCACTCACACTCTTAGACACATAGAGTTTTCTTGGATCACTTTAGCTTTGGATCAATGAAATAAAGGATCAAGCAAGGAAGAGTAGGATCAAGTAACTACAACAAGATTATTTGGAGGTATCAATTTTCATGTGTGATTCCTTTCTATATTTGACATGCATGGTACATTCATGTGTGTATTTGGTTCTCTTGCTGTCATTGGCATGGGCTTTCCCAGGTGTGACAATGTTCTTTAGCCTTGCCTTGCCATTTTTGGAAAGCCATGTTGTGATGCATTCTCTTGTATTTGGTTGAGCTAGATTATTGCATGGTTTCAAAACTGAGTGAGGTGGTCTCTGAAATAAACAACACATGGCCTAGGAATCCTTGAACTGTATTGGGATTGTGGTAAAGCCAAATCTTTTGTGTCTCAGTGGGCCTAGGAATCCTCAACTGTTGTATGGCGGGATATATGGTAAAGCGTAAAGGTGTGTGCTCTCGATCAGGCTTAGGAATCCTTGACCAGTGAATGATGAGATATACATTAAATCCTAGAGGGTGGAGTATTTATTAGGCCTAGGAATCCTCGACCGCTTTATGGTGGGATATGCGATAAATCCTAGAGAATAAGAGATAGGAAAATTCCTCACAGTGTATTGTGATTCCTTTCTATATTTGACATGCATGGTACATTCATGTGTGTATTTGGTTCTCTTGTTGTCATTGGCATGGGCTTTCCCAGGTGTGACAATGTTCTTTAGCCTTGCCTTGCCATTTTTGGAAAGCCATGTTGTGATGCATTCTCTTGTATTTGGTTGAGCTAGATTATTGCATGGTTTCAAAACTGAGTGAGGTGGTCTCTGAAATAAACAACACATGGCCTAGGAATCCTTGAACTGTATTGGGATTGTGGTAAAGCCAAATCTTTTGTGTCTCAGTGGGCCTAGGAATCCTCAACTGTTGTATGGCAGGATATATGGTAAAGCGTAAAGGTGTGTGCTCTCGATCAGGCCTAGGAATCCTTGACCAGTGAATGATGAGATATACATTAAATCATAGAGGGTGGAGTATTTATTAGGCCTAGGAATCCTCGACCGTTTTATGGTGGGATATACGATAAATCCTAGAGAATAAGAGATAGGAAAATTCCTCACAGTGTAGGTGGATAAATCTGGTGGCATCCTTGCTTGTTTAGGGCTTAATGATTTGGTGGGGATTGCGTTAAAACCTGAGGAAACCTGGTTTGGTTTGGTTTTCAGCTCCACATTCATGCCTGGAATATGGCACGAGGGTGATTGGTTGAAATAAATATTTGGTTAAGCCAATCTATGGTTGGGTGGCTCGTGGAAGTCCCATACCTAGTTGGATTTTTCGTTCATTAATAAGAGCTCTTTCTCCTTGGTATTTCTTGTGTAAATGTACTAGCTTATATGTGGATTTTATGGTTGTTATATCCTTGTATCTATGTTGGTTATATGTTGGTTATGAGTATGTTTTATGACTTACTTGATGTGTGTCTCTCATCATGTTTTGATTTGCAAATGAATGTACAATGAATATATTACCTAATATATGATAATGCAGCTATTGTGATATGACAACAATGCTTCTTTATGAATCCATGATAAGTATGAGACCCCTATGCTCAGATTTGTTGTTATGACTTGTAGATTTTATATTTGTGACATGTTTGAAGGAATGTCTATCATGGCTTGTATGCGTCCATTGAAGTCATTGATCAAGTGTTTACATTAGTACCATTGTTCCAATGTAATATATCCTTTATGAAGGTTTCATGAAGTTTCAAGCAATGGCCTGAGTCCTGACCCTAAAAAAGTGGCACAAAATCCAGGGTTGCTGGCTTGGAACTAGCTGAAAATTCCATAGTTGTTGGCATGGCCTTGTTGTTTGAGCGACGGGAAGGCCTTAGTCACATGCATGGCTTTTCATGGGAGCA
This sequence comes from Pinus tabuliformis, assembly GCA_031772625.1. Classification (NCBI taxonomy): domain Eukaryota; kingdom Viridiplantae; phylum Streptophyta; class Pinopsida; order Pinales; family Pinaceae; genus Pinus; species Pinus tabuliformis. The sequence continues at coordinate 456,095,498 of CM062809.1, read as the reverse complement.
AATGGGGGTCTAGATCAGTGAAATGTCAAGTTGCCTCAGGGGTTGGTCACCAAGAAGGGTTGGTTCTCTCTTGAAGGTTCTTTAGCATGTGTGGAAAGTCAAATTGGTTTGGTTTTGTCGATTCCACTTTCTTAACTATACATGGGGATTTGAATCACATCATAGTATCCTCTCGTCACATGTTTACCCTAGCGGACCAGTTAACTTGGGTAAATATGGGAGGAGGGTGTTACAGAGTGGTACCGAAACATGGTTTCGTTCTCTTTGGGAGGAGTCTGGTTTATATTCTTCTTGTGTGATATTTGATACCACAGATTGGTATCAAAGCATGGTTCAACACTTGGGAAGGATGGGTGGAATCCATTTTTCATGCATGCATGTACGTTGTATATGTGCTTGTTATGTATGCATGGTAGTGGTCATTGTACAGTCATGTTGACATGTAGGAGTTGGTGTTGTTGTTGTTAGGAAATGTTTTTTTTTTAATGCATGTCAGTTGTATATTCATTTGTTATGCATGTCAATGTCTATATGTTGCTATGCATGTATTGTCATGGTCATGGTCATGGTCATGTATGTATAGTAGGCATGAGATGCATTTTCATGGTCATTGTTGTGGTTTTGTGTCACCATGATGCTATTGGCATGTCTTGATACTAATATGTTGATTGAGATGGAGTGAGAGATGTAGACCATTAGAGTGAGGATACAGTACTAGACCTCGGGGTAAAAGAAGATCTTTATACAGATATTATATATTTTGTATGCAGGTATGGTAGTTAATGGATTGTTATATGCATTAGGGTTACATACATGTTTGTCATTCTATTATTTTATGGTTACATACATGATATATGCTATTTAATCAGTGTGGTCATATGCATATGTGCCATATAGTCATGAATGGTAGTAACTTGATGTTGTATGGATTGTGGTCATACACATGATGATTATGGCCATTGCATTTAGGATTTTTATGCTATATGTATCATGCTAATTTGGATTGGCCTATGCAGAGGGTTAGGTTTATGGCATTCAAGTATAAGTCAACCTATTTGTGATATTATGTTGTACTAATCTAGACTAACTGTGCATATGTGATTGTTATGCATGAATGACAATTGTTTATGATTTTATGATGTTAACATGTTAGCTAGTTACTATTATATGGATATCATGACCTTATTTATGTTTGAGTTGGTGCGTTGTGAAGATATGTCGTGCTAATCTAGATTGATTATGTAGACAATATAATCTCCCCTAAGATACATTAAGTTACGAGTTTTCTTATGTCATCTATGTAGTGTTCGAATGTTTTATTATGTTGTCTACTGTGTCATCTATCTGTTAATTGAATGTTTGATTAATTGCATGATATGAGTATGCGTCTATAAGATTGCATAAAGGAATGATCTTGTTTCAAGATGGTTGTACTAACACATTATGGTTGAGATAGTTGATATGTGTTTGAGTGTAAGTAGGTGCTAGTTGGATTAGTATGAGTAATGATTGTTAGTTGATTATGACATGGTTCTTAGTCTTGGTAAAATATAATTAACAAACATGTTCTCTTGATCTTGGAACATGTGGATGACATGTTTGAAAAGTTGTAAGGAAACATGTTTGGTATTAGCATGACAAGGTAATAGTTGATTTGTTTATATAACTATTAGTTGGGTGATGTGACAGTACATAGTAAGACTCAATTTCAACAAGGAAAAAGGTAAAAGAAAGGAATCGGGTGAGAATTCCTTTGGATATGTTTGGAAACTGCAGTTCTAAATGAATGAGTTCTTTACATACATGAATTATTCTTAACCTAAATTTTGTCTTATATTGTGTGGATATATTTTATATTCCTAAACATGTATTTGATAGATATATTAAGCTGGTTTTCAACTATGGCTGGATTCATCAAGGGAATGGAGTCCCTTGAGACATGATATATGTATGAGTTCAGTTACAAGTTAGTTTGTTGGGTACAACAAGGTAAGGTAACCGGTGTATTTCTATATTTACCTATACATTGATAGTTATGTGTTTATGGTAGTATGATGTAGGGATTGCATGGAAAAAGAGACTGCCATGAAATCTTGAAGAAGGCTTAGGTTGATATTTCCCTTGGAAGCTTGGGAACCATGGGGATTGAGTCATGGTGTTGTTGCTTGTTTGTGCTTTTTGTCTTTTGTGATTTATTTTTTCTTGATTTGAAGTTTTATTTACGTCTACTGTATGGCCGTACCACTTTGTTTCTGATGTCGTATTGCTATTGGTTTTCATGGTTTTCTTCTTGTTGGATTTCTTGTTCATTCATTTTATGTTTTGAGGATCTTGGGATTTGGTTGGGAAAGAGGGAAGTTAGTGGAGCTTGGGGAGAGATAATTGAAGTCCAATAGGTAATGTAAGACTGGATGAAGCTTGATGCATGTGTAAAGGAAACTAAAGGAAATAGTATGATAGTTGGTTGAGTTGGTTGGGTCCATTGCGATAAATGGACAATGGTAGAGAAATCATGAGAAAGGTAATTAGGTAAAGTAAAGTGACTAGAATTGTGGCATCAGATGCCTTGACTATGTTGGGAATAGTTGTTCTCAATATTGTGCATGGTTAAAGGAAGTTCTCTTAACCTAGACCTTATGATATTTGGTAATTATGTTGTGATCATGATTATGTTGATGTCTATATATGTATACATGTATGTATGTATATATGTGGTGTCTGATAGGGTCATCATGGATCATGATTGTTTTATGCTAATGTTTATATATATGTATGTATCTATGTATCTATGTCACTATCTGACAAGGTTTTCAGGGATCATTCTTGTGGAGGAATGATTGCTTATGCAGGTGAATGGCATGAAGAGGTTCATGGCTATGAGGAATCAAGTGGGAAGAGTATTTATGAACAATATACTAGGTAAATATCATGTGTTTGTGAGTTGATATTATGTTGTTATATTATTTATATGTTATGGATAGGCTATGATGAGGGTTACATCGGTGGAATGAAACAATGTGCTTTGCGGCATGCTGGGATAAGCATGGATAATATAGTAGAATCAAGGTCATTTGTTAAGGACAGTGTGGTCTTAGGATGTGCAGTATTGGTGTTGTGTATATGTAGCATATGTAGTATTGTGTACATATGATGTTGTGTGTTTGTTGTATATATGGTGTTGTGTGTATATTGCATACTTAGTGTTGGGTATAGATGGTACTATCTACAAGTTGGATATGAGGTGTTGTGTACATATCGTACTATGCGCATGTTGGATATGCGTTGTTGTGTGCATATCGTGTTGTGCGCATGTTGGATATGTGGTCTTGTGTACATATGGCACTATGTACATGTTGTATATGCATTTATATGTACATATGGTGTTGTGCGTATGTTGTACATGTGATGCTATCTACATATGGTGTTGTGTGCATGATTGTACATGTGATGCTATCTACATATGGTGTTGTGTGCATGATTGTACATGTGGTGCTATGTGCACGTGGGGTTGTGTACATGTCTTGCATGTGGTATTATGTACAATTCATGCATGTGGTGTTATGTACATGTGGTATTGTGCACACATTGTACATGTGGTGTGGTGTACATGTGGCATTGTGCACATGTTGTGCAGGTGGTGCCATGTACATGTGATGTTGTGTATAAGTGGTATTATGTACATGTTGTACATGTGGTATTGTGTGCATGTTGTACATGTTGTGTTGTGTACATGCGGTACTACATATGTGTGTCGTGTAGTCGTGGCATTGTGACATGTGTATTCATTGTGTTGCAATATGTGTATTGTGTTGTACACCAAATGTAGCAGCAGGTATTGTGTTTTCTTGTACACCGAGTGTAGGTGTATGTGTCGTGAAGTATATCAGGTGGTGTATGCATTTTGTGGTGTCATACATTGCGTGTGGATGTATGTGTTGTGATGTACATTCTGTATGTGTATGTGAGTGAAGAAAAGAAAAAGGAACTGGGTGTTTTTCTAGGTGTGGAAATCAATCCAGTGTGTGTACGAAAAGGATAAAGGATAAAGGTAGAAGCTAAGGATCAATTAAAGGATAAGTATCAGTAGTTTGTTTCAATTTTATAATGCATGTGATCTATGGTTTTGATTTATGATGGTTGCTTGTGATCTATGATTTTGGTTTATTATGATGGCACGTGACTCATGATTTTGATCTATGATGGTTGTGTTTTGAGCTAATCAGATGTGATATGTTTATACATGATGATTTGGTCAAAAGATAGTTTGACTTGTTGTCACAAGAAGTGAACAAAATTGCAAGTGTACCTTATTGATGAGCCATCGATGAGGTATGATGTGAATTTATTTCAATTTATTTTGAATCTAATGGAAGCTATGTGCTTGGTACAAGAGAACATGAAAATGCCCGGTTGGGTGGTTGGAACTAAATGCAAGAATGTTAGCAACGGAAAAATGAATTGGAACATGCAACAATATGGTAGTAAAGAATTTAGGAGCAAGTCCATTGTGGGACACTGGTACCCAGTAGTGTCTATTGATTTCCATGAGCATGTTATGACCGATATGATAGTTTTGAGGTAGGGATATGCCTTGGTTTTTGGACTTCCAATGCAAGGAAACCTTACTAATGGAGGGGTCAACGAGGGACAATGTAGCAGAGAAGGGGATACCCACATAACTTGGATGGTGTGTGACTACACAAAAAGGGGTGATCGGATTGCCAGAGGCACTATGTAGCAGAGAATGAAAGGTTGGGGATGGATTTGTTTTTCTAATTAGCATTTCCAGATGGAATCATATGCACATTTGGAGTGTTCCCTGGAATAATGAGTGAGTAGCTATTCATTGAGAGGGGAAGTGGTGTGAGTATTCTAGAGCTAGACATTGGATGCAGATTTGAATTTGGCAGTGGATTTTGGACTTCTTGGGAAGGAGGTGAATCCTGGTACTACTTTTGACGGTGGAGGTGTGAGCCTCTAGATTTCCTTGTTGTAGATGCAAGCATCACATCCTTTTATTTATTGGTTAAAGAAAATGTGTATATCATCATAAATATTGTATCAAGCTTGATTTATAAAGATCCATAGACAGTATGGTTATTTGTTGGTTGAAGCAAATGTGCATAAGCAAATGTGGATGTTCTAGTAAATATTGTAATGAGTTGTGTTATAAAGCTCCAGTAAATGGTATATTTGTCATGTTTCAAAAATGATCATTGTAAATACTACAACAAGTTGTGTTATAAAGCTCTAAGGCTAGAATGTTTTATTTTTAGTGGTTTGTTGGTTTATAAGTATCATTAAACATCAAGGACGGTGTTCCCCCAAGGGGAGGGTTTTGTAATATCCCTGGTTAAAATTTCATGTAAAAAAATATAAGACCAAGGTCATGGGACACGTATTCCAAGCTGAATGGCGGGAAAAACATCCTAGTGGGTGTTCATTTGGTTTATTATGGATAAGGAAATTTACAAAGGCAAAGGCAAAGGCTTTGGAAAGGCATGAGGTATTAATTGGCATTTTATTTATGAAAATAAAGGAAATTAGGATAAAAGGAAGGTGAAATATCATAGGTTGCATGTGAGGAGGAAATTGAAGGAAAATAATGGAAAATTGAAGAAAAATAGAGGCCTCATTAATAAAAAGGCTTCTAAGGATCAATTGGTACCTTTTGTTAGTATAACCTTTTTGTCAGTTTAGTTTTCGAGCTCTCTTTCTATTCTCTCTCTCACACACTCTTGGAAACTTAAATTTTTCTTGAAGCACTTTTGCTTTGGATCAAGGAATGCAAGGATCAAAAAATGAAGAGTAGGATCAAGCAGTTACAACAGGATTATTTGCAGGTATCAATTTTTATGTGTGATTTCCTTACTAGAATTGGCTTGCATGTGTGTATTTGGTTCTCTTTCTTTCATTGGCAAGGGCTTTTCTAGGTGTGATATTGTTCTTTAGCCTTGATAGCCATGGTGTGATGCATTCTTTTGTATTTAGTTGAGCTATATTGTTGGATGGTTTCAAAACTGAGTGAGGTGGTATCTGAAAGAAAGAACACATGGCCTAGGAATCTGTGAACTAGACTGGGAATATCTTAAAGCCAAATTTTGTGTGCCTTTGTGGGCCTAGGAATCCTCGACCATTGTATGGTGGGATATATGGTAAAGCCTAGAGGTTTTCTCCCTCGATCAGGCCTAGGAATCCTTATCTGGTGAATGGCGAGATATATGATAAATCTTGGAGGGTGGAGTCTTGATTAGGTCTAGGAATCCTTTATATTTGTACGGTGGAACATATGGTAAAGCCTAGAGACTAGGAGATGGGAAAATTCCTCACAATGTAGGTGGAGAAGTCTAGTGGAATCCATGCTTGTTTAGACCTAGTGATTTGGTGGGGATTGCAATAAAGCCTATGGAAACCTGGTTTGGCTTGGTTTTGAATCCCACATTCATGCTCGGAATATGGCACAAGGGTGATTCGTTGAAAGAAAGATTTGGTTTAACCAATCTATCGTAGGGTGGTTCGTGGAAGTCCCAAACCTAGTTAGATTTTGCATTCATTAATAATATCTCTTTCTCCTTGGTATTTAATGCGTAAATTTATTGGCTTATATGTGGATTTTATGACTGTTATATCCTTGTATTTATGTTGGTTATATGATGGTTATTAGTATGTTTTATAACATACTTGATGTATGGCTCTCATCATGTTTTGATTTTAAAATGAATGTACAATGAATACAATGAATATATGACCTAATAGATGATAATGGAACTATCTTTATACGGAAACAATTCTTCTTTATGAATCTCATAAAAGTATGAGACCCCTATGCTTAAATATGTTGTTATGACATGCAGATTTCATATTTGTGACATGTTTGATGAAATGCTTGTCATGGCTAGTAGGGGTCTAGTCAAGTCATTGATCAATTTTTAACATCAATACCTTTTCTCCAATTTCATTTATCATTTCTGAAGTTTTCATGAAGTTCTCAGCAGTGGCCTGAGTCGTAGCCCTAAAAAAGTGTCATAAAATTCGGGGTCACTGGCTCAAAACTAGTTGAAAATTTCCACAATCATTGGCATGCCCTTATTGTGCGAGAAACTAGAAGGCCTCAGCCTCATGCATGCATTATCATGGGAGTGGTTGAGGGTCCAAATCAATGAAATGTCAAGTTTCCTCAAAGGTTGGTCACTTGGAAGGGTTTGTTGTCTCTTAAAGTTTTTGTAGCATGTGTGGAAGGTCAGATTGGTTTGGTTTTATTGGTTCCACTTCCTTAACTGTAAATGGGGATTTGAATCACATCATAGTAGCCTCTCATCACATTTTTACCCTAACAGACTGATTAATTTGGGTAAATATGGGAGGAGGGTGTTAATGTTTTCATGCAACAAGCCTCTCTTTGAGGGTTCTTTTGTTGGTTACTTTCTATAGAGTTTGATTTCTATGAAATTTTATCATATTTCTTTCTATTTTTTCACCTCCACCCTTGGCGAAATGTTTCTTGTGGTTATTTACATAGTCTCTTCCACTGTGTATGTCTTTAGAGAATTGGTTCCCTTCCCTTCACTGCATAAGCACTTCCCCTATGTAAGGGGGTGAGGATGTGTTCTCCCTAGCATATACATGAATCCCTTCCTTTATCCCCACAAACTTGATTTGATTCTTGTCTAACATACCAACATTCTATCATTTTCCAAGGTTCCATGCAGTCAACCTCTCGACAACGCAACCCATTCCTTCCTTAATGTTTGTGTGCTTTGTTTCTTGTTGTTTGATCCAATAGACACCTAGTCCTATCCTTCCCTTTTAATTTTCAATTTATTACCAAATCATCCCATTAAATTCTCATCCAACCCATGGTTGATACATTTAAATTAATCATTTCCTCAAGAAATCTAGAACTGGTGTCCTTTTCTATCAATATTTTAAATAATTACAAATATTTACAATGAGGGGATATTAACTAGGGTACATGTCACATTCTTCAATGTATCTCTTCCCATAGAATTTTAATCATTATATGAGACATATATCTACAAACACGTTACTACTTGGGGCTTGCAGTCCTTAATGGTAGGCTTCCTCATGGTTGATATTGGGTTTCCCACATTATCCCTTGTTGATCAATTCTACAAGATTTCGGTTTCATCTCATTCATTCAAAATCATTGGATTGTACTATGTACCACATAAACCATTTTCATTATTGGTGGTCTCTGTCACATCTGTTAATAATATATCTTAATGCCTTGGTAATCAAAATGTCCCTCTGCATGCTCGACATCAACTTATTCATTCACGTGCAATAGGGTTGTACAATTAAGATAATTCGATGACATTTGGTATCATGGATACCTCACTCATGCATATTTCCTCACCCATGTTGTGATGGATAATGTATTATGTACTTTGAGGACCACATTTTGGTCACTCTCTCATTTGTTTTTACATCTCTCCTAATATGTTTGTGACAATGGCCTGCATATTTCATGATTATAATTAGCACTTGATGACATGGGTTTGTAAGTTACTGTGTTTCAAACATTGATTTATTCTCTTGAAACCAAGTATGGTTAATCCTACTTTAGGAATGTATATCATATATATTTGAATGTGGAATTTTCAATTCCTTACAGGTTCTGCGTCCTTGTCACCCTTCATCTCCCAAATTCAATGTATTTGGACCATCAATTTATCTTATAAAATCATGCATTAGTAGGAATTTATTATAGCTCAAAACGACACTCCCCCAAGTCTATTGGATAAGTAGCATGGGAAGAAGGCTAGAATGCAACAAATGTTTAATGGAATCCCTAGAAAAAGTCATGTTTTACTCATTATATCTAGTTGCATAGGCCAACTAGATCTATAGAGTTGTTAAGGTCTAGTTGGCATTGACAATAGTTGAATGCTCCAAACATACAAGCCTAGAGCATAGAAGGGGATAGGGTTTTTGATGCACATATATAGGGGTTGATAGGGTCAAAAAGTGATAAAGTCTCAAGATAATGAGGAAAGGACCAAATAAAAATCATTTGATAAAGGGTCTATATTCACCTAGTCACTTTTCTAACTCATCTATAAAAGCAAATCTCTCCATGACACAAAGTAAGAAAACGTGAACGTAGGTAAATGTTTCCATAACTTAATTCCACCTTGGTAACCTAACACTAGTATTGAACCTAGCTATAAGTATTAGTGAGAGGAGGGATTGGAGAGAATAATTTGGAGGAGCTCAACTATTGTAACCATTTGGTAAAACAAATAAATTATTCTTACTCTCGATTCGCCTATTTTTTATATTATGTAAATGTTCATGCTTTTTAATATTTTTATTATGCTAATGTTAATAGTGTCATATGTTTTGGTTATTTTTTGTTGTATGTAGGTAGGATATAGGTGTGAGGAACAAGGAGATGGATATGAAGAGTTGGAAGGGGAGAGAGTGGGAGGAAAGAACAAAGACATAGAGAGATAGAGGTGGAGAGAGAGAGGGAGTGACAAGGTAGATATGGAGAGAGAGTGAGGGAGAGAGGAAAGGAGGGAAGAGAGAGAAGAGGAGAGGAGAGATACATGGAAAGAAGGGAAGAGAGAGAGAGAGAGGGAGACAAAGAGATGGAGGGGATAGAGATAAGGAGAAAGGGAGGGAGATAGTGACATATTTTTAGAGAGAGAGAGAGGGGGTGTGATGGGGGGGAGAGACGAAGGGAGGTGGGAGAGAATGGGAGAGAGAGGAAGGAAGAGAGAGGGGACTCAAGAGAGATAACGAGAGATATATGTAATTGGAGGGGAGAGAGAGGGAGGGAAGAAGAAAGACATAGAGGGAGAAAGGTGGAGAGAGAGAAAGAGAGTGGCAAGGAAGCAATGGAGAGAGAAGAGTAGGAGGGAACATATAGAGAGAGAGGGAAAGAGAGAGAGAGAGAGAGAAGGGGAAGAGAGAGGGAGAGGAAGAGGAGGGAGAGAGATATATATATATATATATATATATAGAGAGACAGAGAGAGAGAATTTGTATGTTTGGGGGTGAGATAAAGAGATGGAATAAGAAAGAGACACATAGATTAAAGTATAGATATTATATAATATTATATAACCATGTTAGATCCATATTAACCCTAGATCTATTATGCATAGAGAGGGATCCAATATATCGAGGTGCAAACCTATTTTTTGACTGCAAAACTTGAGGAAATGTTTGCACCTCAATATTTGATCCCTCTTTGGGCTTGATAGATCTAGGGTTATGATGGATCTAGGCTGGTTATATATATATATATATATATATATATATATATATATATATATATATATATATTTGTATCTATGGGTCTCTTTCTTATTCCCTATCTCTATCTCACACCCAAATATACACACACACTCTCTCTATAGCTATATATCTCCCTCTCCCTACCACTTTCTCTCTCTCTCTCTCCAACTTTGTCACTATCTCCCTCCCTCTCTCCTTCTCTCTCCCCTCCATATTCATGGCTCCCTCTATCTCCCTGTCTTCCCCTTCTCTCCCTATCTCTTTCCTTTCCTCTCCTCTCTCTTATCTCATTTCCCCTCTCCCTCACTGTCTCTCCATCTCTCCCTTGTAATTCTCTACCTTTGCCCACCTCTATCTCTCTATGTATTTGTTTCCCTCCCTCTCTCTCCCCCTCCATCTCCATCTCTCTCTCTCTTCCTTCCTCTCTCTCCCTCTCTCTCCCACCTCCCTCTCTCTCTCTTCCCTCTAGCTTTGTCACTATCTCCATCCCTCTCTCTCTCTCTCTCTCTCTCTCTCTCTCTCTAGCTTTGTTACTATCTCCCTCTCTCTCTCTCTTCCCTCTAGCTTTGTCACTATCTCCCTCTCTCCCACCCCTCTCTCTCTTAAACTTGATGCCATTGTATTTTCTTTAAGAAAGATTGTAAATTGAGAAAAAACCAATTGGTTGTTTCTTTGACATGATTGATCCAAAATATAGGTTTAATATTTTTTTGTCATTCAAAAAAATTATTAAACCTATATTTTAGATGAGTCATGTCAAAGAAAATACAATAATGAAAATTTTAAAAAAGTCATGCACTATCTTTCCTCTATTATTATTAGTCACTTTTCTTGCTCTCGTCCCTTGGATCCTTGGTTAAAATGGATCTATGTTGGTTCCTAATAATTTCACAACCTTATATATAAGTATTTTCATTCTTAATTTTATTAAAACCTTAATTTAATTTCTAGGGGAATATTTGTAGTAATTGCGAGGAGATAGGATTTATATATATCTCAAAAGTAATTATAACATTTTTCCTTTTAGGTTCAATTAAAAAAATGTTATAAAATTAAATTAAAATAAAATATTTTTACTGTCAAATAAGTCATGGTTTTTGGACATGTGATATTGATAAGCCATGATATTATAATAAATCATATTTAGAAGTTAAGAATATCCATGGTAAAGTGGGGGTGGATATTGTTATAAAATATTTTGATTGTGAAATAAGTTATGATTTTTTAGCATGTGGTATTGATAAGCCATGGTATTGACCCATCGTATGTAACAAAGTATATTCACAAGTTCATAATATGAATGGAAAAATAGGGATGAATATCCATGGTTAAGAATCTTCTCATATTGTTATAAAATATTTTGATTGTGAAATAAATAAAGTTTTTTTGGGAATGTGGTAGTGATAAACCATTGTATTAGCCCATGGTATTGTAACAAATCATATTTATAGGTTAATAATATCCATGGTAAAGTGGGGGTGAATATCCATGGTTAAGAATATTTTCATATTGTTGTAAAATATTTTTATTGTGAAATAAGTTGTGTTTTTTGGGCATGTGGTATTGATAAACCATGGTATTGGCCCAAGGTATGGCAACAAAACAGTTAATAACAAAATCAAAATATAACAAATTGAATTTTATTATTTTTATTACTTCAACTTTTTATTATTAATTGAGCCAACATTTAAATGTCTACGCCCATCCTTTATATTACTTTTAACTTTTAATATTTTTTTTGGTTCAAAAAATATATTAAACCTATATTTTAGATCAATCATATAAAAGAAAATACAATAATGAATTTTTTTTTAAAATTACACACAATATTTCCTCTATTATTCTTAGTCACTTTGTTGGCTCTCATTGCTGGGATCCTTAGTTAAAATTGATCTATGTTGGTTCTTAATAATATTATTTATATTATATAAATTTCATAACTTTAAATATAAGTATTCTGATTTTTAATTTTAGAGAAACCTTAATTTAATTTCTATGGATTTACATACATCTCAAAAGTAATTATAACCTTTTTCCCTTTAGATTCAATTAAAATGCTATAAAATTAAATCAAAATAAAAGATTTTTATTGTGAAATAAGTCATGGTTTTTGGGCATGTGGTATTGATAAGCCATTGTATTGCAACAAAGCCTATTTACAAGTTAATAATATCTATGGCAAAGTGGGGGTGAATATCGATGGTTAAGAATCTTGTCATATTGTTATAAAATATTTTGAATGTGAAATAAGTTATGATTTTTTGGCATGTAGTATTGATAAGCCATGGTATTGTAGCAAAATCTATTCACATGTTCATAATATGAATGGAAAAGTGGGGGTGAATATCCATGGTTAAGAATCTTGTCATATCGTTATAATTTTTTTTCCTTAGGCTTGATCTATGGCTTGAGAAACTATGACCGAGGAGCATCTAAGCCCGGGATCGATCATCAGGCTTGACCCATGGCTTGAGAAACCGTGACCCAAGAGGATCTAAGTCGTCAATTCACCCAGGAATTGATACTCAAGCTTGACCCATGGTCTACTCAAGCTTGACCCATGGTCCCACCCAGGATCGCACCCATCCTGGGCCACACTAGAAACTACAACCCAAGAGCATCTAAGACGTCAAATTCACTTGGGGATTACACCCATTTTGGGCCACACCGGGCCTAAGCTGACTAGATTTTAGAATGTCCCCTCCCCCTAGCATGGTTACGGATTACACCCATTTTGGGCCACACCAGGCCTAAGCTGACTAGATTTTAGAATGTCCCCTCCCCCTAGCATGGTTACAAAAACCTTTGTGAGATTTTGATCCTAGGTCAAGCTTGACCCATGGTCCTTCCCAGGATCGCACCCATCCTGGGCCACACTAGAAACTACAACCCAAGAGCATCTAAGACATCAAATTCACTTGGGGATTGAACCCATTCTGGGCCACACCAGGCCTAAGTTGACTAGATTTTAGAATGTCCCCTCCCCCTAGCATGGTTACAAAAACCTTCGTGAGATTTTGATCCTAGGTCACCTTGCTAAGGAGGCCCATCCTCAACCCATTGGGCATGTAGTATTGATAAACCATGGTATTAACGCGTGGTATTGTAACAAAGTCTATTTACAAGTTAATAATATCCATAGTAAAGTGGGGCTCAATATCCATGAATAAGAATATTTTCATATTTTTATAAAATATTTTTATTGTGAAATATGTTATGTTTTTTGGTCATGTGGTATTGATAAACCATGGTATTGTAACAAGGGCTATTTTTTACAAGTTAACAATATCCACGGTAAAGTGGGAGGTGAATATCCATGGTTGATAATCTTGTCATATTGTTATCAAATCTTTTGGTTGTAAAATAAGTTATGGTTTTTGGGAAAGTTGTATTGATAATCCATGGTATTGTAACAAAGTAGTTAATAACAAATAATGATATAACAAATTGAATTTTTATTTATTTTTTACTTTTTAAGCCAACATTTAAATGTTTTCACTCATCCTCGATACTAGGATTTATATTACTTTTAACTTTAAATATTTATTTTGTCATAAAAAAATAAAATTATTAAACCTATATTTTATATCAATCATGTCAAAGAAAATACAATAATGAAAAACTTAAAAAAAATAATGCACTATCTTTCCTCTATTATTCTTACTCAGTTTGCTAGTTTGCTTACTCTTGTCGCTTGGATCCTTTGTTAAAATGTATCTGTTTTGGTTCTTAATAATATTATTTATATTATATAAATTTCACAACTTTTTATATAAGTATTCTCATTTTTTATTTTATTAAAATCTTAATTTAATTTTTATGGGAATATCTTTAGTAGCCCTAAGGACGGGGGGTTTAGATATATCTGGAAAATAAATATAACCTTTTTCCTTTTAGATTCAATTAAAAAATGTTATAAAAATAAATTAAAATACAATATTTTTATTGTGAAATAAGTCATAGTTTCGAGGCATGTGGTATTGATAGGTTATTGTATTGTAACAATGCATATTTACAAGTTAATACTATTCATGGTAAAGTGGGGGTGAATATCCATGGTTAAGAATCTTGTCATATTGTTATAAAATATTTTGATTGTGAAAAAAGTTATGATTTTTGGCCATGTGGTATTGATAAGTCATGATATTGACTCATGGTATTGTAACAAAGTCTATTCAAAAGTTCATAATCTAAATGGAAAAGTGGGGGTGAATATCCATGGTTAAGAATCTTTTCATATTGTTATAAAATATATTGATTATGAAATAAAATAAAAAATGGGCATGTGGTATTGATCAACCATGGTATTAGCCCATGGTATTGCAACAAATTTTATTTACAAATTGATAATATCCATGGTAAGGTAGGAATGAATATCCATGGTTAAGCTTTTTAGAAAGATTCAATAATGGTGATGGAGAGAAAGTAGTTGTGATTAAAGATATCGGGGCGCTTCACGATCGGAGCAGCAAGGAAGGAAAAAATCGGGCAGAGTTTCTGAGATACGTAGAGTCTGACCCTAATGGAGGCCTGTAGAGGAGAGAGCTCCACTCCCTCCTACAAAGATGTTGTGGCCAGCAAAGGCAAGTCACTTCTGAGCAATGTCAGAGGTGTAGGGGAGGAAGAAAGCATAAATAAGGAAAAGGAGACAGATGGGGCAGAGTCCCAGAAAAAGAGCAACACAAAGGACAAGGAAGAAGAAGACAAAAACCAGGAAAAAAAAAGAGGACGTTAAACAAAAGGGACCGTGTAGACCTAGAGCGAAAATCACTCCGAGAGTAGTTTTAAATAATCCGGCACTGCAAGAGCATAGGGAACACATGGAGACTTACGCCATCATTTTCAAATTCATGGGAGTATGGCCCACTGAAAAAGCTTTGCAAACCTAGATCAAATACCACTGGAAACCTAAGGGTAGTATCGATCTACACCTTGGGTCAGAGGGTTTCTTCACAATTTTGTTTACAAACATCGAAGACAAAGATAGAATATTCGAAGGAGGGTCCTACTTTTTTGTAGCAGTGGGCCTCTATATGCGGCCTTGGGTGATGAACTTTGTTCCAGAGTGGGAAACTTTCACTTTAGTTCCTGTCTGGGTAAGGATTTTTTCTCTACCCCTGGATTATTGACAACATGAATCACTTGTGGCTATAGGCAATAAACTAGGTCATTTTATCAAAGCCTCAGAAGTCACCAGAAGGGGTAAATATACTTCCTATGCAAGGATTTGTGTGGAGATGGATCTTTCAAGAGCTCTTCCGGACGAAGTTATTTTGGAAGGTTTAGACAAGGAATGGGTGCAAACGATGGACTATAAGCATATTCCGTTCAGATTACGTAAATGGCACGAACATGGACACTTGATCATAGATTGCCCTCTCAGTAAAGCAGAAGACAAAAGTAAACCAAAAGCAAAGAAGGACACTGAAAACTTTCAAAAAGTATCAAGCAGAGGAAAAGGAAGTAAAAAAGAACCAAAGCAACAACATAATGAGGAGCAAAAGGTGAGTCAGAATAAATTCCAAGCTCTGGTAGAGATGGAAGACATGCCAAACGAAGACTAGGCTATGGAGAACAACCCTAAGGAAAAGGAGAAAGGGGAAAACTACACTCCAGTACAAAATACTAATGATAAGGAAGAAAACATGATGAATGAAACAGAGCTAGAGATGGACTAGGAAATGACACAGAGTGAAATAGATCTAGAGGATCATGAACTTCAGGAAATTCTAGATAAAGAAAACCTAGATCTGGAAGGGTTTCTGCAGCAGGAACCATGGCGGGGATAGATTCATTACCTCAATATGAATGAAATAGAATAAAATAGTTGTTCTTGTGGAAAACTCGGGAAAAGGGGGTAGTTAAAGGAAGAAACATCGAAGCACAGGAGTGCAGAGGTGTGAAAATAATGAAATCAAATCTAGGTTTAGCAAGTAGAAATGGAGGCAAGACTCAGGTAAGATGAAAGGTGTAACTAGTTACTCCTTCACAAATCTTTAATCATGAAGTTTACATCTTGGAATATAAGAGGTCTAGGTAGTAAAAGAAAGCAAAGAATGCTCAGTTTTAGAATGAAACAAGATATGCCAGATATGATCTTCATTCAGGAAACGGCATGTTCCATCCAGAAAATAAAATTAATTCCTAGAATATGGCTTCATATATTTGAGTTTTTAGAAGTTAAAGTAGCTAACACAGCGAGCGGTATTCTCACTCCTTGGAACCCCCAAAAAGTCAAAGTATTAGATGCAGAGGCATCCAGAAACTACTTATCAGTATTCATCCAACCAGTTGGGGTTTCTGAAACCTTCCTAGTCACTAATGTTTATGGTCCTCAAAGAATAGAGGATAAGCTCAGATTTCTAGAATCCCTCACTGATCTCAAGGATAGACAAAATGGCATCCCTTGGATCTTGGGAGGGGATTTTAACATGATCAAATCTCTTTCGGAAAAGAAAGGAGGAACCAGAGTGCTAAGAAAAGACTCTTTAACATTTCAATCATTCACAGAGAACTTGAAATTGGTTCACTCAGACTCAAACAATGGCATTTTTACTTGGAACAACAAGAGAGGAGGGGAAGCTCAAGTGGCCTCTTAGACAGGTTCATGATATCAGAGGAACTTATGCTTATAGATAATGAAATTACAGCAAAAATTCTTCCCTTTGAAGGCTCGGATCATTGGCCGATTCAATTGGAAATTAAATGTTTGGATGCTCCAAGGAATAGACCCTTCAGATTCGAAAACATCTGGTTCTCCCACCCAGATTTCATGAGTAATATCAAAAAATGGTGGGTTGAGGACTTGCAGATCCAAGGATCTAAAATGTTTCTCCTGCATAAAAGACTAAAGCATATTAAGTCTAGACTCAAAGAATGGAATAAGAAGGATTTCAATAAAAAATTTGTGAATAAAAAATCAGTGGAAAATAGAATTCAGGAACTCAACCATGAGTTGATCCAAGAAGGCTTTAACTATGACAAAAATTAACAGTCAGACAAACTTCACCATGAATGGGAAAACCTATGCAAATAAGAGGAAATATTCTGGATATGAAAATCCAGAGTGCAATGGCTCAAAGAAGGAGAGCGCAACATGAGATTTTTTCATAGATCCACCATGGCCAATAGAGCATTCAATAGAATCTTGGAAATAAAGGATAAGAAGGGAGAGACTCAGAACACACATAAGGATATTGAAAAGGTGCTTGTTCAACATTTTCGAGACATTTCACGAGAAAATAAGCCATACAAGGAAGAATCAATAAAGGAAATCAAAAGATATATCCCTAAGCTGGTGTCTAGAGAGGACAATATTAACGTAAATAGACCAGTAACTGAAGAGGAGGTTAGCGAATTACTCAAAGCAATGCAGAAAGGCAAAGCACTAGGCCCAGATGGTTTTAATGTGGATTTCTTCAAAGCTTGTTGGGATATAGTTCAACTGGATATTTTAAATGTTGTTGAGGATTCAAGGGGTAATACAAGTATCCTAAAATCCCTCAATACCTCCTTCATCTCCCTGATACCCAAACAGGACTCAGCTCAAACAAAAGATAAGTATAGACCCATAGCTTTATGCAATGTAGTTTACAATATAATATCCAAAGTAGTGGCTAATGGACTCAAATCTCTCCTTCCTACATTAGTGTCAGAGGAGCAATCTGGGTATGTGGAGGGCAGGCAAATTTTGGACAACACTATTCAAGCCCATGAGGTGGTTCACTCTCTCATAAGCAAAAAACAGGTTGGGATGATCATGAAACTAGATATCGCCAAAGCTTATGATAAGGTCAATTGGTTTTATATCAAAAATATTCTCACAACCTTTGGGTTTGATCACAATTGGGTCAAATGGGTCATGGCTCTGGTAACTACATCCAGATTTTCAATTTTGGTTAACGCCTCTTCCTCTGATATCTTCATTCCTTCTAGAGGCCTCAGACAGGGAGACCCACTCTCCCCCTTTCTCTTCATCCTTATGATGGAAGGACTTGGCAGGGCTATCAAGCAGGCTAAAGACATAGGCAAAATTAAGGGTCTTCAAGTAACCGAGAATGGACAGTCTCTTACTCACCAACAATTTGTTGATGACACCATGCTGCAAGGTATTCCCACTGTCAAAGAAGCTACTACATACAATCAAATCCTCAATGTTTTTGCAAGGGCAATAGGTTTGGAAGTTAATCTTTCAAAATCAAAAATTTTCTGCGTTAACACTAACATTTCTATTCAAAGAAATATCTCAAGGATCCTTGGCTTCCAAAGGAACTCCCTCCCCTCAAAATATCTAGGAGTACCTCTCGTAGATAGACCAGGCTTAAATGTATTTGGGAACCTGCGCTAAATAAGTTACAAGATAAAGTTAAAAAATGGACCTTCAGAGCCTTAAACTTGGCTGGCAGGCTTGTTCTGACAAAGGCAGTTCTACAATCTATCCCGGTTTTTATGTCATTAGCCCTTCCAGCTCCCAAAGGAGTCTTAAAGCAAATCAGAAATATTCAAAGAGATTTTCTATGGGGTAAGGAAGAAACTAGAAAGAAATGGGCCCTTATTTCCTGGGAAGAAATCTGCAAACCCAAAAGCCATGGGGGTCTAGGCTTAGATGATCAGGAGATTCTTAGTAAAGTGCTAGGAGCCAAGATTTGGTGGAAATGGGTGCAAGAGCCAAAAGGCCACTGGGCAACGATCTAGAAAGAAAAATATGCCAGCTCTTGGCACATAAATGATCTCATAATAATTTTTGGAAACATAAGGGGCTCACACATCTGGAACAGGGCTCGGGAGAATAGAAGAATAGTGCAACAACATAGTTTTTGGGAAATAAGAGAAGGTGATCAAGCACTCTTTTGGGAGGACAAATGGCAACAAGAACCAATGCTGTTAAAAGTGGACTTTTTAAGTCTCAAAAAGGAAACAGATTCCCAAGGGTTAAACAAAGTAAGAGATTTATGGGACATCTCTCAGGTACAAGGGAAGTGGAGAAGCTGGAGTAACATTGATTGCAGAAATAACAGCCTCATAACAACAGAAGTAGAGGCACTGAGAAGCATACTAAAACAAAGGATGATCTTGGTTATAAGAGATGGGGTAACAAAAACAAAGGTACCTTTAATCTCAAAGAGGTAAAGAATATTCTCCTTGGGCTAGAGTCTAGTGTTCCAGAAAAGTCCTAGAAGCAACTCTGGATTTACCAAGGATGGATGAAGATCAAGCTTTTTATTTGGTTGGTTCACCATAAGAAAATATTGACATGGGACAATATTAGAAAAATGGGTGTCTTGGGACCTTCTAGATGTTAGCTTTGTGAAGAACAAGAGGAGACTATGGAGCACATTCTCAACTGCTGCTCTTATACCTCTTGGCTATGGAATTCCTTTTCCAACAAACAGATAGGGACAAAGGGAGTATCACTAATACCCTAGATAAATGGAGAAGGATCTTTTCGGAGAATGAGGCTCTCAATTTGGCCTGGGCTTTCACACCAGGATTCATCATCTGGAATGTGTGGAAAGAAAGAAACAAAAGAATCTTCAAGAGTGAAAAGGCCAACCCTCAGAATCTATTTAATTTGATTTTGAAGCAGATCAGGGAAATAGTCAGTACCACAGTGCGCAATTTCCCAGAGAATCCTCTCTCAAAAAAGGAGCTGAGAGCTCTCAGACTGTTGGGATTTCAAGAGATCATTCCACAAGGGCTTGGAAAAAAGGATACAAAAATGAATATAAAGAAAAATTTCTAGCACTCTCCTCCACAAAACTACCTGAAATTTAATATTGATGGAGCCTCAATAGGTTATCCGGGAATAGCTGGTTTTGGAGGAGTTTTAAGAATTGAAGAGGACAGAATCATCTTAATCTTCCACAGCCATTTAGGTAAAGCAACCAATAACATGGTAGAATTAATGGCTCTGGAGCAAGGCCTAGAGATCCTGATGCAACATCGCAGCCCAAATGTCATTATAGAGGCAGACTCCGAAATAACCATCAACTATGTAAAAAGAATTAGTTGTGGCTCTAAACTAGAGAAAGTCTCAAATCATTGGAGACTAATCCAAGTTTATCAAAGGATTCGAGCACACCTTTAGGGACTGTGCACTATTAGTGTCAATCATGTGCGTAGAAATGCTAATAAGATTGTGGAAATTCTGGCCAACCAAGGTGTGAACAATGAGGATTGCAGGATGGTGAAGAAGTGGCAGGATATGCCCCAGAACTGTTTAAAGGTACTATGCAATGAGCAAGTGGCAGAGGACATTGAAGTGGTCTGATATCGTGGGAGGGTTTCAAGTAGGAATGAATTTTCCCCAGCCAATGATTCCTCTGCCTCTTAGTTTTGCTTTTCAACCGAAGGTTTTGCTTTGGGCGCCACTGATTCTAGTATGGATTCGAGCCAGTGCTTTTGGCTTCATCAGGTCAATCTTGGATTATGGGTCCATGGTTAGAGCGGAAGTGGTGAGAGGTGAGTTCCTTCAGTGAACGGATTAGTTTTTCTTGTAGGTTTCGTGTCGTTTGTTGTGCCTCAGTGGTTTTCCGATGATCGCACGAAACTTACATAGTAAGCGATTTTGAGTTTTTGGTTGAGATTCCATTGAGCTTTTAACACGTGGCTTTCGTCGGTTTTTCTTACCACCCGTCATCGCGGCTTAAAGTTTGGTTTTTGTGGGGGGGAGCGATATGGCTCTTAGCCATTGGATCCAGGCGCCTAGATCAATGGTAGGGAAGGAGTTAGTAGTTTTGTGGGGTTAGGAGGATAGGCAAAACCTTTGGCAGGGTTTTTGAAGTAGAGAGTTTTCAAAAAAAACTCTTAAGATAGCCCCCACTGTATGAGTTGACCTGAGGACGGTTTTGTGGGCAATGTGTTTGGTAAGGATCTGTTTGTCCAAAACTCTTGGTTTCGGACGACTTATGTAAACTATGTAACCATATTTTGATTTAATGATATAGAAGGCTTTTCTCTTGCTACAGCAAAAAAAAAAAGAATATCCATGGTTAAGAATATTTTCTTATTGTTATTGAAAAGTTTTATTGTCAAATAAGTTATGTTTTTTGGCCATGTGGTATTGATAAACCAAGGTATTGGCCCATGGTATTATAACAAAGCCTATCTTTTACAAGCTAATAATATCCAAAGTAAAGTGGGGGGTGAATATCCATGGTTAAGAATCTTGACATATTATTATTAAATCTTTTGGTTGTGAAATAAGTTATGGTTTTTGGGCATGTGCTATTAATAAGCCATGGTATTGGGCCATGGTATTATAACAAAGTAGTTAATAACAAAATCAAAATATAACAAATTGAATTTTATTGTTTTTATTACTTTAACTTTTTATTATTAATTGAGCCAACATTCAAATGTTTACACTCATCCTGGTTTATATTAATTTTAAATTTTTATTATTAATTGAGAAAACATTTAAATTTTTACACTCATTCATCCCTGATATCACTTTTAACTTCTTATTTTTTAATTGAGAGGACATTTAAAATTGTTTACGTACATTACGCTTGATATCTACCATGTACTGATTGGTAGAGTGCCTCTTGGTGCAACTAATGGTTAGATGTGTTAGCGTAGGGGCATGACTCTTCCGAACACTAACTTCATGAATAGGATTATGTGTTTGTCCCCAAATCTCTGGTAGAAAATATCCATTTTTGGTCAACTATAAGACTAATAAACAAAAATTCAAAAGTGAAAATGATAAATTACTCAATTAAAAAACGGGTACATACTTTATATCATCATATTTCCTCCATTGATTTAGTGCACCAATGCACAAACCCATCTATGTTATTGCATTTAAAAATATATATAAAATGATTTGTTGGTCCATTTGAGTCTTTTTTCATAGTGTTCAATGGGCCAACCTCATAATACAAGTCATTTACATCACTCATGTCATTAGAATTTGATGCGGATTACTACAAATAAAAAAAATGTAAGTTTGATTATAACATTATCAAATAATAAAAATATAAAACAAAAATCAATAAGCATATAGATACTAAATATATCTTAGACATTATGGTCTCTATTTTTTATCTATAAATTGTCATGGGTATTCCACTCGATAGTTTGTCACAAGAAAACTATTAAAATTAAAATTTATACTATGAAGGGTTAATTCTTTTAGATTCCAAATGTGTCATTATTGGTTTTGTTATTTATGAATGCAATACATAAAATGTAGAATATAGAGCAAAATGAAATACAAACACACACTAATAACAATGAACACCAAGATATGCTCTAGGAAACTCATTTTAGAGAAAACTGAGCTAGAAAGTGAGACTACTCTACTCTCTTTTGTCTTGAATAGAAATAATGCAAATGAAAGGGAGAAGGCACTCTCTATATAGTTACCTGATACTTGTAGCCTATAGTCTACTAGAGAATAAAAACTCATCCATTTTTCTCCTTGTCTCTATCGACTCTCAACTACTCTTCTCTACTATGGAACAAAATACACTCAAACAGAATGGAACCTCTTTTCCTCCTAGTGGCTCGGTTATATGACAACTTGATAAGAAACTAGGGGTTAAGTTTGACTCCTTTAAATCTTAATTAGAGTTACAAATTTGTCCCTTATAGAGTCTTATAAATAGTATTCACATGTATAACCCATTTTCCATGAGTTATAGGGGTTGACATGGAATCATTTTGAATCATGATGGACAAAATAGTAAGGTTAAATTTTGGGTGGCATAAAATTTACATATATACTCCATTTGACATTTTTATTGCACTATTGGAAACATCTCTATGTGTCTAATAACATCACGAGATTTGAATCATAAGTAGAAAAGTTTTACCCCACAAAAAAAATCACTTAATCCCTCAAGCTAACCATAGAAGGTTTCAAACGCAAAAACTCCAAACTAGATCTCGCCAGTAAAACTGCTCATGTAAGATAATTCCTTTAACTTTTCCACTCTAAAAGCATCAAGATGGATGGAAAAGAATATAATGATCTAATATAGATTAATCTTCTCACAATAATCCTACCATAATATTAGTAGGAAATTACATTGTAACAAGTATGGTATATTCAAATTAATATTCAAGTTAATAAAGAGAGACAACATTTAATTAGATATGTAAATAATAAAGCATAAGTATCCTCATGATAATATTACATGTATCTATTTGATTCAAATCATAATTTATCAATAACTCCTCTCCTTAGCCTTTTTTTGTTTGTTGGCTTGGCCATTGGGGGATTTGAACCTTGAATCTCACAATACAAGGAAAATACCCTCTAGCGGAGGTTTTTGCAGAAGCCCCTATAAAAATAGCCCAAAAATCCATTTGTAGTGGAGGTAACTAGTGGAGGTGGATGGCCAGATGTTTTAGCAGATGTTTTTTTAACAATGCGTCTATAATATACAAAAGCACCAGTGCTTTAGTATCTATATATGCACCAATTCCTAATAGAACATGGTGCATTGTCGTAGATATTTTTTTTTAATAAAGTAAAAATAATGGTGTGTCAGTGCATATGCTATTTAATAGCACCAAAAAAGGTTTAAATTTACAGAAATTTCGATTGTATAATTCGTTTTGCCCAATCTGGTGCTATACTGTGACGACACCCTAGTGCTACACGAGCAAACTAATGCCCTAGTGAGTACATTTTACAGTGCACCATCTAAGATTTATTTAAAACAACGGTGTGCCACATATATGTGAGGGGTTGCTTCTTATAGTACTCGATAGCATTAGTCAAATGTTAAATTTAAAAATTGTTTATCCTAAAATTATTTTCATCATGTATTGGTGTTATATCACCTCGAAGCATTGGTGTTGTTCTTGTATTAGAATGCCCCAAGGTGTACCTTACAAGAGCACCATTTTAGGGTTTTTAATTTTTTTTAAAATGTGGTGTTATGTTCCCATGAACCACCAATGTTGTTCATGTATTAAAATTCCCTCATGCGTCTTATAAAGAGCATTGTTCAGGGTTTTTAATTTTTATAAAAAGAGGTTGCTATATTCCCACAAAGCACTAGTTCGCTTGATGTATTAAAATGCACCGGTTCATATTAAGAAGAACACCGATATAGGGTTCTTATTTAGAAAAAAAGTAGGTCTCTTGAAAGAGTACACACCAGTGTTGTTATACTAATTCACCAAAACAGGGTTAAATAAAAAAAAAATACTGCCCATAAATTTCATTTTTACCATTTATAGTGTTGTAGAGCTCTGAAGCACTCGTGCCACCCTTTCCTCATGTAAGCACCATGTCGTTGATGCTTCTCTTGCTCACCATAATTTTGTATTGTGCTAAGTGTGTGGCTTTCCAATTTTCTCAAATGATGGTGAAATGTGTTTTTCTCATTTACATGTCAATTATGCCTCCTTGATGACCAAATGTCTAGGTAATGTCTATGTTTCTCTCTAACTTATTTTTTTAGCGGATTGAAATTGAAAATTATGTCCAAAAATCCATTGTTTTGAATTATTTTTTTCTTGTGTAGTGTGTTTGATAAGTTTGGCTCGCACCAATAGTGGTGCACCCTATAAACTTACAGGGTTCACCACAATTCGATGCGTCAACATAAGGCACCGCAATGTTGTTGGTGCATTTTGTAAATTACAATGCACCAGGAATATCTATAAATTGTACATCAGTGTGTATCCTTTTAGGTTGCTCTCAGTATCTTTATATTTGCCAAATGCGCCACAAACATAATATTAAAAAAATATAGCTCAATGCATTTGATACCCTAAATGTTTTGTACCAGTGAGAACATGTTATAGTATGCACCAGTTTGTAAGGTTTTCGTGACGCACCATGTTGAAAATGTATGCATGTGAACCAAATGTGGTGCATCATATGTATGTATGCACTATGTCCAATGCTTTTTTATTTGGTAGCGCATCGGATCCAGTGCATTACTATTTTTTCGGTGCACCAGGAATGGATTTTTTTAATTGAAAGTTATATGTCCATGTTTATAAATATTTTTCATTTAATAAAAAAAATATTTTATGTATGAAGCTAATGCATTTTATATGTCAATCACGTAGTAGAGACGTCCACAGAGGGAGAAACAACAAGATAAGGAGGAAATGGCGGACCAATATAATGTGATCTGACCATGGGAGGCACGAGAGAGGGAGAAAGATTTATACCCTCATCCTATTAGTCCAGTGACCCAAGTGCTCTTGAAGAATGCAAGCCTCCTTAAGTACTATGAGGAGGCTACATCCCTAAAGGCGCACTCTGGCTTGCTGGCATAACTCATCCATCGGTGGGATGTCCACCAACAATCTTTCTGTGTCAGTGTTGAGACATGGTATAGGCCTTCTAAGGAGGATATATATTTTATCATAGGCCTATCTAGGAGAGGGGGGTATTTTCCTGAGTTCCTTGATGTCCCCCATGTTGTCGCAATAAAGATTAATCTTGTCTACTCTCAGAGATATGTTGGGGGCCGCTAGTAGTCCATCCAATTGATTTTCAAGTGTGTGGTGGATAACTACAGATTGCTTCTTTTGTTGCATAGGAGGTTAGGCACCTCTCATTATTAGTGAGCACCATTACACACTCTACTAGAGATGAGAAGAATAATAGTTTCCCTCGTTTGTTTTATCTTGACTCTTTGTTGCTGGCATGCTAATGTATCATATGATTTTCCATTTTTGTGGTAGTTTTGTAGGGCTTTAAATAGATGTTGTGCAATGATATATGGGAGAATGAACTTCCTTTTCACTCCAGAGATTTTTTGTTTATTTTTTGACATATTTTTAGAGAGGAGGCATACTTTTGATTGTTTCCCTCTTAGTTTGATGATTGAGGTGTAGATGCGCATGTGGGGCAAGATGATTCCAAAGAGGGGCATGCCAAAGTATCTAACCAGGATTTCCACCTAAGCATTGGTGCTACTGGCTAGTGAGGCTAACAACATGCTTATCTTGATGCCATGTTCATACTCGAAGATGGATTGAAGACAGTTTCCAAACATCCTCTTCACATCAGATGATCTTGCAGATGATAAAACTAATATCAGTGTTTTCTTTAAATTAATCTAGTTTCATTTTATTGTCTTAATTAGTTAGAATTTAATTTATTCTAACACGTTTTTAACTTGTTTTATTAAATTGTTTAATGAAATTTTCTAATTATTGTTGTGTATTATATATTTGTAGACATTAGCTCATTCATTGGGGACATGCCTCCTACCCACTAGAGGGAGATGTGGAGAGTGGTGAGGCCCCAGAGGATGATGCGCATCCTCAAATGCAAAGGGGTATGGGTGTGCAAGTCTGTAGGGCTGGTCTCAGATTTAGGATGGACTATTATGACCAATTATCTAGATTTTTTGTTGATGAGGGAGTATTCACTACAAGGGCTGGAGACATCAGCACAAATCCTAGGTTTTTGGAGCTCTTAGGGGATTGTTCACATGATATGATGAGTCTTTTGTGTTATATCATTAGAGATAGTATACTACTGGTAGCGAGGAGGGATGTAGGGAATGCAACGGATACGCCACATGAGTCTTCACAAATGTTACCCGCCAGATCATGATGATGAGGGTGGTGATCATGCTTCTAGTAGTACTACCCCATCAAATCATGGTTAGGGTGTTGGTGATCCTGTTGGTGATACTATCCCATCATATCATGGTTAGGGTGTTGGTGATCTTTCTGGTAGTACACCTCCTCATCATTTGCCTAATGATCACATCCCATAACTACTGGAGGTGCCTCATGTTTCTCATGAGAGAGCAGACCAGCCACCTTCTCATCCACCTCATAGTTTGACTATTGAGGAAGTACTTGACCATCCATTGACTTCTGCTACAAACCAAGTTGTCACTACTACTGTTGTATCAGATATTTGATAACAATTATTTGACTTGTTTATATATATATATATATAGATAGATAGTTCCTTTTTTTTCATGTTTATGTACTTAATTTATATGTTGGTGTTGATGCATGTATTACAATTAGGTCATGTAGATATGTTCATTTAATGTGCTTGCAAATAGATGTGTATGTGATAGTAGTTATTTGACATGAGATGTATATTAATCTGAGGATGTGTGTGGTAATGATGTTAGATTACAATGCTTGTGTTTTGTTAGATGTGATCACAATGATAATGCCCTATTAGATTATTATATTTTTGTTCTAGCTAATGGCATTTATAGGTGCTAGAGGTGTATATAATTAGATGATGGTAGTGAATTTTAATGTCTATCTTAGATTATGTTTATGAGTGTTGGATGGTTATCATCATTGTGTTTATTTTTATGAAATAATATTTATTATAGATTTTGTATTGGTGAACTTATATCAAAAGTTTATATACGAAATTTCATGTAAAATGACTTACTTTAAAAAAATGCAAAGATATTTTTATAAATTACAAAGTTTAGTATGGTTGAAACTATAATTATAAAATTACACTAACTATTTTTCTATTGCTTAGATAGTTAATTCATATTCATTCTATGCTAATAAGTAAAATTTATCAATACTCACAAAGAAAAAATAATTTAGTTAGTTCTTAATAAGACGAAAATGTGTAACTCATTCAATTTTTAATATAAAATATAAATAATAATAAATTATTCAAAAATTCTATTTAACCAATGAAAATTTACACTATGGTCAGTCTATATATAGAGATAGAAAACCACTACAGATCCATCTTAATCACAAATTTATCAATCACTAAAAGAGATTAAATCTTTTGACATGTACATCATTTTGCAAGTCTTGCATTCTAAAAAGAGATTTTCATATAATGAGATTTGATCCCTCTTGGCTCTTGGTAGATCAATGGTTAAGATGGATATATATTGATTTATAAAATTCAATCTATTGTTAAATTTAAAAAACTTAAGTCTCAATTTTTAATAATTAATTTAGATTTAATATAACTTAAAAATTGTATTTTAATAAAATTTAATTTATCACTAAAGTTATGAGATTTTAAAGTAATTTAAATTTAATATTTATAGCAACTCTTATCAATTTAAATTAAAAAATTATCTCTTTAAAGATGAGGATCAAGAAATGTAAAATAAGGCTTGTGAAGTTACTTGTAGTTGGGGATTTTCTTATTTGGAAGTTCTCCCTTAAAGAGGCAAGTGAACTTTTCTCTAGAAATAAAGATATAACATATTGGTGCTATTTCGGTTGTTTATTTTCTATTGGGTTTAAATTTATCTTTTTTTAATAATAAATATGAGTTAAATAATACAAAATTCATATTATTTTAGGTTTAACTTTTTGACAATTAATATATTTGATTATTTCTTAATCAACAACTTAAGAAATATTATTTTTTCCACATAATTATGACACCATAGTCACTGAAAATCATATTTTCACATTTCTCCTAGCTAACTATTACATCATGTTCAAAATGATAAAGACATGTTTACTATAAATAATTTACTTATAAATACATAAAAATAGATCTTTATTTTACATAATCTAATTAGGAAATAAAAATGCATCCCCAAGTCTATTAGGAAGTCAAACAAATGCATCTTAATCACCATCACATTATTTATCATTTTATTGTTAGCCATAAAATATTTATTAGTTCAACTTTTATTTATAATCACCATTGAAAAGAAAAATGAAAACTCTTCCATTATCCATGAAAAAAAATAAAACCTCTCATGCATCCATGTAAGTCCATTTGTTTCTCTTATGGTCCATAAAAAGATGTAATCAACATTTTATACATGCATATGACCTCCTTTTAGTTTGCATAAGGTTGCAACAACTAGAATTTAAATATAGTAGACATGGTTTTACCTCTCATGTCAAGAATTTAATCTTAGATATTAATACAAAATTTTTCATTGTTAAAGTCCTCATATATTTATCACTACATGATTTATATTGATCTTGAAATAAGCCTAAAGGAAAAAAATGTAACTGATTAATAAACCAATAAGTATCTAAATCCTAAATAAATCTTCAATGTTGTTTCCAAATTCCCTATTTTCTTATTTTGTTTATATTCTTCTCATTTTCATATTTGAGAAGGATTGTCACCTTGAATCCTTATTATCATAAATATTGTACACCATGTTTTAAAGTACTACATTTATATTTATGGTGAATGTTGCATAGTGAAAATAAGGGAGGTTATTTTACTATATTGAAAAACTCTGATGGTGGTTAAGGTAGTTGGCCTTTTAGTAAGCATATATAACACAAATATGATTTTAATTCTCCATTTTTTATCACTTTGTGAGTTATATTAGACTGATACTAACAATGTCATTTAAGAAAGGAGATAATATGAGTATATTTAGATTAATATCTTAATAAAATATAGTTATAAATTGATAACTCATGCTTATAATTACAATCTTTTGATCCATCCTGATGTGTATCCAAAGACTATAGAAGAACTCTATTGTAAATTAGATTTAAACAAATTAAACAAATATGTTAAAATTTAATTTTTAAATTATAAATTACATAATTGGAAATAATTAGTTTTAAGTGTAAAAATGTTTCCACTACAAAAAAACGTGTAAAAATTTTTGTGAATATTACCAATTATAGAAAAAAATATAATTAGTGAAATAAAGAAAACAAAAACATACAACAATAGTATAAATAATGAAATAACACAACTACATATCACTTTGCATCATCATCACCCTGATTATCTCTCTAGCTTGGCATGATAACATTGTTATTCTCAAAAATATTTTTTGATCTAGGGTCATGTCTTAATACGAACGACCAATCCTTATCCAACACATCTGGGTCAAAAAAACACTTGGTTTCCGTGTTTGGGGAAAACATAAGGCTCCCTAGCTTCATGCCACATCTTTCTAGAGTTGATAGATGTCATACCACTATTGTGATCTCCCTTTACATTATTCTAATCAAAGTTTTCCCACCCCTTTCTTCTAAAAATAACACATTGGATGAAGATAAGTCCACTCGAATGATCTCTTGCATCTTTCTAATGTACCCTAATGTCCCCTGTATTAGGTTTTGATCACGATGGGTAATGGGACTAGATTGGTCGAACTCGACTTCCACTCCATAGGCTTGTGTCATGCATCCATCATCAACATCCTCCATGTGAAAATTATGTCCATATGCCCACATAGATGGGAATAAATGCACCTATAGAAAAGTGAAAAAATCACAGTGTAATTTGTCTAATAACCTGAACATAATTAAAAATATAAAATATAGATGTTACAATTCAAAGGTGCGTCATGAAGTTAAAAGTGTACATAAAGATATTATTACCAAATTTCTTCACCCAATCCCTATGTTTAGCGCATCCTCTTTAGCACGTGGGTAACGACCAAATGTACTGTATTTCTCTCTAACTTGTTCAACAACCCCACTCTTAGGGCATGTCATTGGCATATTTTATTTTAAATGATCAGGATAAGGCATGCTTCTACTATTCAACCATTTGAATCATTTCCTATCATTGTCTCATTTCCTCCTCTTATGCCTGTACCCATGGTTGTGTCACTTCCGTATTGTAAAGAATGATTTTGTTGATGGCTTTAATTTCTAAATTTTCTCATGAAATAAAACCAACATATATATTACGTATGAGATAAAAACATGCATTAATATGAAGTTCAATGTGGATAGTTACTATGTATAAATTTTACAAATGATAAGTCACTTACTCTTTATCATGCACCTCTTTCCATTCATCTGAAGAACCTCACCTTCTCTTTTAACTTCATCCATTTTGTTGTCCCAAATTTCCACACCTAGTGTGTTTTTTATTTTCTTGATGTACCACTAGCATAATATAAATACTCATATTATATATACCCCTCCACCATAGACCCCTCTGGTTTTTCCCTTTGAACAAAACCATTCAGTTTCTTCATGTACTTCTCTAAGAAGAACATCCAACGAGAATAAACCTCCCCAACTAATTCAATCTCATCTACTAGGTGAATTAGAAGATGAACCTGCAAGTCCATGAAACTTGTCGGTAGTTCCTTCTCAAACATAAAAACAATCTCAGTTGTCTCTTGACACCACCATGGAATGCTAGCCATATGAATCCCCTATGATGTGATCCACCGTACAAATGCAGATAATTTAGATAAGGCACATTGTAAGTTTTGGGGGAAGTCATGGTTCACACAACCATGCACGAGTAAGGGATAATGACACTGCAAAGTAAATAATACATTATACAAAAAATAGTTATAAAATATACCATTTCATAAAAATAATAACAAATAATAAAATCATGTTTTTGACATACATACTCTTAGAAGGTTCAAATGGGCATGTGATTTCAACCCCGAAAAATGTTCTTCCACTATGAAGAAACATCATAGTGAAGACCCATATAAAGGAGGCACCCTCACACCCATTACAACTTCCTTTGCCAAAGAAAGATCGTCTTTATTTAAAATCCATGGGACATCACCTTCTTTGAAAGACCAAGAGGGACCAACCGCTCCTCTAGTTTGTTGTCTTGGCCAATGTTTCTTTTTAGTTTTCAAAGAAATAAGATCTCTTCTAACAACCAATGTGTCACTTTATTTCGATTATATGTGCCTCCATAAAGAAGATGAAACATTTTTAAATATATGAATGGAATCTGGTAAGTGGTAAATCTGCAGATGATCCCAATATGGGAGCTCATAAAAGACATATTTCCTTTTCATCCCAATGAGAACTTTCTCAACATAAGTGTCCAAGAATTCTGAATCATCAAACATAGGCTCCTCATTTGAATTGAACATTTCTGCAAACTCCTTCTCCTTGTCTCTCTCATATGCTCTAAGACATTCAACTGGTGTCATTATTGCAGGCCTTTGGGTTCTCTCTAGTTTACGATTTAAATTGGATGTTTCCCTTCTGTAAGGTTGTTATTTTGGGAGGAATATCTTGGAGCAGTTGTACACTACCTTTCGTAGGTGGTTGGACCACCTAGCCTTCAGAGAAGGTCCAAAACATTTACATCCATGATACCCTTTTGTTACAGTACTTGTGGAATTATTGTATACATGGCACATTAGCAATCATGAAGATTATAATAATTGCAATGAATTAAATTAATATGTGAAACAATATTGTTACGTATATAAACAAATAAATAAAAAAATAATTTACCAGAGAAAACTCCTAATCCTGGATAATCATGTATGGTGTAATAAAATATGCCATACAACCTAAAAATCCTCTTTGTTGTGATTGGTATTGATATATCATACACATGTATCCCTTCCCATAATTCCTTTAATTCATCCACCAATGGTTGTAAGTAGACATCCATATTCTTCACTTGTCTTATCCCAGGGACTATGAGAGCCAACATAATATGTTCATTTTTCATGGAAAATCATGGGGGGATATTGTTATTTATCACTACTACATGCCAAATAGAATAGTTGGTGTTTTGGAGAGAATGCAAGTTGAAACCATCCATGGGTATGCTCAGTCGTAGACTTCGTACTTCATCCTTGAATTTTTTAGGCCATGTATCCTCTATATGATTCATAGATATTGAATATGTTGGGATTAACATAAATCTCGACTCACTTATGTGTGAGGCACGTCATTCATGCAACATAGCTAATTATTTGCAACAAAGGAGCCTTTGAATCCTTGGGATTATAGGAATGTGACTCAATATCTTATGAGGAGGACCATGTGATTTACCCTTCTTCTATTTTTTATTTATGGCACTTGTCATGCCCACATTTATTACATATCTATTTGTCTGCATATTCTCCTCTATATAGAATACAACCATTTAGGCATGCATGATATTATATGTACACAACACCCAACATTTTCAACAACTGCTTTACCTCTTCACAACTACCCAATAAGACATTATCACTCAGAAGAATCTTATCTTTGAATAACTTGTTTTTGGTGGGAAATATAATTGTACAATGTCAATATTTAATGTTCAAAAAATTGACCATTTTTAATGTAAATTTTGTGACAAAATTTCTCAAAATATAAGGGACTTGATTGATCATGTAGGTAAATTACCTCAATATTTTCGAGAAACATGCATTCAACATGCCAAAATTTACTTTCAAGTAGTAAAGTAACATCATTGTCCCCAACTAAGTAGACTTTGACTTGCCGCCAGGTCCAAAGAGAGGCATGGTAGAAGCAGATTTCAGTCTTTCGAATAAGGTATCAATGTTATGATCATCATCCCCTAGCTCATCATTCTGGAATGAATCTAACAACATTTCCTCCATGGAAATCGTATCCTATAAGTAATAATCCATAACAACCTCTATTTGATTACCTCCATTTCTAACTTTTAATGAAGAAATACTATAGTTGTATCCATTCCTAATTGTTGAATCTAGACGTAGTGGGAATTCAATAGGTGATTGATTGGACCATTCTTTGTATGCTCCTCTCTAAGTCTTTCTCTTAATGCAAACTTCTCTTGATTTGACATTGTAGTGGGGTGCACTTGAAGATGGTAGGTGGGTCTCTCATCATCACTAGAATCCTAATTCAAAAAATATTGAACATTAGTACATCAATGATATTAGTAAGCACATTAATGCAATTGGTTTGTTGAAATTACAATACCAAACAATTATTACCATCGTTGGTCTAGGATTTCGAATGGAATATGCTATGTTACAATTGGCAAGGTGAAGCAATTGTCCATTTGCATCCACCAACTGTTTGCAATATGCTACTCCTGATAAGAGTTTATGACATTTTTGAAATGGAGGAATATTTTTTACATCTAAGCTCAATTCGAAATCAAGATCGTGGAAATTTGGAAAAAATTCTATTCAAATTGACATGAAATTAATAAAAAAATAAAATAAAAAAATCAATTAGATAATCAAAATATAAATAAAATCTGAACTTACTAGAGATGGAAAGGGAAAACTTTGTGAAGGAATTTGAGCAATATGGAATGAGCTGGAATTTGAATAATTTCCCATTTGATATTATGAAATTTTCTCCATGCATTTGAACAAAATTAGAAATAAAATTTTGCATACATACCTAAAATGAATTTCGAGAACATATAACCATAATATGAATTTCAATATAGTTTTCAAGAATAAGGCGACTTTAAGCAGAAAATGTATATTATGAACTACTGTAACTCATGTGGATGTGTCCTAAAGGATATAATTTGAGATGAATATGCCATTTTATGTGAAAATAAAATTTCAAATAGCCTTTAAACATTATTGGTTCTCCTAACTAGACTGACCACACCAATGCATTTACATAACCACTGCATCGGGGGCATTAAACTAATAATCACAATAGTTTCGGGATTTCGAAAATAAAAAATATTCTAACATATCAGTGATCTTGGAAAAAACAACACGAGTGCATTTAAATAAAAACAACACCAATGCACATCTGTTTCTGGGATTTTGAAAATAAAAAGGAATTCTACCATGTCGGTGCTCTTATAACAATTACGACACTGATGCATTTAAATACAAACTGTATTGTTGTATTAAAATATTAACTATACCATTTCAGGATTAAAAAAATAAAAAAATGAATTCTATCATATCGGTGCATTTAAAAAATTTGGTGCTGCCATATATTATCGTAGTTGGTGTGCTTTAATTGTAAATGCATCAGTGCTCTTTACTATCAAACACACCAATGTTTGGACTAAAAAAAAACGTGATTTTTTGTTTCAAACTGAAAAACAAGCAACAATTTTCGAAATTTAATTTTTTTAAGTCTTATAAATAATAATAAGTTATTCACAAGTCTTATAAATAATAATGAGTTATTCAAAATTTCATTATTTCTCCCAAAATTTCAAGGGAGATATTTGCAGTGGAGACATATTGTGAGCACTTTTCAACAACAGAATAATTTGGAGCAACAGAACTATTCAGAAAATCAAAAGTTGAAATGTATGGTGATTCACTCAAAACCTCACATAGTAAAAATTTTAAATTTTATTGTTGATTTACTAAAAAAATTTGTTACAGTTTTTGTTATGGTTTAATTAAAAAAAGATCATTTAAAAAAGAAACATACTACGAGCACTATCGAGCAACAAAATATTTTGGAACTACAGAAAAATCATAATTTGAAAGGTATGGTGATTCGCTCAAAAACTTGCATAGAAAAAAAAAATTACTATTGATTTTATTGTTAAATTTTTTTTCAATTTATGTTAGATTTATTCAAAATTCCAAATAATAATAATAATAATAATAATAATAATAATTAAAAGCCCTTCATATTAATCTTACTAGTAATTTTTTTGCGATCTCTGTTCCTATTTAGATTTAATTAAAATTTAGAAAAAAGAAAGGAAAAAACAAAAAAAAAATCAATGCTTATCTTAAACCCTTGATTTTTCTTATGTGACTGCAAAATTTCACTTTAGGGTTTAACTCCATCTACCACTTCACAATTAGGGTTTTTGATTTTAGGTAATTTAGATTTAATGGGTTTGTGTACTTACTATATATAGGGTGTTTGACATGTAAAGTATGGGGATCACTTATTGAATTAGATCCAAAGCCTATCGACCTTGTCTAATTTTTTTTAAATAATGTTTGCTTCACGGTTTCCTTGTGTAATATAACACATCGGTGTTGATAATTCTTATATCGCACTAAATCATGTCATGCCTGTCTGTTTTTACAAAACAAGGTTTTCTTATCGGTGCACCTAGTGTAATATAACGCACCAACTCGCCTCTACCAAATAGCACTGTTAAGTTACATGTATTTAATTTTTTATGTGTTTGTCTTTTACTGTGATGGAAGTGCTTATATTGTAATAAATCGCGCTGTCATAATTTAAATTTATTTTAAAAAATTGTTTTTCGTTGTTGGTGCTGAACAATTAAATGCCTCGGTGCATTTGATAGATTAAACTCCCCAGAGCATTTGGTTCAAATAACCGCATCGGTTACCAACTATTTTTGGCTAAAATATATTTAATGACTTCTTTATTGAATGGTGCAGGTTGTATATTGCTAAAAAAATATTTTAAAAGT
Source organism: Pinus tabuliformis (assembly GCA_031772625.1). Classification (NCBI taxonomy): domain Eukaryota; kingdom Viridiplantae; phylum Streptophyta; class Pinopsida; order Pinales; family Pinaceae; genus Pinus; species Pinus tabuliformis. The sequence continues at coordinate 456,059,251 of CM062809.1, read as the reverse complement.
TAATTGGAAAAAATATTTATTGACACAATGATAGCACATCCAAAAAAGAAGAAAAGGCAAGTTCTCTGTACATTCTTTGCCAAAATTAATATGTTTGAACTATATGTAAGTTTAACTAATATGTATTGATTAGTGTGTATCATGAAGATCCACAAAATGAAGAAGGTCGATAATATTATTTTTTAATTAAGTGCCAAAAAGCATAAAAGCCTGATAAAAAAATCGTAGAAGGTTAATGAATCAGGTGGATGAAAAATTATTATTCAATATGATTTATTATTATTATTATTATTAATATACTTAAGAATATTAAATAACATGTTTAAAATAATCTATTAACTCATATATGTTTAATGTTCTTGTTATAGGTCTATTTGGGTACATCACTTTCGACAATCAGATTAGTACAATTAGGGCTCATCAAACCCTAATTCAGTTGTTACATGCCCTAGACAAGTCATCAAATTAAATGCTTCCATCCATCAAAGTTTCCTAGCTTGAAACCTTGCTAAAATGCCTCCTTGTGACACTAGCGCAACCTCATGGGTAACTGCGCTGCATAGTAGGTAGGCCCATTCAGGCCTGCACTATAGTGCACTTAGGCCCACTTTGACTTGCATTGGGCGAGAATGAGCAAAATTGGAATTAGATTCTAGGAATATTCTCTGATTCTAGAGAATTCTAGAAGGATTCCCAACTCTTATCTCATCCTATGGGCTCGACTTTGGATAGGCTATGGATCAATTACCCCTCTATCCTCTCATCCCTTTCTCCATGGAAACTAACTCCAATTTTGGAAAGCCATTCAATGCCCAATTTATGACATAACCACCTGCATTTCCCTATAAATTGACCACTCATCATAGTGATCAAGGGCTGGAATTTGAAGATTGTAGAGAAATATTGTTGGTTTGAGATTTGAGTTCATGTCAAGTAATGTTATGCTGCTAGATTGATGTGCTTTTGGTGTGACAAGGGTTTAGACTGAAGTTGGATGAGTGACACAGGATCGAACCGCTTTGGGTGTAACTCTTCCTTCTACATCAATAAAGTTGTTTGTTCCTTTTCCCATATTCTTGTTCATATCTATGATGCATATATGTTTCAATGTTGTCGATTCCATTGGTTTATAGTAGATAGATCATGTACTTTGATCGTTGTCGTCTTTTTTTTCTGTTGATAGGTACCAATTGAGCAAAGTCAGTTCGAGTGAGAGCATTGGGAGAAATTAAAAGGAGGCAAAGGAAGTGAAAGATCACAAGTTCCTTCATCTCATCTATCTATTATAGGAAAAGGTTAAACCACTTTCTTTCTATTGTTCTAAGTGTAACTATCCACTTAGGGAAAATGTATTTATCCGTAGATACAAATTCCATATAACAAATTGGCGACTCCACTTGGGAACAACCATCATTCCTGGTAGTTTACCCTTATCATATTACATCCTAGTAGACTTTACTTGACTTCATTGATCTCTTTTCAGTCATTTTGAAGCTTTTTTGGTCAAAATTTGCACTAGAATGCCTACTCTAGGAATTTGTTGCTACCAGTGCACCCTTGGCTTAGAGACAATGCTCTGCAACTTACTGTCTTGCACTCAGACTTGCGCTGGTCCCTCTCAAGCCAAAAAACCCATCTTTTGCTTGATTTTTCCAAATTTTCTTCTGATGTAGTTTGTCGAAGGGTCAATGTTTCTTTGTCTCTGAAGTTCAAATTAGCATTTCTTTTCCATGCCCACTTTGGATTTATTTGTTCAATGTTTCTTTATGTTTTCTTTATCATTGTTGAATCAATCCCAAATTTATCTTACATTGATTAGTCTTTATTTTTCAAAAAACGAATTGTCGTAAAGTCTTCATTTATTTGAAAAATAAATTGTTGTAAAGTCTTTGTTTCTTGTGAAAAGCATTGATTGATAGTTTGTGCATTTAGTTTCTTTATGTTCATCTAAACACTAAAGGGATTGAAAAGAAAAACTTGAATAATTTATAATGTAGTTTGTGAATTCTTGATATGAATAGCTATGGAAATTGCATTAGGTGTGCTCTTTGCTCTTTGTCAAAGATCTGATTGCTCTATCCCTTACTAGCTATGGTTTTCATTGTTAATTGAATGACAGAATGTTTATCATGTTAGTTGCATTCTAGGAATTGCAAACATACATCGCGTGGTGAACCTTGAAAGGAAAATTCTTAAAAAGATCAACTTAAAAATTTATCTCAATTAACCTAATCGAGCATTGTAAATTAACGCATAACATTTAGACATCCAGGATAGAGACGTGTTCTAGCGTTGTTAAACATAGTAGTTGTCGCTAATTGTCTATGATAAATTCCGAATGTGATACCTCATTCCACGTATGAAAGTATATCGTAGCTTGTCCACGTACTTTTGGGTATATAGGGCAGTGTTATATTACGAAAAGTATAAAGGAATGCTCTCAATTTGCAGTTTTGCATTAGACAACACTAACACAGATTGGGCCTCCACGTACTTTCAGGTATAGTTAGGAGGACTACATTAGGTTGCTATCCATCCATAGGTAACCAAGTCGGTTGCCTTGTATACTGTGATACACCGAAAACAACATTTGGGGAGACTGCCTGCACGTATGTTAAGTCCTTGGTTTACTGAAGTAGTATATTGTAGTTCACAGTTACTTGGTAATCCTTTTGCCTAGATTATCCCTCTTTTGTTTTGTTATGTTATTTTGATTAAAATAAAATTAATTGACCACGAATAACATCCTCCACATCACTCCTTATTTTATCTTAGATTGAGACATATGGCAACAACTCCAAAGTCTGTCGATCAAGGAATTCCTTTTAATGGGAATCCTAGTCCTTTTCCTCCTTTCAGAAATATTGGTGCTCCTTATATGGCTACATTGTCCCTTTCAGGACTTACCATTGGCTTGCCAGTATGGTTTTTCTCAACCTCCTTGGCCCTGCAAATGAATATTCGTACAACTGGACAAAATTAACCTCCAGTTGACCCTTTACCTTCTTCGTCAGTTGTTTCTTCCTCCCCTTCTTCCTCTTCGCCCGGTGAAAGTATTGATGCTAGTAACTGGGTGGCTAAGAAGAAGATGAAAGGGAAGAAGAAGAAGAAGAAGTAAATCTAGTAGGGGGGAAACCAAGCAACCATTGCTTCGAATGCAACATCTGATGAGAAACTATCTGATAAGCCTCACAAACTTCGATATCCTTGCAAACTTTGTATGGGAGACCATCTTCTTTGAAATTGTTCTGGTATTCCTCAGATCTTATAAGAATGGTATTCTCGTTTACATCATCATGTATCATCAACTTCTAGATATCATGTTGGTGACACATCATCAACTAAGTGGTAGTAAAGTTCATGGAAAGAAGGGTAAACTTAAGTTTCCCTATAGATTATGCAAAGGGAATCACCCCATTCACCTTTGTCCCTATCTGGATGAAGCCCAAAAAGTGTTGGATAACTGTCCTACTTCTCCGCAATGACTTCAATTTGGTTATAGAAGACTCACCCTTAATCCTTCACTAGTTGATGAAGTGACTAACCCAAATCAATCGTCAGTCAAACCCACTCTCTCTGAATGTGAATCCCATGAGTCTATACTTGACCAATCAGTTGACCCAATTTCACCTTCAGTTAATCGTACCTTTCCCATAGAGAGTGAGTATGATACCACTCAAGTTCTTTTTCGTTTCTTCATATTCCAATGATCTTGGAGGCAACCCTCCCGTTCCATCAAGACTGGAGGAAAATCCTCCTATTCTCGTAACTCAAGGGGGTAATTCTCCCATTCTTATGGTACCCCCTCCAAGTATTCTAGTCAGTTCCTTTTATTGAAATCGACTGGCAAGATGCCATCTTCCTTCTTATGTGCATTTCCAGATCATAGTACAGGTTTATAATATGATTGTATCTGGAACTATTATAGATGAAGGTGCATCTGTGAGTATCCTTTCCTCCACTGCTTGGCAAGTGCTCAGTTCGTCGCCACTTATGCTTGTTACCTAGGATCTGTTAGCTTTTAATAGAGGAACCAATCAACCATTAGGGATCCTTCCTTGGTCACCTGTTACTTTGGGAGGAAAAATTGTTTATCTCAATGTGATAGTAGTCCCAGGCCCTTTAGATTACAATTTACATCTTGGGAGCGACTATGTTTATGAAATTGGAGCTATTGTTTCAACACTCTTTCGAGTGATGTGTTTCCTGCATGATGGCAGAATTGTCACCATTGACCGGCTTTCATTTCCTGGTCCAAATATGGCTTCCAGTCAACCATCTTCCCTAAATGGTCCTTTTGTCCCAATGGTATCTTCCTTGCCACGGGTCAATTATGTGGCAACCCGTTCCATGCCTACATCAATTGATGATAAATTCCGTGATGTTGTGCATTTATGTACTAGGGGCATTGGAACCAGATCTCTCTAATGGATTCCATGCTACATATCCCTTCCAGAGCATTATTCTTCCATCTGACGAGAACCTCTTGGAAGTGATGACCTCTTATGGGTCATGATAAAGGAATCATAAGCCTATTTCCTTGTCTTGTGTCAATCTTGCTAAAAAATGAAACAAGGAATCAGAGCATAGTTCCTTGTCTTTTCTCAAGCTCGTTAAAAAATGAAACAAGGTCCCCTGGAGAAAAGTTCCAATTTGAGTCTTTGATTAGATCTCGTAAAATACTAGTCGAGTCTTTCATTTGATCTCATAAATGAACCTTCATTCCATCCACCTCATAGCCACGAGTATTCTACTTAGGTGAATGCAATGAAGCTTGGGGGCATGCACCTAGAATTGAGTCATCATGCTGAGGGCATGTAAACGAATCTCAAGCATAGTTTTTTGTTTCAATCTTGTGTAAACATGAAACTGAATCCAAGCATAGTTCCCTATGGTTCAACCTTGTGTAAAAATGAACCCATCTCCATTTTAACCCTCGTGATTGCCATTCTATCAGCCTCTTTCATCAGATGAACCTTGGTTGTTTCATTTCACCTCCACCATCTCTTTGGCTGATCATATGCTTTCACTTGGTTGTTTTTTCTTTCCTGAGAGACCACAGTGATGAGTGGTTTTATTATCCAACCTCTTGACCATTACATGTTTTGAGAAGTTCCAACATCATTGGAACCAGTTGCTACCCTTTATACCACTCGTTCCTCCAAGACGAGTCAACTTTAAGCTCTTTTTTGACTCATAAAAAATGAAAAGATCACAGAGTGTTTTCCTTTTTTGACTCGTTAAAATAAAATAAAAATAGGGAGTCTACTTTCAAGCTCTTTTCCGACTCTTAAAACATGAAAATATTGTTGGGAACTTGTCCTTTTCAACTTGTAAACAGATTGGAAATGACATCCACTCAGTATAAGTTTAACCCTTTTCCGAACTAAGATAGATTACTTACGAAAAAGGAATACGTTGATTGAACATGGTCAATAGGTTCTCTCTTGTATTATTTTATGTTTCTTCAGATTGAGAGACAAATTTACAAAAAAAAACTTGTGCAGTTTTCTTTTTGTCCCTTTTCAAACTCTCTAAATATGAAAAGGACCAAGTTCTCATTGTCGTTAAATTCGTTAAAACATCAAATAGCGACAAACTTGTCCATCATGACAAGACCGAGTTTCACCTTCACTAGACATTAAAATATCACATAGTGATGGATTCACCTGAAGGGTGGAATTATACTACAAGCATATGTTATCCTCCTCAAGCTTGTTTAAAAAAATAAAGAGGTATTGGTCAGCATGACTGGGGAAAATGGGAAAAGGTATAAATCAATTTATGGTAGCAAGTCGCTCTTGAACATGACCCTTTCACTTCATCTCTGTGACTATTTGGGTTGGGTTATTTGCTTGATGGTTATCATACCTATGGTCTATCACACCATCCATCACTTTGATTTTGGGTCAATATTGCCAATTCATTTAGTGTCATCGACATGTTCAATAGAAGTCACTCAGTAAACTTCATCTTTTCCAATACTCATAAACCTTCATTTTCATGACTGCCATTCTTGAACATCATGTCATCAGTCACATTCTACCTTCAAAATCATTACACTTATTTCGTGTCATTGAGGGGGATACGTCAAGGCCCTCCTGTGATGAGTCGAAATCAACACATTAGCCAAGAAGTTGACTCAGAAACACCCTTCTAGTACCTTGAGGCTTGCATACATCAATGGAAAGTTTCTCTCTTCCAGCAATAGGTTGACATCACATACCTTTGACCGAAAGACTTTGTATGGTGTTCGACATCAAAACATATATTCACACCATGCAAAATATATTGTAGTACCTTGAGAGTCATTATCATTATCGGTGATCTCTCTCGTGGCTATTAACAACTTACATCATTGGTTGGTAATCTAACGGTATCTTCCCATGTTCAACTTCATATCACATTTTCACATGGTTAGACTCGTACTTGAGTGAATGATTGGACGAGATAGAAGACCCCGGATCTAGTTTCATCCATCCAAGCTGTGATTTCAGGAGAGTACTAAATCATCTGTATGATGGCTTTACACAGATGGTCATCCTATCATGGGTCTATATCTATAGATGACTATCTGATTTATATACATGTAATGAAAATTTTATATGCTGAGTATGGGTATGCCTTCCCTTAGCAATTCATGAAAAATTCAAAATATCATGATGTTATGTATTGTAATTGATGCAGGTCATCGCCCGCTTTAGATCCTCCTCATCACATCATAAAGCATATCACTCAACATTATCATTTTCAACTTCATGCTTTAGGGGTAAACTATTATAGGTCTATTTTGGCACATCACTCCCGACAGTCAGATCAGTACAATTAGGGCTCATCAAACCCTAATTTAGTTATTACATGCCCTAGACAAGTCATCAAATTGAATGCTTCCATCCATCAAAGTTTCCTAGCTTGAAACCCTACTGAAATTCCTCCTTGGGACACCAATGCAGCCTTGGTCAGGGGTAATTGCACTGAAGAGCAGGTAGGCCCATTCAAGCCTACATAGGCCCACTTTGACCTACGCTGGGCGAGAATAAGCAAAATCAGAATTGGATTCTAGGAATATTCTCTGATTCTAAAGCATTCTAGAAGGATTCCCAACTTTTATCTCATCCTATGAGGTCGACTTTGGATAGGTTATGGACCAATTACCCCTTTATCCTCTCATCCCTTTCTCCATGGAAACTAACTCCAATTTTGGAAAGCCGTGCAATGCCCAATTTATGACATAACCACCTGCATTTCCCTATGAATTTACCACTCATCATAGTGATCAGGGGTTGGAATTTGAAGATTGTAGAGAAATATCGTTGGTTTGAGATTTGAGTTCACGTCAAGTAATTTTATACTGCTGGATTGATGTGCTTTTGGTGTGACGAGGGTTTTGACTGAAGCTGGATGAATGACACAAGATCGAATCGCTTTGGGTGTAACTCTTCCTTCTACATCAATAAAGTTGTTTGTTCCTTTTCCCATATTTTTTCCATATCTATGGTGCATATATGTTTCAATGTTGTCGATTTCATTGGTTTAAAGTAGATATATCATGTACTTTGATCATTGTCATCTTTTGTTTCTATTGACAAGTACCAATTGAGCAGCTTCAGTTCGAATGGGAGCAACGAGAGCAATTCAAAGGAGATAAAGGAAGTGAAATATCACAAGTAAGTTCCTTCATCTCATCTATATATTATAGGAAAAGGTTAAACCACTTATTATGGGAAAAGGTTAAACCACTTTCTTTCTGTTGTTCTAAGCGTAACTACCCACTTAGGGAAAATGTATATATCCGTAGATACAAATTCCATTTAACAGTTCTGCAGGGAGCAACAACAAAGGAAAATATTGTTGTCGTTCTAAGAAAATAAAAATTATATAACATGTAAATGACAATGAATTGGTCCTTAGCTCATCTAGAGTGGTTTTGGAGGTTAGTGAAAGGGAGGATTTTTTTACAAAATTATGAGAGGTATAGTGGAATCAACATATAGACGTACTTTCCTCTTACAATACAAAAATAAATCCAATGATTCCAAGAACCAAATTATATCTAAACTACAAGAAGTGTTTCCAAAGCAATGGTCAATGAGACATGTGAGACTTGCAATAGAAAAAACATACAACAGCCAAAAATAATCATTCAAAAGTTAATATTGTTACATGTCATTTTGTCTATGATCCGAATAGAAAATGGCATCAACCCATGGTATTCATCCACTCATGTTAATCATCCACCCATGGAATTTACCCTTGGTATTGTAAGTGACATCCACCCATGGTATTCATTCACCCATGGTATTTTCCCATGGTATTGTGACATCTGTTGAGTCCTGAAACTACATATCTCCTACACACTTTCCTAGACTTTTTCCCCTCACCTGGACCTCATAAGCTATAAAAATCATTGCATATTGATCTTAAAAGAGCATTTAAGTGGTTTTCTAACTATGTTTTTTTGTTTGCTATTTGAACTAGATTTTGCTCATTAGCTGTAGAATCCAGTCACTTTCCGCAGTCGATTCAACTTTTCGCAACTATTTTTGTTAAACTCTAGGTTGCAGGTGTTATTAGGCAAAACAAGCCACATGGGCAAGTTAGAATTAACCTGGACATGGATCAGGTCCTATTGGTTCAGCCGGATTCATAAAGGAAATATGTGGTCAATGGTGGTCAAGCGGTGGTCAAACAGAGGAGTCATACAGCAACAGGACTCCATTTTTAAACACGTGAAGGATTCGTGGCCATTCTCAGATCCCTGGGGTCATCTTGACAACTTTAGATTTCCCCACAATGCGAATCCAACAACCACTTTTGATAGATTAAATAATCTTGGCAACCATTATGCTAAATTCATGGACGCTGTCTTTTACGTGTCTTCTGTTGACGTAGTTTCACAAGAAAAAAGTTATGAAGCTTTTGTTATAAATAACTCATTTCCAAATGCATAGAGTTGGCCTTTTGTTGATGTAATTTCGGTGTTAAGTCTGCTGTGCCATGACACTAATCCCACTATGGTAACGAGAGGATTCGTCCTCTATTTTGAATTATAAAGAGGACTATGTTTTTATATGACTGTGTGAGCATAATTTTGGAATGATAGCCTATTGACCAAGGCCGTGCAGAGGGGCCCTGCACGCTGAGGTTTCGTTTTCCTTATCGCTGTAAATTTTTATGCATTTTTATTTTATTTTCATGCACATGTTTCATAGTTATCCACCTGTGTATATCTCATTTGCTAAGGTATTAACATTTCATTCCTGTACATGATTTTTCAAGTTCTGTATATTGTTGTTAACACTGATCAGTGTGTGTATGTTTCAGGATAGAGTAGGCCTGTCCATTTTCATACAATTTTCGCAATAACTAGTGACATGGAATTAGCCTCTCTGCTGACTTTGCTTTTCTTCATTTTTTTAAATTCCAATTCTGTTTTGTTGATTTCAGTCTTATTCACTTGCTTTGTTAGTTAGTTTAGATATCAACTTGCTCATATCATTGACGATATCTCCGAAAGCCATAGCTTAGACTACCTGGTGAGGTATCGGACTATGAATGATGTGATTTGATTTTAGTTTTACCTTTTTGCAAATTAGACATCAAATTGCTCATATCATTGATGTTATCTCCGAAAGCCATAGCTTAGACTACCTAGCAAGGTATCGGACTATGAATGATGTGATTTGATTTTAGTTTTACTTTTCTGCAATTAGACATCAACTTGCCAATATCATTGACGTTATCTCTGAAAGCCATAGATTAGACTACCTAGCGAGGTATCAGACTATGAATGATGTGAATTGATTTTACTTTTACTAGATCACAGTTTTTGATTTGTTTGAGTGTAGTAGCTTAATTCATTTTTCTGTATTTAGACAGTAGCAGAGATAATGGTTTCATGATCAGTAGTTCATTATTTGCTTGATTTGAATAGCAACACATTTTTATTCTTGTTCAAGTATTAATTTCACCACTAGTATGTTCTAAGACCCTCTGAAGTGTTAAGTTCTAGAAATCATTATAGAAGACATAATTGCCTTAAAATCTATATCCATACTTGCCTTCTAAGAGTATTCTTAAAACTCAGGGATAGGATTTCCATTCATATTAGGAGATAAACGAAGATAAAAACCCCCAAAACAAAATAAAAAATGAAAACGACAAAAAGGTAATAAAAGGGTTGTCTTGCACATATAGTGCGCCACACTTCATCAATCTATGACTCCCGGATTGATAATTAATGTAGCAATTTATGACACACTAAATTGACTAAACATTTTGGTGTCGTTGCTGGGGAAGTGTAACTAGGTAGCCAATCTCTTACATAAAAAAAAGGGAAAAATTGATAACTTGTTGAAGTATGCTCTCCTCTTGCACCTAGTGTGATTTGGAGGATCAGAAAAGAGAGTTGTTAGTTCAATAATTTCTTGATTATGCTATCTTCTTGCACCTAGTGTGACCCGGAAGACCAGAAAGAGAATTATTAGCCCGACTTGAAAAAAAAATGACATGCATAGAGCAAGAGATTCTAGGGGAAGGTTTATAGCTAGGGCCAAAAGTTCGATTTTCACAACTCCAGCCACTTCAATGCATAGAAAAGATACACCTCCATCATCTCTGACTCACACTCCTAGCCTTAGGATCCCTGGAATTCAAGGGGAAGTAGCCGAATTAGGAGACTCTCCCACGCTATCCATTAAATCTGACCTAGGAGAAGAATGTTTCTTCACTACTACAGAGGAACATATTGTAATCAAAGAAGTAGAATCACCTGAAGAAGAGGAGGGAGAAATTCTTCCTCATTCACCATTAATAGAAGAACCAAAGGACTCTGAGAACTCTGAGGAAACTATCATGACAGAGGAAGTAGTAAATGGATTTGGAGGAGGGGGTCGAGGTAGAGGAAGAGGAAACAATGGAGGAGGTAGAGGTAACAATGGGGGAAATAGGGATGGAGATAACTCATTTGGATTCCCTATAGCCGATGAGGAAACCCATACAACAATGAAAAACATGTCACCATCTGTCCTCCCAAACTTTTATGGGTTGTGAAGTGAGGATCCTGAAACATTTATATTTGAGTTTGAAGTCTTGTGCCAAACCTATGACTATATGGAAGACTCTCAAAACCTCAAACTGTTTCCTTCAACATTAAAAGGAGCTGCTTTGAAATGGTTCATGGGATTAGTCACTCAATCTATTAGGACTTGGAATGATATGAAACAAACATTTTTTTATAGATACCTAAATTATTGTATGCCTACCAATCATAAGGATGAGGTATTCAATATGATGCAAAAAGAAGATGAAAACTTGGATGATTTACTTGAAAGATTTCAATACAAATTAAAGAGAGCAAAAATGAGTAATTTAGATGAGGAAACCTTGAAAGCCCTTCTATTAAAAGCCATTAGAGATGAATGGATAGATATTTTAAACATGATGGGGAAGGGAGATATTTCTCAACTTCCACTCCATGATATAGAAAAATTATGTGTCCATCTCTCAAGGGGAAAGTATAAAACTGGAAAAGGGCCTAGAGATCCTTCTCTTATTAAAGCAAACAAATCTGTAACTAAATCAGTAAGTAGGGCAGAGATTGGAAATATGCTTGATGAGTTCAAAACTGATATTCTAGGGAGCCTTAGTGAACAACTAGACACCCTTAAAATACAAAACAAATAGAAAGTAGAAGCCGAAGCCTTAGCCATGTTTTGTCCAAAATGTAGAAAGAAACATGCTTTACGGGAATGTCCCTTGGATGCAAAAGTTGTAGAAACATGTGTGATTTGCTCAGAAAGCCATGAGACCAAGGATTGTCCTTCAATTCCTAGGCTCAAAGTTGTCTTTCAGGAAGATCCAAATTCAGTAGACTCCCTTTGTTTTGTTTCAAGAAGACCATGGAAGGGGCCACAAAATCAAGGATTTAACAATCCTATGAACTTTCAACTCCCGCCAAATTGGAATTCTTGGCAAAAACCTTGGCCCCAATCTCAAAATCCATACCAATCATGGGCACAAGGGATGCAAAATCCTTATGGGATATTTGCTCAATTTTATCAATATCCTCCATCTTTTCAAAATCAAAAAAATCCACAACTTCCAAATCAAAACCCACAACTTTCATTATCATTTCCGCAACAACAACCTTCTCAACAAAATCCAAATTCTCAACTCTTGCTTCCGTTTCAACAAAATACAAATCAACTACCAGCCCAGCCATTGCAAAATCCCAACAACAAAAATCCTCAGAATCCTTACATGGTAGAAGGACAACAATTTCCTACCTATATGATTGTTCCTCTCATATGATGTACAACTCAGGTTTGGTAGAGTTTTAGAAAAACCTTCTATAGATGTTCAAGAGCAAGATACCTCTGAGGAGGATTCTCTTAAAGCCAATAAAGGTTTTGAGGAAGCATCTCTTCAAAACCCAAACATTCAAAAAGAAAAATAAAAAGAGTCAACTCCCACAACTCCCATAGTTGAGAAACCTGCATCTTCATCCACACCTCCTTTCCTTGAACGATTACAAATTGTCAAAGGGGTAGAAAAACAAATCTTGTTGCCTGACTATGATTTTCTAGATGAATTAAAGAATGTTTGTATCAAGATTCCCTTGCTACAAGCCATTAGAGAGATTCCTATTCTAGCAAAAATAATAAAGGAGTTGAGTCTTAAGAGACCAGGAAGGAAACCAAGAGATACAAGAAGAATCCACCTGGTAGGAAAAATTGCAGATATCATGATGGGAAAAATTACCATGTAGAAATATGTAGATCCAGGTAGTCCAATTGTCAAGACACATATAAATGGGATAGAAATGCCAAATACTTTGATTGACTTAGGGGCTGCTATCAACATTATGAGTAGACAGACTATAGAACAGCTTAAACTTCCTAATCTTCTTTTTACACCCACCTTACTGCAACTTGCAGATAGATCAATAATCAAACCAGATGGTGTATTAGAAGATATTTCAGTCTGCTTAAATTCTTGGGAACATCTAGTAGATTTCATGATTTTGACTCCCAAGAGTAATTTAGGAGGGCACCCACTCATCTTAGGAAGACCTTGGCTAGCCACAGCTAATGCTTTCATTAGTTGTAGATCTGGAGATATGTACATTTCTAATGGCAGTTCGACAAAGAAATTCAATCTATATCCTCCAGCAAAAGCAATTATAGAAGTAGGAGACAATGAATGGGTCGATGATGAGGACAGTATACAACCTGTCTTTACCATTTCTGAAATCAATGAAGATAGTCAAATTCTGAACACATTGGAAAATTTTGAAACATCTTCAGAATATGACCACACACAATTTCAGTTATATTCTGATATTGAGTACTTATCATCAAGACAAATGTCTCTTTACTCTATGGAAAAGTTCGGTAGTTCTACCATTGATATTCTTCTAGGTGAAACATTGAATATCAACAAAAATTTGGAAAAATCACAACAGGAATAGCTAACCAAAATCTTGCAAAAACATTCTACTGAATTTGCATGGGAGTATACTAATATGAAAGATATTGACCCTAAGACTTGCATCCATCATATCTATATCGAGGAAAACAGTAGACAAATCGGACAACCTCAGAGAATGATGAATCCAAATCTTAGGGAGATAGTGAAAGAAGAGCTCCAAAAACTACTCAATGTAAACTTCATTTATCCAATTTCAGATAGCCGATGGGTTTCTCCTTTGGTTATAGTACCCAAAAAGAATGGTAAATGGAGGGTATGCATTGATTACAAGGAATTAAACAAAGCAACTTTGAAGGATCACTTTCCTTTGCCCTTTATCGATCAAGTATTAGATACATTAGCAGGAAAAAAGTACTTTTCATTTCTGGATGGTTTTAGTGGTTATAATCAAATTCAGGTAGCACCTGAAGATCAGGATAAGACCACATTTACCTGTCCATGGGGAACTTTTTCTTATCGAGTGCTTCCTTTTGGATTATGTAATGCACCCACAACATTCCAAAGAGCAGTACTAGGAATTTTTTCTGATCTAATCCATGATTGTGTAGAGGTTTATATGGATGATTTTACAGTTTATGGTGATTCGTTTGAAGAGGCATTAGAAAATTTGGAAAGAGTCCTTATAAGATGTAAAGAAACAAACCTCTCACTAAGCCATGAAAAATGCTTTATGATTTTTACTGAAGGTATTGTTTTGGGACATCATATCTCAGGGGATGGGATTAAAGTTGATAGATCAAAAGTTGAAGTCATCTCCAAGTTGCCTATTCCAAATTGTCAAAAAGATGTTAGAAGTTTTTTGGGATTCACTAGATACTATAGAAGATTTATAAAAAACTTCACTAAAATAGCATCTCCACTCTTCAAAATTCTTAAAAAAGACTGTGAATTCAAATGGGATCCTGATTGCCAATCAGCATTTGAAACTTTGAAAACAAGAATATCTGAAGCGCCTATCTTGAGAGGACCAAATTGGAAACTTCCTTTCCATATTTCTACAGATGCTTCAGATACAGCTTTAGGAGTTGTGTTGGGTCAAAAAGATTTAGTTCCTTATGCCATTTACTATACTAGTAAAAATTTAACTCCCACTGAGTTGAACTATACTGTGACTGAAAAAGAGTTCTTAGCTGTTGTTCATGCAATCAATAAGTTCAGACATTATATAATAGGCTATGAAACTTTTATTCATACTGATCATTCTGCAATTAGATATCTAATGAACAAACCTATTACTAATGGTAGAGTTACAAGGTGGCTCCTACTTTTACAGGAATTCAATATTACTGTGTTGGATAGACCAAGGAAACAAAATACAGTAGCTGATTTCTTGTCTAGGATTCAGAATACTAAAGAAGATTCTCCTGTAGAGGACAAGTTTCCTGATGACTATTTATTTGTAGTAACTACTAAGACCCTTTGGTATGTAGATATAGGTAACTATTTGGTTACAGGGAAACTACCTCCACATTTATTTCCTGGTGAAAGAAGAAAGATTATTCAGGAGAGTTCAAAATATTCATGGATTTCTAATGAATTGTTTAAAACAGGGCCAGATCTTGTGATCAGAAGATGTGTTAGGGAAGATGAAATTCCTGATATCCTCAAAGCATGTCATGATGAACCATGCAGTGGACACTTTGCTGACAAAAGGATAATCTATAAAATCCTCTCTTTAGGATATTATTGGCCATCCCTCTTCAAAGATGCAAAACAATATGTCAAAAGGTGTGACAGCTGCCAAAGAGTAGGGAAACCTACCCTTTCAAATGAAATTCCATTGCAGCCACAGGTACTCATCAGACCCTTTGAAAAAATGGGCTTTATATTTCATTGGACCTATTAACCCACCATCTAAACAAAGAAAGTATATATTGGTATGTACTGATTATGTCACTAAATGGGTAGAAGCCAAAGCATTATTTTCTGCTACTGAGAATTCAGTTGTTCGTTTTCTTTATGAGGATATTTTTACTCACTTTGGTGTTCCAAGAGAAATTGTGACAGATCAAGGAAGTCAATTCACATCCAGCTTGGTGGAGAAGCTGATGGAAGAATACAAAGTCAAGCACAGAAAATATACTTGTTACCATCCGCAAGCAAATGGTCAAGTGGAGTCTACAAACAAAGTTATTGAAGGCATCATCACCAAGACTGTTCATCTACACAGAAGAGATTGGGCAGAAAGGCTTCCTGAAGCCTTGTGGGCCTACATAACTAAATGGAGAAATACAACAGGACATTCTCCCTATGAACTTGTTTATGGGAAAGAAGTCCTGCTCCCCATTGAGTTCCAAGTCAAAACTTTCAAGATGGCAGTTCAGTTGGGAATGGATCTATCAGAAGCCCAAAAGCATAGAATGGAGCAGTTGAATGAGCTAGATGAGAACAGACAAGAAGCAATCCTAAGAACTGATCTAGTTCAATATCAAAGAGCTAAGTTTCAAGAAGGAGATTGGGCATTGCTATTTGATTCCAAGTTTAAAGATTTTAAATGAAAATTTCAGACTCATTAGCTTGGGCCATATGAGATTGAAAAAATCTTTAGCAATGGAACAGTAAGAATCAAAACCATTGATGAACATCAAACTCCTCTTATTGTGAATGGCCACAGAGATCTATCATGAGCCACTCTCAAAAGAGGAATTTGTCAAAATCTTTCAAGATAGTTCTTCAATAAGGCTAGTAAAGAACAATCCTTCTTCTCCACCAGCCTAGCCTTTGTTCTTTTCTATTTTTATAAAAAAAACAAAACAAAAACAAAAAGAAAAAGAAAAAGAAACAAAAAATGTGTATAAGCCTGAAAACCAATCACTAATTGGCAGTCTTATACCGAAAATATAGGGCGAAAATCAGGAACTCCTGACGCACTATATTTTCCAAAAAAAAAAAGAAAAAAATCTTTTCTCATTGTATTCATAGTTTCATGAAATTTCACTTCACTTCATTTCACTCCACTACATTTCACTTCACTTCATTTCATTTCATTCTGCCAATAAAAACCCTCTCATGACCAGTTTTCATTCACTCAGTCATCATTTATCCATCTCCATTCAGTAATATGATCACTGTGTCAGTTTCTGCAGCTGAACCCAGTTTCCGTAGCCAAAAGCTAATTCCGCAGCCATCACTCTGTTTTTCAACACTGACAGTCAGATGTTAGTTAAATGATCATGAAAATCAAATGTAGGTATGGCAAAAGGAAGATATTCTGAAGATATAAAGCACCTAGAAGCATCATCAGGAAGCAGCCAATCAAAGGTCAGTGGACGGAAGTGGTAAGTTCCAAGGTATGAGAAAAGTTCATTTCAAATAGCATTTTAAAACACATTTTACATAGTTATGAAACCACCAGCTCCATTATATGTAATGATTCGCCTTGATAGCTTCCATAACCGCTCCATAGCCTTTACATAATTCCACCACGAACCTTGCATTAATTTTTAACGGCCTCATGATCCATCTCCAAACTTAACTCGTGTTTAATCGTACCTTGACACTCCATCTGTTAAACTGGGTAATTATGAGGACATGATCGATTTGGTCACGGCTCTTTCCTACCGCACAAATTCTGTAGCCATTTTGTGAGCATGCTAACATCTATTCCGCAACGATCTAGTTCAAAACTTTGTCGAGTTCACTCTATTTCCATACAGCCCCATCGAAGTTGCATTTATATTTCTATTCTGCTCACATAAGCCTTTATTCTATGAACTCATTCTAGCCTTCGTTCTATGAACTCATTCTCGCTACCTATTCTCTGTTCCTCCATTTACGACTACTGGTTTTTCTCCACAGTCCTTCTACATCCCCCGCAAGCACAACCGTCTCACCTCTGTTAGTCTATCATTCACGCAGACGTATTTTAAAGTAGGGGAAGGAATGGGTCCTCTATTGAGAGCAGAACCGGAAGGGCCCAAATTTATGGAAGGGTATCCACAATTGAAAAGCATGCTAAGGAAGGCACGGTGGCTACAATTCATTCAGAAATTCAGAGGCTACAACAAGGAAGTTACAAAGACTTTTGCGAGGTATTTTGATGGCGTGGAAGCTCAGATTGGAGACCTTAAATTCTCAGTCACAGAGGCATCCATAGCAACCGCAACAGAACTCCCGCAGGAGGGAGACCGGTGGTTCAAAAATAAAATCTTTGACGAGAGAGCATGGAGGGTTATCCTATGAAATCCAGGTATGGATATAACCATTTTCAAATGTGGAATCCCTATCTTTGCTTTAGAAGAAAAGTGGGCTAATCTATTATTGATAATCCAGAAATTCATTACATTTGAGGGACGATTCGGGTCAATGTATATGTACCACACCCTGTTGTTGATGAATTTTCTAGAAAATCAAACTATTAATTTGCCCTACTTTTTGTTAAATAGCCTGAAAAAATGCCCATCACCATCAAAAAAAATCTGGGGGACATAGAACCCCACCTGTACCATCACGGCCTTATGAAAATTTTGATTGAAAAACAATTAAAGCAAAAGAAGGACACCTGGGAGCAGTTTTTGGTTAGAAATTTCTTTCAAGATCCACATGAAACACCTGAAAGCAACTCATCAAGGAAAATCAAAAGAAAGAAAACAAGTGTTAGAATTCAGGACACTCCTACTAACATAGTTAAAGAAATTAGTAGGGAAGAAAAACTGTTTAAAAGTAGGGAAGAAAAACTATCTGAAAGTAGGAAGGAAAGAACTGAGGGTAAGAAGCCAAGAAAAACAAAAGGGAAAAGAAATATTGAGGCTGTCTATCAAACCCCATAACCTTCCTCAGAAGAGGACCACCAAATACTGTCTGAAAGACTAGTTTACCTTCAAGAACAGTCAGCTACAGCAAAGAAGAAAGGGAAAGAAAAACAGAGTGGGGAGAAAGAGGACACTAGCCCACAAAATTTAAGGAGAAGTTCCAGACTTAAAGGGAAATTGAGGAAAGTACAAATTAAAGGGCCCCACTTTATTGATTTAGGAGGGGAAACACCGAAACAACCTTCAGCAATCCCTCCTGGCCATGGCCCACACCATACTCCTATTCCTCAGCCAGATTTTGAAAATAGTCCTTCTCGGCCAGATTTTGAGATCAGTCCTTCTCAACCAGATTTTGGGGACAACCCAAGGAAGACTACACCTGAGATAGATCCAATCCAGCAAGAAATGTATGATTATATTGAGACGTTGGAGAAAACTGCCACAGACCAAGGCACTTCATCTTCCCAGCCTAATACAGCTCAAGAAGCTCAAATCCAATCACTAAAATAGGAAGATTTTGAGCTGGAGGTCCTAAATAGACACATCAAAATAGAAAATGAAACATTGAAAGAACAGGGCAGGTTAGATAAGATTATTCATGACAACACCATGTTGCATATTGGGCTATGGCAGAAGAAAAATAGAAAATTGAAGAAAAAGAACAGGAGGTTGAGCAGGGATTTGATCAACCTCAAATTCAAGTGCCTAATGAGGAAGCCAAGGATGACCGTGGTCCCAAGAAAGAAGAAAAGAAGGCTGGATGTGTTGGCAGAGGTCTCAGAACACATGAAATGAAAGGAGGAGGTCAAAGTTTTGGTTGCATGGGGACATGCATGCAACACCTTCACAGTGGGGGTATGTTGAGTCCTGAAACTACATATCTCTTACACACTTTCCTAGACTTTTTCCCCTCACCTGGACCTCATAACCTATCAAAGTCATTGCATATTAATCTTAAAAGAGCATTTAAGTGGTTTTCTAACTATGTTTTTGTGTTTGCTGTTTGAACTAGATTTTGCTCATTAGCTCCGAAATCCAGTCACTTTCCGCAACTGATTCAACTTTCCGCAGTTGTTTTTGTTAAACTCTAGGTTGCAGGTGTTATCAGGCAAAAAAAGCCACATGGACAAGTTAGAAATAACCTGGACCTGGATCAAGTCCTATTGTTTTAGCTGGATTCATCAAGGAAAGTCGTGGTCAACGGTGGTCGAGTGGTGGTCAAACAGAGGAGTCCTACAGCAACAGGACTCTGTTTTCAAACACGTGAAGGATTCGTGGCAGTTCCTAGATCCCTGGGGTCATGTTGACAACTGTAGGCTACCCCATGATGTGAATCCAATAGACACTTTTGATAGATTTAATAATCTCGGCAACCATTATGCTAAATTCATGGACGCTGTCTTTTACGTGTCCTTTGTTGATGTAGTTTCATAGGAAAATAGTTATGAAGCTTTTGTTATAAATAACGTGTTTCCAAATGCATAGAGTTAGTCTTTTGTTGATGTAATTTTTTTGTTAAGTCTATTGTGTCGTGACACTAACCCCACTGTGGTTGATCTATCAAAAGAGAGATATATGGGTCCTGTCTTGTTGACTACCTATCTTTCTTCTTTTGATTAGATCAGGTTTTGAGTCTAGTTTTCTCTTTTGAAAAATTTTATTTTGAGTCTAAAAACCAATGATTTACAAGATTAGGTATTTTTTGTGAAAAATGTTTCTTATGTTTGTTCTAAAATGAAAATTCATTTTTATTTCTATTGCTAAAGTGTTCATGAACTGTACGTTTTATTGCAAGTGAATTCATAGCATTTAATTAGGGAAAATTCATTTTTAGTGATTATTGGTTTCTTGTTGCATTTTCCAAATTTCTAAGTGATTGTATGAAAAGAGAATTTTATTTTTATTTTTTTGTGTTATTGGGAAAAGTGAAAATTTGAAGTTATTTCCAATATTTGGGTAATTCGAAATTGGATATCTGCATTTTAGGAAAATGAATATAGTGGGACTTAGAGTTTTTGTTTACATTTTAGTTGAAAAAGTGAAAGACTCTTTCCTTAATTCAGATAGGTTTTCATTAAAACAAAATTATTATCTTTGCAGTTTCTATTGCATCATCAGTTTCACGTCCATTACCTTTGAGTAAATAACATCTATTAAAATCAATGCCAATAAAATCAACATAGAAAGTTTTATTCTTAGGACTCTTTTCCACCTACAGTAGATCAGGTTGTAGGGCTTTGGAATAGGGGAGTAAGTAAACTTTCCAAAGCTACAAACAAATAATAGAATCTTGTGATAGGGATAAAAATCCATTTACTGCAATTTTCTCTGGGAAGCTCCCCTTACAAAGGAGTCAAGCATGAGAGCATATCAGACCTAATGAATTAATTGAACCTACTTCATTGGCTATGGTAGAGTGATTTACACGTACTAAAAATAGTGTTGAAAGGTACTTAGGAGTCACTTGGAAGTAAACCTTAGTTTAACCATGTTGAGGAACTTTCAAGGGGATTGATCTTTGTTACTCTGCCCTTGTGTGCACGTCTAATCCACAACCATCCCCCTAGGTTGAATTTTTTTACGTGGTAACCTTAATGACCATATTCTTAGGGCTTTTACCTGAGGTGATGGTGGAGGATAAGTCTCTGTTGTACCTGGAACATAAATTGGATACACTCACTTGGAAATTTTTGGAGGTTATTCTTCATTTGTGATGGCATAAATGAAGTTTACTTGCACCAGATCATGTACATTAAGCAGTCTGGCAACGTAACTAGTTCCACCCACTCTATCTATAGCCACTTTTCACTTTAATCTCTGCAACATTGGATTTCATCACCAACTATGATGAGTTCGCTATGAAAATATTGTTTGCATGGTTTGAATCCATAGAGTTTTTAGCGCGTGTTATTTGTTTTTTTTACTTTTCTATAGACCCTAGGTGTGGATTGTGATTTTCAATTGTTAATATTAAAATTTAATTTATCTGAGTTGAATCTAATGGCATCAATGCCAGAAGTTATCGATAAATACCTCCCTCTTAATGGGAAACTTAATCGTATCCTTGATTCACTATAGGTTTACCGGTTTGGTTGTTTCAAACTTCTTTGATCCCAAATACCCAACCTACTCCACCTCAATCAAGTTTTTGACCTCAATCAAGTATATCATCTCAACACCACCAACCCCTTATTGGCCCTTTACCTTCTTCACTCAACGTGTCCTCCTCCCTTTCTTCTTCTTCACTTGTTAAAATCCATGATGCTAGTAACCATGTGACTAATAAGAAGAATAAAGGGAAGAAGAAGAAGAAGAAGCAAGATATGAAACATGTCAACCAACCAACCATGGTTGTAGTTAATGGTAATGTTGAATAAATTTGTAGTATGCATCACAAGCCTAGATACCCTTGCAAGATTTGTAACAGTGACCACTTCCTTATTGATTGTCCTAGTATTCCTAAGGTATTAGAAGAATTATCATAAAATTCTTATCAACCTACTGTTAATCCATGAACCAGTGGTTGTGAGGTTCCTAGGAAAAAGGGTAAAGTTAGATTTCCTTGTAGGTTATGCAAAGGCATTCATCATAGTCATCTTTGCCCTCATATGGTTGAAGCCTCAAAATTGTTGGGAAAAATTACTATTTTACAACAACAACTTCCAACTGATTACCATAAAATTTCTCTCAACATATCGTCAAGTGATGAAGTGATTGATCTAATTCCAAGTACAATCAATCCCACTCTTTCATTGGAGAGTGAAACACATATCATTCAAGTTGATGAGCTATTATTTGATCAAGTGTTCAACTTGATTCTATCTTTGGTTGATCCACATTGTCTAGGTAAACCCTCTCTGTGGACAGAGATTATTTCTCTAGCCTAATGAGTGGGTCTAGCAACCGAAGTGACAATCTACTAGATGCTTTCCTAAGTTGCAATTGAAAAGAGAAATGAAGAAGATGGCCTACCTTGTTCTAATTCTATCTTGATCTCCTTTGTTGAACACCTTGAATCACTTGCGACATGTGCTCATTCCTACTGCTCTTAGCGTTTATTCACATGCACAATGGATCAAGACACAAAAAGGCATGCAAGTACAAATAACATATTCAAAAGTAACCTACTTAATTGATCAAGGAATGTTAAGCTAAATGATACATCATGAGCATACATATTTAGGGAAAATGAACCAGTAGTTGTATATTAATAGAAAATAAGGGGAAGCATACAACCAAGCCTTGATGTTGATAGGTTCTCCTTGAATGAAAATCCAAGTCCAAGCTAGGCTCTCCAAGCCAAATGAGTAGCACATAGGCACAATCTTAGCATAAGGGTGCAAATAGGCATAGACCAACCATTTTTGAATGGGAAAAGATGAATATATAAGTTAGGAAACGGAGTTAGGACCTCTCTAAAGATAGGATTAGGCCCTCATCTCAAGGAGGTAGCTCATAGGGATAAGACCAAAAGGCCAAGTTGGGAAGATTTGACCTCATCTTTGCCAAACAACCTCCAGCTCGCCGCTCTGGAAGCTTCTAGATCACGAAGCTCCTCATCCTCTTAAGGAAAGTTTCATTTTTTAGATCGTCGTGGGTATATAGGGGAACAGAGCAATACCATCATGGGTCAAGATCAGTGTGATAGGAGATCATCGTTGTTTTGAGTCTCATAAGAGAAATGATGCTCAAATTAGGGTTTATGATCTATTTTCTTCAAGGAAAGCTCAAGGCATTTTCCAATCAATGTATGAGGGAGGATCTGAACTGCATATATGAATGAGTACACTACATTATGGTCATGTTTCAGGCACTTCAGGGTATGTCACAAGGAAGTGCAGGAGGTGTGATAAAATATTGTGTAACAGGTCATCCTTAAGCATGAAGGCAAAACGAAGAGTGATGGCTAAGATGCTTTACGAGATTTTGCAAGGACAAGGATAATCACCATCAGAAGACCTGCAAATCAAGGACGTATATAAATATACATATATGATATCATGAATCCACGGTATGGACGCAACCATCTGGATGATAATGACTATATGGAAAGTTCCATAGTATGGGCATAGCCATCCAAATGAGAAGGATCATCTATGAATCTAAGATCCAAGGTATGGTTGTAGCCATCCGATATAGAAGGATCACAATAAATGTAAAGTCCCACATTATGGTCATAGCCATCCATATAGTAGAAACATGTGTACAATCAAGAATAACATATAACTCCATGTAGCTTGAGTCATATTAGACAAGATTCAGGGTCTTGCGCTCCATCCCAGCCTGATCAAAGTATGAATTCTAACATGTGAATGAATGTGTCGAAGTCAAACATGCTATAAAGCCACCTAATTACCAGCCAATGATGTGGATTGTTAACACAAACGAGAGAAACCACCAATAATAACAATGGCTCTCAAGGTACGATAGTACAATCCATGAATGTGATAATGAAGCCGAAATTAAACATTCGTAGAATCACTCGATCGAAAGCAAATGATGAAAACTTGTCGTCAAATGTGAAGAACTTTCCATTAAGGCATCCAAGCTCTAATGTACTAAAAGGGATTTTCTAAGCCATCTTCTTCAATAATGAGCTGAAGTCGATGGGAAGTGACCCATCGAAGGAGGGTCATAATGATTCCCTGATCATCGACAAAAAATAAGGAATAAAGTGAAATAAACGAGTATGATCTAGGACTGTGACAAAAGGCCAGACAATGTATAGGTAGTAAACTGCAGATAGGACTTCTCTTGAACATATTGGTGACATGACTCTAGAGTGTGGAAACATTAGACTCAACATATGGCTAAAGGTCACAATGATGAAGTGAAAAATTCATATGAGAGGCAAAATGTATCACCCAAACCAGGAAGGACAAGTGACTAAGTGATGATATCCCAAACCCAACACGAGAAACAGATGAGTGTCATGTTCAAGAGCGACATGCTACTGATAAAATAGATGTTTCACTTTCACTTTTCTGCACTATTTCTAGTGAGCACCTCTTTATTTTTACACAACCTTGAAGAGGATGCCATATTCTTGTTGTATAAGTTCACCCTTCAGATGACTCCATCCTAGTAATTTTTATGAGCCCTAGGAAGGAGAAACGCAATCTCATCATAGTGACAAGTCTTTCATCGTAAAATTTGTAACGAGTCTGACATAGTAATAACTCGGTATCTTTTTCATATTTTAGAGAGTTTGAAAAAGAGATGAAAAATAATACTCCAACATGTCCCTTTTAGTAATTTGTCCTTCGAACCCGAAAAGGTAGGAAACAATATTCGAGAGAACCTCTTGACCATGTCAACCAAGGTGTACCTTTTTCATAAATAGTCAATCTCAACCCAAAAAAGGGTCAAAATTATACTAAGTAGACATCATTTCATTTACTTTTACAAGTTCAAAAAGAATAATAATCAGTGATCGTTTCCTATTTCGAGAGTTAGAAAAGAGCTTAAAGATGACTCCTCCTGGAGGAACGAGTGGTATAAAAGGATAGCAACTGGTTCTGGTCATGATGGAACTACTCAAAACATGTAATGGTCAAGAGGTTGGATAATAATACCACTCATCGCAGATGTTCCTCAAGCAAGGGTAAAACAACCAAGTGAAAGCATATGATCGGCCAAAGAGATGGTGATGATGGAATGAAAGAACCAAGGCTCATATGGAAAAAATGGCTGATAAAAATGGCAATCACGAGATATAAAATGAGAATGGTTTCATTTTTACACAAGCTTGAAATATGGGAAACTCTACTTGAGTATACTTGACAATGGTTTCATTTTTCACAAGCTTAAAACATGAGAAAAAATATTCTTGGATTTCGTTTCATATTTACACAAGCTTGAAACAAAGATAAAGTATGCTTGAGATAAGTTTGCATGCCCCAAGCATAATGACTCAATTCAAGGTACATGCCCCCCAAGCTTCATTTCATTCACCTAAGTAGACTACTAGTTACTAACAGGTTGATGGAATGAAGGTGCTCTTATGAGATCAAGTGAAGGACTCGACTCGGATTTTACAGGATGTAATCAAAAACTTGAATTGGAAGGGGATTTGTGTCATTTTTTAATGAGCTTGACACAAGAAAAGAACCATGCTCATGAAACTTTGTTTCTTTTTGTAAAGAGGTTGACTTAGTAAAAGAACTATCTTCATGGAGACCTATTTCATTTTTTAACGAGGTTGACATAGTAAAAGGACCAACCTCCTGGGACCTATTTCATTTTTTAACGAGGTTGACATAGTAAAATGACTATCCTCATGGTCTTTTGTTTCATTTTTTAAGGAGCTTGACTCATGAAAAGGAACTCTACTCCATCCCTTGTTTCATTTTTTAACGAGCTTGACACAAGAGAAGGAACTCTACTCCATGGTCCTTGTTTCTTTTTTTAACGATCTTGACACAGGAAAAGGAACTCTCCTCCATCCCTTCATCACAGACCAAAAGAGGCTATGGCTTCCAAGAGGTTCACATCAGATGGGAGAACAACACTCTGGAAGGGATACATATCTAGGGATCCAAATGAAAAATCAAGCTCTAATTCCCCCAGTACATGGTGTACTACATCACCTATGATATCATTACTAGGTGTGGGCATGGAACAAGTGGCCATGTAATTAACCTATGGCAAGGGAGATACCCCTTGCACATAAGAATCATTTAGGGATGATGGTTGAGTGGGAGTTTATTTAGGACCAATGAATGTAAGATGATCAATAATCACAATGCTTCCTTCATGCGAGAAAAACATCACTCGAAAGAGGGAAGAGAAAAGAGCTCCCATGACATAAACATAGTCACGGCCAGGGAGTAGATTAAAATATAAATGGAATTGGACAACCATCACATCTATATAGACAAACTTTCCTCCCAAAGTAATAGGTAACTTAGGAAGGATCCCTAACAGTTGACTGGTTCCTTTGTTAAAAGCTAACAGATTCTAGGTGAC
This sequence comes from Pinus tabuliformis, assembly GCA_031772625.1. Taxonomy (NCBI): domain Eukaryota; kingdom Viridiplantae; phylum Streptophyta; class Pinopsida; order Pinales; family Pinaceae; genus Pinus; species Pinus tabuliformis. Next base: position 456,033,041 of record CM062809.1, on the reverse strand, counting down.
AAGGAAACACTGAGGAGAACCTAAAGCTTGCCAAGCAGTTGAGGATAAAATTCTAACATATGCGCCCTCATCTATGACTGTGCTAGGTACAACCATATGGTAAGCCTGTACTATAATCCGAAAAGGCACATAAGATAGAAGGCAATATCCTGCCAGTTGACTCCAATCAAAAGAAGTGACCAAACTACTTGGAGGGGGTGTTGTAGGAACGTGAGAATTGCCCTCTTGATCCATGGGAATAGGAGAACTACTCTCATGCACATCAAGAACGAGAGGATTTCCCTCGATTTCATTTGTAACTGAAGAAACTAGAATAACCTGAGCAATATGAGGTTCACTCCCTACCGGAAAGGTCTGGCTAACTGAAGGTTGAGCCAAGTCTACAATTTTCTCGACCAATGGTTTGTCGAGAATGGACTCATGGGACTCACTTTCGGAAATAGTGGGATTGACCAAAGATGATGTTTGATCAATCACTGGATCAACTAGTGAAGGATCAGGGGAAATCTTTCGATACCCAATCAGAAGATGAGGTTGAGAAGATGTAAGGTTTTCCAACTCTTTGGAAGCTTCATCCATAAGAGGAAAAAGGTGAATGGGATGATTACCTTCACACAACTTTCAATGAAATTTGACTATTCCATTTTTCCATGAGCTTTATTGTTACTAGTTGATGATTTATCACTGGCATGACCTCTAGAGGTTGATGACAAAGGTTGATGTGAACCTAGAGACCACACTTCTAGGACCTTGGGAATACCATGACAATTCTGAAGAAGGTGGTCACGCTTACATAACATGCAAAGGAATTTTACTTTCCGGGGCTTGTTGGAAGATTTTTCTTCATTAGTTGCATCCGTAGCAATAGCTGCTTTGTTCCCCCTTGCTTATTTTGCTTCTTCTTCTTCTTCGGCCTCTTCTTCTTCTTTTGAGCTTTCTAATTACTAGAATCCAGACTTTCACCAAGTGAAGAGGAAGAACGGGGCAAAGAAATAGGCGAAGAAGGCAAGGGGTCAACTTTAGGATCAACATGAGGTTGATGTTATTCAGGTGGAGGAGAACTTAGTTGAAAAGTAGTTTGGACACTCGGAACCACCGAGGTCGAAAATAACCAAACTGAGAGACCAATGGTCAATCCAGGAAGGGACACCATCGCCATATAGGGAGCACTAGTTTTTCCAAAAGAAGGAAAATGACTAGGATTCCCATCAGAGGGGTTTCCTTAACTGGTAGACTCAGGAAATGTTGCCATTGGTATCAACCTAAGATCTAATAAGGAGTATTTCCACAAGAAGGATGTTGTTCTGCAGTCAATTAATTTTATAATTTGAAACAAAAACTTTTCCTTTTCATGTTTTAAGAGTTGAGAAAAGGATGAAAAGGTGACTCTAGTCACTTTCATTGGTTTAGCAAGCTTGAAATGACAAGTACTCGATGACCTTTTCAAGTTTCAGGAGTCAGAAAAGATCAAAATGACTACTCAGGATACTCTAGGCAAAAGGGATTACCAAGTAACCCTAAACTGCAATACACACCTTAGCAAATAAATCTACTAAGGACTTGACGTACATGCAAGTAATCTCCTCGAATGTTGTTTTTGGTGTTTCACATTTACAGGGTGGAAGGCTCCGCTTACTGCAGATAAATTCTTGCAGCCTATGGGGGTCTCCCTTTATAAACTCGACAGTATGGGGATCACAAGTCTGTACTAGCACTGTCTAATGAGAGAGAAAATGACAGTTGTTAAGTTTTACAGATGTTGGAACACATCTCTAGCCTATACCACTAAGTATGAATGTTAATATTTCAAATGCTCCTTAGATTAATTAATATATTTTAAAGTTGATCATGAAATTATGTTTCAGTTTCAAGGCCTTAACGATGTCACCTGTTCCTAAAATTCAACTAAATGATGAAATTGAAATCCTTTCATTCGATGAAAGCTACCTATGTAGGGAAGATAAACACTCAAATCATGCATCAAACAAGCAACAATGCATCAATGACAATTTTCAAATGCTAAATGCAAAGCATGAAATCTAATCTTTCATATCATAAGCAAATGCAATGCCAAAACAAAAACCTTAAATCGAACTACCTTAAGATATAATGATGATTTCCTTTTCACTTTAATGCAATCAATGTAATCTAGTGCAAAAAGAAAAAGAGAATTCAAACAACTTCAATAATCATGAAAATCTCTTTCACATTAATGATTTTGAATGCAACAAATGCTTCAAAAACTACTTAAAAGATAAACACTTTCAATTTCGTTTTTTGAAACACAAAATTCAAAGAAATTTTTTTCTTTCAGTTCAATTGAAACAAACAATTTTGTAATCTATTGCTTGCCAAAGGGAACTAGGTGACTTTCAAATCATCTACTCAATCCGACACTAATGAAAACAATTTAATACCCGAGAACCAAAAGTAATTTGCAAAAGATATCCAAACACAAAAAGACCCTTTTAACAAAGGTAATCAATCTCTGAAGAGAAGACCAATGAGTGAATGAAGGATGACCGAGAATACCTAAAACTCTAGAAGGAAGATCAAGTTCTAAACGCACTTAAAACCAAATAAAGAGGCAATAGTAATCAGATAAACATGTCAAGCAAGATAAGGAAACTAAAATCGCACTGGTAAGCCACTGACAAAAGGTAAAAAACTGAAATCAAGAAGACAAACCCTAGTTTTATTTAACCTCTATTATCATCACACATTTTAAAAGAAAATCAGTAATCGTCGCTACTTTAATCAACATATCCACAATGTCATCGCGACTGTAAGGACCAAAACCGCAATGTTCGAGAAAGATAAAACAAAAAACAAAAAATATTCAAGAGCAGTGCAAATAAAGAACCCTCAAGTAATTACCAAGAAGTGAAAATATTTAAAGACAAGAAAATAACTCTGGGATTGGATGGTTGGTCAAAATCATCACAAAAACAATGTGAAGGATTGGAAGGAAAAGACCATAGGCTCCCCAACGGAGTCATCATTTTTTTGTCTAGGTAAATTGTCTCTGCGGATAGAGACGATCCCTCTAGACCAATGAGTGGGTCTAGCAAATGAAGTGACAATCTACTAGACACTTTCATAAGTTTCAATTGAAAAGAGAAATGAAGAAGATGGCCTACCTCGTTTTGATGCTATCTTGATCTCCTTTGTTGAAGACCTTGAATCACTCGCATCATGGGCTCGTTGCTACTTCTATCAGTGTTTATGCACCTGCACAAGGTATCAAGACACAACAAGGAATGCAAGTACAAATAGCATATTCAAAAGCAACCTACTTAACTGATCAAGGAATGTTAAGCTAAATGATACATGAGCATACACATTTAGGGAAAATGAACTAGCAGTTGTATATTAATAAAAAATAATGGGAAGCATAAAACCAAGCCTTGATGTTGATAGGTTCTGCTTGAATGAAAATCCAAGTCCAAACTAGGCTCTCCAAGCCAAATGAGTAGCATATAGGCACAATCTTAGCATAAGGGTGCAAATAGGCATATACTAACCATTTTTTAATGGGAAAAGATGAATATATATGCTGGGAAAGGGAGTTAGGACCTCTCCTAAGATAGGATTAGGCCCTCATCTCAAGGAGGTAGCTCATAGGGATAAGACCAAAAGGCCAAGTTGGGAAGATTTGACCTCATCTTTGCCAAACAACCTCCAGCTCGCCGCTCTGGAAGCTTCTAGATCACGAAGCTTCTCATCCTCTTAAGGAAAGTTTCATTTTCTAGATCATCGTGGGTATACAAGGGAACAGAGTGATACCATTGCGGGTCAATTTCAGTGAAACAGGCGATCATCTCTTTTCTGAGTCTCATAAGAGCGATGATGCTGAAATTAGGGTTTAAGAACTATTTTCTTCGGGGAAAGCTCAAGGCATTTTCCAATCAATGTATGAGGGAGGATCTGAGCTGCATATATGAATGAGTACACTACATTATAGTCATGTTTTAGGCACTTCGAGGTATGTCACAAGGAAGTGCAAGAGGTGTGACAAAATACTGTGTAACAATCCCACTCTCCATTTCACCTGTTTCCATTGATTCCCATCCAAGTAATCAGACTATTTTCTTTGATTGGAGTAGAGTGAGAGGACCTCGTCTTCCTTCTACCATCCCTTTCCAAATAATTATGAAATCATATGGTAAGAATGTATGAGCTTTGGGTTCCCCTTAGCTTGTGCCTGTTACGTAGAATCTTTTAGATTTTAACAAAACCATTAGCAAACCTTTAGGGATCCTTCCTAAGTTACCTATTAATCTAGAAGGTAAAATTGTCTATATTGATATTATGGTAGTCCAATGTTATGAAACCAGCTCAAGAAAAGATAGAAAAGATAGATCAACGCCTTAGAATTCAGCCTCTTCGAGGGGGAAACCTCCTTTACATTACATAAATGAACAATTCTTGGATGATACAAATGACAAAACCTCCTTTCTATATATAGGAGTCTAAGGAGTCACAATATAATCCAGCCGACCTAACAATAATAATATGAAGCCACAAAAATAACGATAGAGGGATTCTATGGGGCACAGTAATAAAATATGGGGGCAATAGGGGCACAACAATACTAATAAGGGGTATAACTACAATAGTAATGGGGTAATCACTAGTATTATAGGGACCCAACATGCCCCTCTCCTTCAAAAAAGTGTTGTCCTCAACGCTTGAGTAGTTCTGGATACTTCTGCATAAAATTCTCATCCTCCCATGTGGAATCTTCAGCAGATAAGTTCTTCCACTTGATAAGATACTCTGAAATTGATCGATTTCGTAGCTGTCGAGTTCTTGTTTCTGTGACTGCTTCCGGTTCCAATATAATTTTTCCTTCCTCGTCAAGTTCTGGCAATATTGTTTGAACTGGGAGCTTGTCACCTATAACCTTCTTTAAACATGAAACATGGAAAACTGGGTGCAATCGAGAAGCTGCAGGAAGCTCCAATTTGTATGCCATAGTACCAATCTTTTGCAACACCTTGTACGGACCATAATACTTTGGTGATAATTTATTATCCTTCTTAGCTTGCTTGAGGGACATTTGCTTATATGGTTGTAGCCGTAGGAATACCCAATCACCTACATCAAAACTTCTTTCACTGCGATGTTGATCTGCCTGTTGTTTCATTCTATTCTGTGCCAACACGAGGTTATCCTTTAAGAGTTGGAGGACTTGTTGTTGATGTTCGATGTGATGTTCCACTGCCTGAACCTTAGAATTTTCTCTTAAATATGATGTGATGGATGGTGGTTGATACCCATAAAGTGCCATAAATGGGGTCATTTTTGTTGTTGTATGGAAGGAAGTGTTATACCACCATTCAGCCAGAGGCAACCATTTGACCCATTGTGTCTGTTTATCAGATACAAAGCAACGAAGATATCCTTCCAAACATTTGTTTACTATCTCAGTTTGCCCATCAGATTGAGGATGATAAGATGAGCTATGAGCTAACTGAGTACCAAGACAAGAAAATAATTCTGTCCAAAAATTTCCAGTGAAAATGGGATCTCTGTCACTTACAATAATCTTTGGGTTTCCATGTAGCTTTTGAATTGTTTCCATAAATGCAGTAGAAACTGTACTGGCTTTAAATGGATGTGATAATGCACAAAAGTGTGCATACTTGGTAAGTCTGTCAACTACCACCATGATGACACTCTTTCCCTCAGACTTGGGTAAACCTGTGATAAAATCCATTGAAACCTCCTCCCAACGTTGGCTTGGAATGGATAAAGGTTGTAATAGACCCGGTGTCTTAATTGTTTCAACTTTATTTTGTTGGCAAACCAAACATTCCACCACAAACTTTTGAATATCTGATTTAAGGCCATCCCAAAAAAATTCCTTCTTAACCCTGTGGTAAGTTTTTAAAAATCCTGAGTGCCCTCCTAAGGGAGAAGTGTGCAATTCCATAAGAATCTTTTGTTTTAGCTGGGAATTCTTACAGAGGTATAAGCGATCTTTGTACCATAACAAATCATTTTTCCAGCTAAATGTATCAGACATACTGGAATCTTGTTGTAACTTTCGAATAAGTGCCCACACTTCTTCGTCATTCTTCCATTCCTCCCTTGCTTTTTATCCAATCTGGTTGGATAATAGAAATGGCACACAACAATGCTTCCACATCCTCATCCTTTCTTGAGAGTGCATCTGCCACCACATTTTGCTTCCCTTTTTTGTAGATGATTTCAAAGTCATAACCCAACATCTTTGTGACCCACTTTTGTTGCTCTTCAGAGGATAATCTTTGTTCTAAAAAGTATTTAAGGCTATCATGATCCGTTTTTACCTTGAAGTGTCTTCCCATTAGGTAGGGTCGCCATTTCTTAAGTGCATGGAGTATTGCCAACATTTCCTTCTCATAAATAGCTTTGTGTAAAAACTTTCCCTTGATTGGACGACTTTCAAAAGCAATGGGTCTTTCATCTTGCATTAAAACAGCACCAATTCCATTTCCTGAAGCATCACATTCCACAATAAAGGTTTTTGTGAAGTCTGGTGTAGCTAAGACCGGTGCTTGGCACATTGCCTCTTTAAGATGTTCAAAGGCCTTTGTTGCTTCTGGAGTCCATGAAAATGCATCTTTCTTCAATAATGTTGTTAGAGGTGCTGCTATTCTCCCATAATTCTTAACAAACTTGCGATAATACCCTGTCAACCCAGAAATCCTCGCAGATGCTTTATGGATGTGGGAATTTTCCATTCCTTAATGGCTTTAATTTTGCTAGGGTCTACCTTAACTCCTTCATGAGATACAATATGACCCAGATATTCCACCTCTTGTACTCCAAAGAAACATTTGGATCTTTTTGCATATAATTGTTTCTCCTCCAATAGTTGTAGCACCCTGTCAACATGTTCAACATGATCCTTCCAAGACTTGTTGTAGATTAGTATATCATCAAAAAATACTAACACAAATTTTCTAAGGAATGGTTTGAAAATTGAATTCATCAAACCTTGAAATGTTGAAGGTGCATTGGTAAGGCCAAAAGGCATGACCAAAAATTCATAATGACCCTCATGAGTTCTAAATGTTGTTTTCGGAATGTCTTCAATCTTCATTCTGATTTGATGATATCCCGAACGAAGATCCAACTTGGTGAAGTAAATTGATCCATGCAATTCATCCAGTAATTCATCAATGACAGGAATGGGAAACTTATCTTTAATAGTGAGCTTGTTGAGCTCCCTATAATCCGGACACATGCGCCATGATCCATCCTTCTTGTGCACCAATACTACTGGAGCAGAGAAAGAACTTTGACTTGGTTGAATTATACCAGCCTCTAGCATTTCTGCAACCATACGTTCAATTTCACTCTTTTGGGCATAGGGATATCTGTACGGCCTGATGTTTGGAGGAACACTTCCTGGAATCAGATGAATAGCATGATCATGATCACGAATAGGTGGGAGACCTTTGGGAGTCTCAAATACCTTGGAATGATTGTCCAAGACTTTTTGGAGATCTGGAGAAATAGATGATTCCAATGTGGAAACATCTAGCGAACATAATTGTGCAATTACACCTCTTTGTTCCTTTTTTAGAAGCTTTGTCATACCGTTAGAGCTGATTATCTTTCCTGGTTTCCCTGCAATACCCCTTAATTCAACTTCCTTTCCTTCCACAGAAAATTTCATGAAAAGTTCTTGAAAATTAAAAGCTATTGTACCCAAGGATTGTAGCCATTGGACTCCTAGTACAACATCAGCACCTCCCATTGGAATGGAAAGCATTGGGCTAGTCAATACATATTCTCCCATGGATAGCTTGATATTATGGCACTTTCCAGAGCAATTTATTGTTCCTCCATTTGCAACCATCACTTGACACTCTGGTGCTGGATATAAGAAGCAATTCAATTCTTTTGCTACCTTACAATGAATAAAATTGTGGGTACTTCCTGAATCAATCAACACTATTACCTTTTTCTTCTTGATTTGTCCTTCTATCTTGATGGTTTGAGGAGTGGTAATTCCCGCCAATGCATTACAAGATATGGTCGGATTCATTTCTTCTTTATCTAGGCTTTGTCCTGGAGTATATCCTCTTCTTTTGACCTTTCTTGCTCCTTTTCTTCTTCCTCTTCACAATCTATGTAGAATAATTTCTTCTCAGCACACTTATGACCTTTAGTGTATTTGCTATCACAACTGTAACAAAGCCCTTTTGCTTTTTTTTCTTCCAATTGTTGTGGTGTCAACCTTATAGGTTGTGGAAGACTAGCGGCAACAACACTTCCATCTTTATAGTTGTGAGTGGTATGCTTCCTGGTTGCCATAATTTTGCTTTCCATTTTTCTTGCTAACCTGAATGCCTTCTCTAATGAATCAGGTTCCCAAAGGCGAACATCATGTTGGATATTATCCTTTAAAGACCCTATGAACACATCAATCCTATGCTCCTCTGGAATATCTTTTACCCTTATGTTCAATTTTTGGAACTCCTCAATGTGCTCCATTATTGAACCCTTTTGTTTGAGACTTATCAATTGGCTAAAAAAAGTGTTGCTTTTTGTATCCTCATAATGTGCTATCAATTCTTCCGTAAAAATTGCCCAAGTGATAAATTGTTTACGAGAGCAAAGCCATTGATACCATACAAACTGATTTGGTTCCAAATATAAAGTTGCCATACGTACCTTTTGTGTGTCTTGCACAATATTGAGATCGAATAATGGCTCCATCTGTAATATCCATGTGGCGGGATCCTTGCCATCAAACTTCCTCATATCGATTTTTGGAATATGGTGAGTCTTCGATCCAACATTAGAGTCTATGGAATCATGATTAACATTTATTTTGTTCTCATCATGAGTTTCCTTTAGTACATTTTCACCCTTAGTGCCCATTTCTTGTAGCAACTTATTAATATTTATCTTCAATTCTTCCATCTTATCATCCATGCCATCAATTTTAGCATCCATGCAATTCACCTTAGCTTCCATGCCATCCATCTTAGCGTCTACGCCTTTCTTTAAACAATCCATCTTAGCTTCTACACCCTTCTTTAAACCATCCATCTTAGCTTCTACATCTTTCCTTAAACCATCCATCTTAGATTCTGTTGCTTTTTGTGCAAGTGACACTTGTTGCACTTGTTCCTGTAATTTTGATATATCATATAACATTTCTTCTTCTTCTTCATGAGTCATGCTAGAGCTTTCAGGTTCCTTACTAGGTGTTTGCATTTTCTTTCCTCGAGGCATCAGTTATCGATAATAATTCTCTAATATGCCCTTTGAATTCCTTCAAAATAAATTTTCAAACCAAGCTTAAGCAAAAATTAAAGAAAATCTACACACCTTTTTTCACTTTGTAGGAGCTCGATATTGCCTCTGATGTATCTATGTACTTTATGATTATCTAGTTCTACATTTATGATCTGTAGTAGCCCTCAGTGTCCTCTTTCCAATGCCACAAGTCTGACCCAAATTGGATTCTCCAAGGAAGAGTTATGCGAAATCTCCCACAGTGACTTGATTATAGACTAGTTCAGTAGAGCGAACTTGTACGACGTGCCACGAGTCACTATTTCGACCTTTGGATCTGAAAAACACCCACAAGAAACTACATTCCATCCTCTTTCTTTACCTTCTTACGAAACTTCAATCCGATCCCCAGAGAGAAATTTATGACGATTTTCCCCAGGTCACCTGTTTTGAATGTAATTCAGGAGTCTGCAAAAAGACCAACTTCCTCAGATCATATCTCCGCAAATATCGCGCGAAAAGCTCTGAAATTTGGACCCAAGGTTCAACATGATTTCTTCTCAAATGGGTTTTTTTTGCGACTTTTGAAACGTCACAGAAAAAAAAAGTTATAGCGAAAATGCCACGATGACCTGTTTGGAGCAGCGAAACCCTAGAATCCAAAGCTCTGGTACCAAATGTTATGAAACCAGCTCAAGAAAAGATAGAAAAGATAGATCAACGCCTTAGAATTTAGCCTCTTCGAAGGGTAAACCTCCTTTACATTACATAAATGAACAATTCTTGGATGATACAAATGACAAAACCTCCTTTCTATATATAGGAGTCTAAAGAGTCACAATATAATCCAGCCGACCTAACAATAATAATATAAAGCCACAAAAATAACAATAGAGGGATTCTATGGGGCACAGTAATAAAAATATGGGGGCAATAGGGGCACAACAATATTAATAAGGGGTATAACTACAATAGTAATGGGGTAATCACTAGTATTATAGGACCTCATCTTCCTTCTTCCATTCCTTTCCAAATAATTATGAAATCATATGGTAAGAATGTATGAGCTTTGTGTTCCCCTTAGCTTGTGCCTGTTACGTAGAATCTTTTGTATTTTAACAAAACCATTAGCAAACCTTTAGGGATCCTTCCTAATTTACCTATTAATCTAGAAGGTAAAATTGTCTATATTGATATTATGGTAGTCCAAGGTCCCTTATATTTCAATTTTCTCCTTGGGCAAGACTATGTCTATGCCATGGAAGTTGTCGTATCAACACTCTTTTGCATGATGTCATTTCCTCACAATGGAAACATTGTGACTATTGACCAGCTTTCATTCATTTATTTTGATTTGACTACCACCCATCTGGTATCCCTGAATGTTCCTTATCTATAATTGATATCTACCCCCCACAGGTTAATTATGTGGCAACCACTCCTATGTCTTTGGTTAGTGACAGAAGTGAGCCTCTCACTATTTTCTTGACTTCTTATGACTTAGATCTGGTAATTGATATAGGTAACCTTATGGGGGAATTTGAAATGGATTTTCTTACCCCTTTTGATTCTCTTCACATGTATCCTTTCTAGATAGTTATTCTTCCTTCTGATGAAGATCTCTTGGAAGCCATGGTCGAGAAACATCCCTTGGCATGTGTTTTTTCCAAATGGAAGCCATGATTCAATTGACTATGAGGATTGTTATTTTACTATGTCAACCTCGTTAAAAATTGAAATAGTTTTCTAAAAGGATAATTCTTCTACCATGTCAACCTCGTTAAAAAATGAAACAGGTTCTTATGAGCATAGTTATTTTTGTTTCAAGCTCTCATAAATGTGAAACAAATTCTCATGATGATAGTTATTTTACTGTGTCAACCTTGTTAAAAAATGAAACAAATACTTATGAGGATGGTTCTTTTACTGTGTCAACCTCATTAAAAAATGAAACAAATCCTCCCCTAATTGAGTCAAGTCTTTCACCTAATATCATAAATGAACCTTCATTTCATCTACCTATTAGTAACTAGTATTCTACTGAGGAAAATGAAATGAAGCTTGGGGGTAATGTGCCTAGAATTAATTCATTATGTTGGGGGCATGAAAACTTATCTCAAGCACATTTTTCCTCTATTTCAAGCTTGTGTAAAAATGAAACCACTCTCAAGCATAGTTTTTCTTTGTTTCAAGATTTTATAAAAATGAAACCTACCTCGAGTCCATTTCGGTTATTAATTTCAAGACTCGTTAAACTCATGAAAATATAGAGCATCTTTTGTTATCGTTTATTGCTTGTAAGGCGTACATGAAAATGTTGATTTCTTTCCATATTTTTCTTCTCATTAATTAAATTGAAAATCATTGATATGAGTACATTTTTATCATTTTTTCGAACTCATTTTAAACCTATGAAAAAGTGAAACTAAGGAGTTCTCTTTATGCCCTTTTCAAACTCCTTAAACATGAAAAGATTGTTGAGTACTTGATTGCTCGAACTCGTAAAAGTAAATGAACAACCGTTTATTCAGTATAAGTTTACTCCTTTTACAAACTAAACCATACTATTTATGTAAAAGGTATACATTGACTAAGCATGGTCAATAGAGTTCTCTCATGCATTATTTTACCCTTTCTCAGGCTTGAGAGACTCAATTTACAAAAAAGGACACAGTGGAGTTTACTTATGTTTTTACTTTCTCTGGGCTTGTTAAAATTTTACCATGAAAGAGCTAAATGAGTTTTATTTTCATGTCTTTTCAAACTCTTTAAACATGAAAACAACATCGAGTTACCCCTTCAATGGACTCGTCAAGCCTAAACAATGCAGGACTCATTAAGCATGATGACACCGAACCACTCCTTCCTAGGGTTCATTAAAAATACTTTAAAGGACTCGTCCAAAGGATGAGCTTATAGGGCAAGCATATGTTAACCTCCTCAAGCTTGTAAAAATTAAAGAGGTACTTTCTAGTAATGGTGGGGGAAAATGTGAAAGAATATTTGTGTTTGTTTTATAAAAGGAAGTATGTCACTCTTCAACATGACACTTTGTCACTTTTGTGTCTGAGTTGGGAAATCCATTTTCTTCTCAGTTTACCATACCTATTTGAAAGTCTTCAGTTGGTTTTGGTTTTATTCTTGAGTCAAATGCTTCCAATTCATCAATTTGTGTCTTTGATATGTCAAGATAAGTCTAACCTCAGTCAAATTACTTTGCCAGTCATAGCCTTCAATTGCGTTGACCATCCCTGAGTCCGTTTTGGATTACTCTAAATCATTGTTCTTAAAAACATGAAATGCGTTTCGTGTTGTAAGCCCTTTTACGACAGATCATTTCCTATCGACTTCAGCTCACTATCTAGGAAGTTGATATAGAAACCTTCAGTACCTTGGAGCATTCATGCCTTAATGGAAGGTTTCTCGCCTTTGATGATAGGTTCTCATAGTTAACCTTCGACCGGATGACTCTATGAGTGTTCGACTTCAGCACATCGATTCAAACTTCATAGATCGTATTACATGTACCTTGACATCCATTGTCACTATTGGTGGTTTCTCTCATGCGTATTAATAGTTCATATCATTGACTGGTAATAAAGTGGTTTCTACCATGTTCAACTTCGAGACATTCACTCACATGGCTAGATTCAAAATATAGATTGAGAAATGGAGATCAAGAACCTCGATCTAGTTTCATCCATCTAGGTTGCGTAGGATTATTAAATATTCATGATTATAAAGATAGATCCATTGATGGTTTCATCCATGCTATGTCATCTTTTGACATCGATCTCTAGATGTTTTTTTGTACTTTTCTTTGAGAAATTTATGAAATAAGTATGAGAATGCCTACCTCAATGATGATAATATATATTTCATTGTAACATTTGATTTATTTTTTCAGGCCTCTGACTACATTCTCTAACCCAAACCTTGGCATGAGAAAGTGCTTTAGTCATCATACATCACTTCTGACATTCCACTTTAGGGGGAAATCTGTTACATGTAATTTTGTCGCATTAGGAAAATGACCATCAGTTTGCATCTTTCACTATCCACAAATGTGTCGCAAAAGCATTCCCCTGTAAATTTTGAATATAAATCATGCCAAAGAAAGTGGAATTTCTAGATCTCACGGTACAAAACCCTATGTTTTTCTACCTACACACTTCCCTAGTCCATTTTTGCACATACGCAGATAAGACCATTAGAAGTTGTGCATAAGTACACATTGTCTTACACTATGACTTGTGAACATGACTTGATGAATGCAAAAATAAAAATTGAAGTCTAGAAACATTGTTGGTAGCATCTATCCCTGCCAACAAGCTTCGAATGGATGCCATTCAGCCCTGATCCCTCCCATCATGGAGCAGCTCCCCTTCCTTTGTGGAACCCCTATTCCACTATTAGTGGACCTCATCCCTTGGAGAATGGATCCAAAACTTCTCATTCTTGGCCAATAAGCTACTACAGGTCTCAGGATTGGAAGAGGACTATTGGAAGTAGGCTTATGTTGTTGGAATAAAGTTGGAAGGTTATCCATTCAAGGAGAGGGTTGGAGATTGTGGAAGGGACTTGAAACATCAAGGATACATCGTTGTAAGTCTTTTCTCCCATTTGTTAATATGAAATAAATTTTTATTTCTCAATGACATCTTTGTTGATCTAATTTGTAGGAATACTTGATCACCTACATAGATTGTGATTTCATATTGATCAATTTATGATATATGATTGGTTAATTAGTCCATTTATCTCTTTTATTATATATTGAATGCTTGGATCTTGTGTTTTTATTTTTCTATGCAGATCTCTTTTAGGACATTATCGAGAATTTTTCGGATGCTTTGAAGGGGACTTCATGAATCGTTTCATTTAATCGGCAAGTGGCCTCTATCAAAGAATTTTATTTCAGTCAATCAAAGTCTAGAGAAAGGTAGTAGTCCTTGTTTATTTGTTACTAGGTTTCTTTGAAGTATAGGGAGATCGCTTTTGTCCGCAAGAGGGATAAGTACACATAATAAATATTCCTAATTAGAATGATTTTCTAGAAGTGTATGTATATATTACTACAAACAATTAATTTATTAATATCAATTTTATTGTATTTAGTTTTCATATATATCAATATAAAAATACTTTATTACATTTTTTTCAGGAAGATTATGAAAATATCAAAGGATCAACGAGATGATACATGAAACATGCCAGTGGGAATGTCCAAAAAAGTGCACAAGGAGATGTTCAAAGAAATGTACATAATTGCATCATGGGAGGAGCCATCACAACAACAACGTGCTTCAAATATATGTAATCATGATTGAATTTGTACATATAAACAAATAATTTAGCATTAAATATTAGTTTTCAAGTATTTTCTTGTAGAAAAAAAAAATGGAACTCATTCAGCACATAAAACAGGGCGACAAGAAAAAAAAGGGTTGATACTAAAGTTTGTGAGTAATTGTTAATATTTCCTTACAACAATTCAAGGTTTCATTTTTGTATATTTTAAATTGTTCTACAACAACCATCCTTGAATGTATTCAAATAGGCACTAACATACAAATAAGGGCTATCAGAAGAATTAATTGACATTGGATTAAATATGGATTGTGAGTATATATTGGCATATCAAAAAATAATTTTGGAATTTTTAAGTGTCTATGTTGTTTTACTTCTTTGAGTTTAATATAATTAATAGAACAAAAAAATCCTTTATATTAAATCTATGATTTATAATAGGGTAAAAAACGTACAGGAAACAAAGTATGGAACTACACTAACAGAAGACTTGTTGCAACAAGGCATGATACTTGTCTTTGAAACCATGTGTACAATTAATGAGTCACTCCTTGCTATGGTACATTGCTATTCAATTTACATTGATGTATACTATTTATTTGAATTTTCATTATCCTCACCAATGTAGATACACTCATTACACTTTATATTTATGTTTGCAGATGGAACATGATCAAGAAGAAAAAAATAGATGCAATCAATGAAACATTCATCCAAATAACCCAAGTCATAGAAGTAGCTCAAGCATTGACAACAGTTCTAGTGAAGAATGATGATCTATTTGGATATCAATGCAAGATGTTATATTTTTTTAAATAAATGTTTGTGAAAATTAAACATTTGGTTTAATTTAATGGACATAGTGTCCTAATTGAAAGACAAAGTGTGACCAATAACTATCCCATTTTATATGACAAAGATCCTCTTATTGATATACAATAAAATACATTTTAATTTATTATATTGTGTTATCCAATGTCCCTGTGAAATGTTACGCCACTAATTAAATATATGGATTATTAAATATTATAATGAAGAGATGCAAAATTTGATGATATAATAAATTAATCCAAAAATCATTGATGTGCCTCACTATTGCAACAAGAATGATGCAAATCCCAAGGCTACCAACTGAAATTATCAACCTGGGGTTCATAAAAATTTAAGAGGTGTTGACATTATATGTGCAGCATGCAACGTGTCCTTCTTTCATTGATCTGATGCAATGAAGTGAATGTCATGAAATCCAAGCCTACCTAATTGCGGAAATGTAAATGCTACTTTATTTGCAGAAAGGAAACCTAATTAATTTTGTTGAGAGGAAATCCTAGTTACTTTTACAAAAAGGAAAGGATATTTTCCATGAATGTAAATGCTAATCTTACTTGTAGAAATGTAAACATTAACCTATCTGCATAGTGTAAATGGTACATCAAAACGAAGCCTAGTCTATGTAATAGAAACAGAAATGGTGGAAATGGAAACCATAGCTTAAGATGTAAGAAAAAAAATGAAATCATTCTTCCATCATAGCATTCAAGAGAGGGTTTTTCAACAAAGTTCAAAAGGTGCTTCATAAAGTAATCATCATTATGCTTTTCAAGTCATGAATCTATCCATTAACCATAACTGTAGAGGTGAACTACAATGGAGAAGAGGAAAGGCTTAAGAGGCTTTTGATCTTACTCAATCATGGTTTTAGAGCCTAGGGGTCATTATTCAAGCCTACAAAGAAAAAAACAATCTTTTTGGAGAAAATTTCATCAAGTTTACACGTGCTATAGGAGTTGCTACAGGAGCGACATGATTTCTATAGGAGGGAGATAACTTGTTGAATGCCCAAGTAAATAAAATGAAAATGAGATGGGAAATGTGTCGTTATTAAGTAGGGTGTCCTAGGACCCCATTCCAAGTGGAATCACTCCAAACACCCATGATAAAACATGCTAAAAAATAGTAGAAGAATACTACTCTAAAAACCAGAAATTCAAGAACTAATGAGCTAGTTAACCTACCAAATTCCTAACCTAGTCAAGTGAAAATGATATGGTGTAATCTTTTCTATTAAATTAAATTTTTTTATGACCCAATACAGTTGGAATCAACTCAAATTAACCTCACTAACTCAAATAGAAAATAAAAATACTACTATTTTGCTACAAGGGACTTCCAGAAATTCTAGATTTGTGAACTAGTAAACCAATCCAAGTAGCTCAATGATGAATATGATGTTTTACAGTTGTTCTAAGGATGCATCATGTATGTGAATCTTTAAATAGCCTTAAAAATAACTCACTTCAATCATTTAACCAATATGACCTACAAAAAATAAGCATGAATAATAAATGAAGAAATAAGAGATGCATGTGAAAACGCATTCAAAGGAAATAAAGAAATTATACAAGAGTGATCTGAGGCTCTTGGGATGGCCAAGCCTAAGGAAACTCAGAGTCCTATGAAGGAAACCAATATTTAGAAGCTAAAAATGGCACCAAACTTCATTATTTGAATCAATCTAAGTACATTCCTGCTAGAAATGAAAGTGGAGTTGCTAAATAATAAGTTTTCTCCACAAGAAGACAAAGAAAAGCATGCCTCTAGAGGAAAATTTGAATTGGTATTTATACAAATATATGAGAAAGCATTCTCCTTTAAAGGAGACAACTTTTCCCTCAAAAAGTGGATCTAGTTCCAAACACTAAGAATCTTCATTAAATGAGAGGGAACACATTCCTAGTTTTCTCAATCAGTGGAGCTAAAGAATTTGTGAATGATTTCATGATATTCAGTTCATTTATTATCCAATATTGGTTCATCTTGTAGTAGGGAGCAAGTCCCTGTATTATCTCCAGGGAATATTTTAAGAACCACCCTAAATTTATATGTATAATAAATGGGCTAATCCCGATGATACATAGGAAAATTGGGAGGTGATTTTATCAATAATATAATATGTATATATAATTTTTTTGGAGAATCTCTCACCAAATTATATTATTTTGTATAGTGATGGAGAATCTTTCACTGAATTATAAAATCTTGTAAGATCTTGGCAAATCTTTTACTGAATAATAAAACATTGTGAAGTCTTAGTGAATGTTTTGTTAAAGTATGAAACCATATATGATAATAAGAAAACATATTCATTAAACTGTAATATACTAACATACATGTTTAGAAAAAAGAAACATAATTTTCTCTTCCTACAAACAATGTTCCAAGTTTCAGTGGTTGTGTTTGTCAAGGTTCTTACAATACACTCTTTCATATCCTTTTATTAGTTTGGATAATATTCCACAACAAAGTTCTATAGGTGTTGATATTGACAACGAGTTCTATCAAGGTAGGAGAGATTAATATTTTCTCTACAACTTTTGTCAAGCTACCACTTTTTTCACGTTATCAAATTTCTTTCTTATTCCATAGACTCCAACTACGAGATAAAAAAAAACACATCAAGTTTGTTTACCCCAACACACCAACAAGTAGCAAGGACCAACTATATTATATAAGAAAGTATTAGGTATCCCAAAGGCTTGAAGGGGATCTAATTGAAAGAAGTGACCATTGTGAGAATCCTTCCAATCAATATATGAATATATAAATGTAGATTTATTATTATTTTAATTGGAAATCTTCAATTAAATAATAAAATTTAATTACGTCTCTCCCAATATAAATTTTGTATTAGCATAATTCACTACCCCCACAGGTCTCGCATTTTTTAACAGCATTATAACATGTAGATTAATTTCCTTTTTGGTGAACAATCTCCACCTTTTAGGAAAATATGGTGCAGTGGTGCCAACCCCTACAGATCATTAGGACAAACTAAGAATAGCACAGAAGATGAAAGGTTGTACAAACTAGCTTATTTTTCAAACAACTAATCCAACATCAGTACCTAAACTTTTTCATGAAGATATCATATTGAGAATGTTTGAGAAATGGTGAGAAATCTTCTGCGAGGGTAATGTGGAAAGAGTGATAAGGTTTCATTGTTTTGAGTTTTTTTTCTGTTAAATCAGAAAAAGTTAAAAACCAATATTAATGGAGATATTGGTATTTTTTACTAAATTTTGTGAAGTGACTAAATGTATCTTTAACCATTCATCTTAAGATTTTTTTACAATATAATTTCCTAAGTCTATTTAATATCTTCATTACCATAAAAACCAACCTATATCCATCTTAACTCCACATCTACCACTCTTAGGGGGATGAAATCTATTTATCCCTCTGAGCTCTTGGTAGACCCAGAATTAAGATAGATCTAAGATGATAGAATTTCCCTTTTAAATAGTCTACACTCACATGAATACCATGGTATTACCATGGGTCAATACCATGGGTTATCATAAACCTGGAGCTTAAAAATTACTATTAGTAATTTATAAAAATTAATAAAATTAACAATTGATTTTTATTTTATGTTTTATTTTAACCAAGTTAAAATGTTTAACATACATTAAATTACAACCTCCATTTTTACTCTTGATCCACCAAGCCCCGAGAGGGATCAAATATTTTTTCACTCTATGCTAGTTTGTATATCACGATATTTGATCCCTCTCGGGGCTTAGTAGATCTAGAGTAACGATGGATCTATGTTGGTTTAATTCCCCATTTAAATAGGCTACATTCCACATGAAAACCATGGGTCAATACCATGTGCCATTTTTATTTTTATTAATACTAATATTAGGGTTAATAATGTTGTTTTGCCCATGGTATTTGGCCCATAGTATTTTGCCCATAGGTTTCACCTAAATATAACAGATTTTTTGAGTGTCCTTAAATATAACGTGACTTATGGAGTAAATATAAAAAAAATGATTTATTTGTTTATCATACCTCTCATTTATTTATATTTTTATTAATTTACCATACCTCTTTCACAAATATGGTATTTGGCCCATAGGATTCACTTAAATAAAACCTCTTTTTTGAGCCTTCATAAATAGAAAGAGGGTTATGGACTAAATATAAAAAGAGGTTTTATTTATTTGCTATACGTCTAGTTTATTTATATTTTTATTTATTTACCATACCTTTTGAGTAAGTATAAAAATAGGTTTTATTTATTTACCATACCTCCACTTTATTTATATTTTTATTTGTTTACACCCTTGCATGTATATAAGGTGACTTATGGAGTAAATATAAAAAATGTTTTATTTATTTACCATACCTCTCATTTATTTATATTTTTATTAATTTACCATACCTCTTTTATAAATATGGTATTTGGCTCATAGGATTCACTTAAATAAAACCTATTCTTGAAAACTAGGGTGAATGGAAGGTTGTAATTCCTAATTTCAAGGGCTAAATTTATCATTTTTACCCTCTCCCTTAAAATAAGGTGGGCTATTTGAGGCGATTTGTAAAAATGTACTATGATACAAAATATTCACCCACTAAAAATTTAAAACCCCTTAATTCCGCCTAAGGGTGAAAATTCACCCCTAAAATATTCCATGATTATCTCATTAAAAATTTACTCCATATTCTCTCAATATTATGCAAAAATAAATAATAATAGGCACATAATATGTCATTATCTCTTAACCTTCCTAAGAACATATTAAAGCTAAAAAAACATTATTAAGTGTAGAAGGAGAGATTTAATATAGCCTTTATGTGCTTAGGAAAGGTTATATGGGCCTTACTTTGTGTCTAATTTGGACCCCCATCATACCCCCTATTGAAATTATTGCTCATCCTTTGAGCAACCTATCCATCTTATTCCTCTGTTGTTCTTCATGCAATTCTCTTCCTTAGCTCAATGGAATATGATTTGGATGGATACCTGCATTGGATGGTTTCCATGGACAAACTCTCCATGGTGGCAAGTTGTACCTCCTTTTCCTGTAGTTGCTTGATTAGCCTAGTGTTTTCTAACTATAGTTTCTTTTTCATGACAAACCCCCTTAGCCTTAACTCATTCAATTCCTTGCTCATTTCCTTCACTTTTTCATCCATGAGACCCATATCCTCTACTTCCTTTGATTTTGAAATTTTCATCCAAACTTGTAACAGAATCCAATACCAGGCTGTGGAGTGGGATCTTAGAGTCCTTGTGGATCTTCTCCCTCCTCTTGAGTTGGTGTACCTTCCTATAGCATTTTTTTCTTCATCTTGTAGCAATACCTTTTTCAGTTGTAGCATATTTGTTTGCACCCTTTCCATTTCCTATGAATATTTCCTTGCTCTCCAGGGCTCTAATGTTTGTTCTAGACAAAATTTGTCTTCTTGTAGCACTCTAATAGCTTCCTGTAACAAATTGTTCCTTCCTGTATCAACTATGTTCTTCCTATATCAGTTATGTTCCTCCTATAGCAGCTATGTTCTTCCTATAGAAAATTTGTCCCTTCCTATAGTAGCTAATCTTTGCATGCCAAGAGGTGGTGGGTGCACCTTTTCTTTTCTCTTTTTGTTTTTCTTTTTTCAATATATTTTTTTCATTACATGAAAAAAAATCAATATGTTTTTTGTTAACTCAGTTGAACCTTATTTACCCCTTCGCAGTCCTTATCCTCCATCACGACTAAATGATTACCACCCACTTTCTCAATTCCTCTTCACTTTTGTCTTGTTCCTCTCCCACGCTGTGGTTATCTTGGTGGAAACGTGAAGCTAACTACTAGATAAGGATGAGGTTGTTATGCTACTAATTTTGGCTATAAAAAACATTTTCCTTCATACACTTGAAATGTTTTTCAAGCTAAAATAAGTTCGTAGGAAAGGTTTAGAGGATTACATACCTTAGCCTTATCCTTGATATGTTTTTGCAAGTGATGTTGGAGTTTTTGATATGATTTTTGAATCTACCTTTGGTGGTTATGAATTTTCTATTGATGATCCTGAAGCTACATGCGATAATCCGCTAGAGGTCCTATTGTTGATAGCCTTGAATATGGAGGTCTTCTAGGTTTTTTTGTTTTTGTTTCTTTTGCTTCACATCCCTAGCTAAAAAAATTTTGTTGAGATGCTCATGATGTGAGTGTTGTATTTGATGATTAACTTGTTGATGCTTGCATGAGGGTGTTGGAACATTGATGAAGTTGTTGGAATTCTCTTTTAGGTACAAAATGTCACTTTCACCAATTTTTTTTTCAATGGATGGAATCTTCTCATTGTTTATTGAAGTTCCATGATTCATATGATCAAAATATAGGTGCCATCATGGATCAAAGGCTATTGTTGGAGATGAGAAATGATCATGTAGTAGCTTTGTAGAGGTTTTGTAGCTTCCCAAAATTGAGGAAATGACTCTCCAATACCTTCATGATGATTGGTTCTTCATTTTGGTGCTCTCAATTTTGGTCTTGTAAGGTAATTATAGATTGCTGCAGGAATCTATTTCTTCCAATAGTAGTCACAAAAACCTTTCTATGACAACAATATCCTTCAGATAATTCTTCCAAAACCAGCGATAATTCATAATAAAGCTATATACAAGGATCAAAAACCCTGGCTGTGGTGAAAGAAATGAAAGAAGGGGTGAAAATGGGGATTTTTCATGTACATAGATGAATTTTTTTATGGAGAAGTGACTAAATGGTGTGGAGGATGGATTATGGAGGTGTGGTAGAATTACGTCTTCATTACCTCAAGGAAAAAATAGGATCTAACTCCTCTCTCTATGTCGATCACACTCTTGTCGCAATTATGGTCACTCGTGTAGCAATTTTGGAAAACTCCTGTAGTCAAATTATTTTATCCATATCTCTCAAACTCTAGGTTGGATTGACTTGAAATTTTTAGATCATGTTACCATCATCTTTATGCACCTTCCCATAAAAAATCTTTTCCAATGGATGCAGAATATCGAGAAAAAAATGGTTGTAGGTGATAGAGGAAAATTCCTCGAAAAGTGTGCAACGGAATTTGCTCAACTTTCTTGAGCATGTTTCCATCATCCATATTCATCTACCCATGAAACAACTTGGAAAATGGATGCACGATTTTTGAGATATGGTGAAAAAAATATGCCTCGTGTATTTTGGCCTCCTATAGCAAAACACAAACCTTCTTGTAGCATTTTAGGATAGCAAGGGAAATTAATGGGAATGGCTTGGAAATGATGTGTGGATGTTGGAAATAGATGAGGGTGATGGATTGGCATGGCCTTGGTCCTATTGGAGAATATGGGCAAGGAGGAGAAATCGCAAGTTTGACTTCCTTTGATTAGGCTTTTGATCATTTTTTCTCTTTTGGTGCTAAATTGTTCTTGTTGCTTGCAAATGTTGGAGAGAATATGCATTCATAAGAGAGAGATGGATGGTGCAAATATTTTTTTATTTTTCATTTTTCATTTTTTTCTTTTTTTTTCCCTAGGCCTACTAGTTGCGTCAATGAGGTTTTCAACTAGTAGGTCTGCCTAGGTGCCTCAAAGGATGTTTTCACCAAGGATTTTTTCCTCTTTTTTCATTTTCATTTCTTTCCAACCCACTAACCTCCTCAAGGAGGTTTTCAATCATTGGTCTAATCCCAAGTGTCTCAAAAGATGTTTTCACTTGATATTTTATTATTTTCCTTTTTCTCTCTCTCTCTTTCCATTTTTTTTTGCTATCCTACTCTACCTGAAAAAAAAAAAAAAAAAAAAAAAAAGAGAGAGAGAGAGAGAGAGAGAGAAAAACAAAACAAAACAAAAAAATCTCTTTCAAGTGTAGGAATACTTCCAATTAGGCCATGTGCATAACAAGACGATAGATAAACTCATGTGACTAGGCTTTTGATCATTTTTTTCTTTTGGTGCTAAATTTTTCTTGTTGCTTGCAAATGTTGGAGAGAATATGCATTCATAAGAGAGAGATAGATGGTGCAAATATTTTTTTCATTTTCATTTTTCATTTTTTTCTTCTTTTCCCTAGGCCTACTAGTTGCGCCAATGAGGTTTTCAACTAGTAGGTCTACCTAGGTGCCTCAAGGGATGTTTTCACCTAGGAATTTTTCCTCTTTTTTCATTTTATTTTCTTTCCAACCCACTAACCTCCTCAAGGAGGTTTTCAATCATTGGTCTAATCCCAAGTGCCTCAAAAGAGTTTTTCACCTAATATTTTATTATTTTCCCTTTTTTCTCTCTCTCTTTCCACTTTTTTGTTATCCTACTCTACTTGAAAAAAAAAAACAAACAAACAAAACAAAAAACAAAAAACAAAACAAAACAAAAACAAAAGCAAAATCTCTTTCAAGTGTAGGAATACTTCCAATTAGGCCATGTACCTGAAAACCTCCTCAAGGAGGTTTCCAATCTTTGGTCTAATCCCAAGTGTCTCAAAAGAGTTTTTCACCTGATATTTTATTATTTTCCTTTTTTCTCTCTCTCTTTCCATTTTTTTTTCTTTTTTTGATATCCTACTCTACCTAAAAAAAACAAAACAAAACAAAACAAAAAACAAAAAAAAAAAACAAAAAAACAAAAAACAAAACAAAAAAAAAAAACAAAAAATCTCTTTCAAGTGTAGGAATACTTCCGATTAGGCCATGTGCATAACAAGACGATAGATAAACTCATGTGTAGGCTTGAAACATATGCTTTTACATGTACCTGAATCTAATCCCAAGTGTCTCAAAAGAGGTTTTCACCGGATATTCTATTATTTTCCTTTTTTTCTCTCTCTCTTTCCATTTTTTTTTATTTTTTTGCTATCCTACTCTACCTGGAAAAAAAACAAAAGCAAAAACAAAAACAAAACAAAAACAAAAAACAAAACAAAAACAAAAAAAAATTGTTTCAAGTGTAGGAATACTTCCAATTAGGCCATGTGCATAACAAGACGATAGATAAACTCATGCGTAGGCTTGAAACATATTCTTTTACATGTACTTGAATATTAGAGACCAAAAACCTTGACCTTGATGATATCAAGCATTGTTGAAGAAGAGAGTGATGCTCCATATTGTTGATTTTCTAGAACCAAACCTCAATATAGTTTTGATGCCCTTGGTTCACTTGCTCATCTGGATCATTCTTCATGTCTTCTTTTTTTGTGTCATTCAAAGCTTATACTTTTTGCCAATTAGTCCCTTGCACACATAAAGGATCTTATCGTAAGCATAACAAAAACACTTTAATCTTAGGCCCCAATGGTTTCTCTACATAAAATGTGATATATGATTCTTCCGGATCTTCTTCTTAGATGTTGTTCTTCAATGACATTAGGAAAATATTTTTTTGCAATACTCTTCCTGAGCTAAGATGAATACCATTAGATCAAGATGGGTTTTTTGGGTTGATTTACTTCATTGCTTGGGTGTGGAAATGGTGGTACAAGTAGTTGAGTGGGAGTGGATATTTGAGATGGATGTGGTTGGGGTGGAGGTGGATGGTAGGGATAGCATGGAGTTGAGCATGAAGGATATTGAGGAAAACATTGAGGATATTGTGGATTTCTCCCATAAGGTTCTTTCCAACCTTGTTGCCAAGATTGGTTTTGGGGTTGAGATGACAAAGTTTTCCAAGGAAAGGGTGTGTTTCAATTTCTTTGAGATGGATGTGCATAACCTTGAAATTGTGAATTAGGTTCTTGCGTCATATTAAGTTGAGTAGGCTTCCATGGTCTTCTTTGAGCTACATAAAATGGCTTCTTTGGAAATTGACTTACTCTATTGTCCTCTTGGTAAGCTTCCTTCAACCTTGGTAATGACAGGAAATATTTAGTAACATGTGATTCTGCATCGATAACACAAATATCAACATCTTATTTTTTCTCATCTTGCATTCTTAACATTTCTAATTCTTTTCTTATATTGATAAGAATTTATATTTTAAAGTTATCAAGCAAATTTCTATGCCCTTACTTGCATTTCCATGTTTCACAAATTTATTCAAATGATAATTGGTATACATCACCTCGACTTATAAGATCAAGGAGACCAATCCACTCATCCCTAATTTTTCTAAGTAAGATGATTTTTAGTGTGTCAAATCCTAAATGATGCAATTTTCCCTGTTAGCATTATACATAAATTTATTTATTAGATCCTCAAGGCTCTCATCTTCTTTTTGAGGAATTCTAAAGCTTTCTTCCTTAAGATCATGATCTTTGTATTTTTCTAGAAATATCTTTTGCATATAATTCCATGATCTTCTTGAATTAGTCCCGAAACTCATGAACCATTTAAAAGCTCTATCCTTCAATGTTTCTGGAAACAATCTCAATTTTTGAGTGTTTAGTAAGTAACCATAGGATCTAAAAAAGATTTCAAATTTAAAGAGAAAGGTTTCTAGATCTCTGACCTGATACCATGGAAGTTGGGAATGAAATATGGAGGTATGTTCTTCATATGAACACTTCTATCAATATCTTGAATGGTAAATCCAAGAGGGTCTTCCTCATTGTCATCATCTCTATCCATTTATCCTACCTTCTCTATTGCCTCCTCTTCTTCTACCTCCAAAAGTGGATGGTGAAGCGGATCTTACTACACCACGTAATCAAGTGGGGGGTGTGATATTGAAGAAATTTTTTTGTTTTATGATTTTTTTGAATGAAAACACTAATACAATGCAATATTCTATTTTTGAAATGAAAGATGCCAAATGCAATTTTTTTATGTTTTCGCAGTAAGTAAAAGAAATGAATCATCTAGGGAAGAAAACAATGCATACTTTGGCACCTCCCCAGAAATGATGCCAAAAAGTGATGAGTCCCAGTGTTGCAACAAGAATGTTGCAAATCCAGAGGCTACCAACTTAAATCATCAACTTGGGGTTCATACAAATTTAAGAGGTGTCAGCACTATATGTGAAACATGCAATGTGTCCTTCTTTTGTTGATCTGATGCAATGAAGAGAATGTCCTGAAATCCAAGCCTAAACTAATTGAAAAAATGGAAATGTTACTCTATTTACAGAAAAGAAACCTAATTAATTTTGTAGATAGGAAATCCTAGTTACTTTTGCAGAAAGGAAAGGATATTTTGCACGAATGTAAGTTCTAATCTTACTTGCATAATTGTAAACATTAACATATTTGCATAGCGTAAATGCTACATCAAAAGGAAGGCTAGTATATGCAATAAAAATAACAAGGTTGGAGATGGAAACCATAGCTTAAGATGTATGAAACAAAATGAAATCATTCTTCCATCATTTCACTCAAGATATATTTTTTTAACAAAGTTCATCACGTGCTTCATAAAGTAATCATCATTATGCTCTTCAAATCATGAATATGTCCACTAACCATAATTGTAGAGGTGAACTGGAATGGAGAAGAGGCAAGAACTAAGAGGTTTTTAGTCTTATTAAATTATGTTTTTAGATCCTAGGGGTCGTTATTAAAGCCTAAGAATAAAAAACCAAGCTTTTGGAGCAAATCTAGTCAATTTAACACGTGCTACAAGAGTGCTATACGAGCTACTACATGAGCGACAATATTGCTACATGAGAGAGATAACTTGTCGATTGCCTAAGTAAATAAAATGAAAATTAGATGGGATTTATTTATTTATTGAGTAAGTTGTACTAGTACTCCATTCCAAGTCGAATTTATTCAAAATACACATGTTAACACGTGCTAAAAATATCAGAAAAATACCACTCTAAAAACTAGAAATTCAAGAATTAGTGAGCTAGTTAATCTACCAAATGCCTAACCTAGTCAAATGAAAATTATATGGGGTGAATTTTGTTATTAACTTGAATTCTTTTAAGGCCCAATATAAGTGGAATCAACTCAAATGAATCTCATTAATATGTTCTAAAAAATAACAGAAACTTACTACTATTTTGCTACAAGGGACTTCCAGAAATTCTAGATTTGTGAACTAGTAAACCAATTCAAGTAGCTTAATGATGAATATAAATTTTCAAAGTTTTTCTAAGGATTCATCATGCTTGTGACTTTGTAAATAACCTGCAAAAAATTCACTTCAATCATTTAACCAATATGACCTACAACAAAAGAAGCATGAATAGTTAATGCAGAAATAAGAGATGCAAGTGAAAAAGACATTTAAAAGAAATAAATGAATTAGAAAAGACTGCTCTGAGGCTCCTGGGATAGCTAAGCCTAAGGAAACTAAAATTATTATGAAGTAAACAAATATTAGAAGCTAAAAATCGCACAAAACTACATTATTTGAATCAATCCAAGTACATCCCTTCTAGAAATGAAAGTGGAGCTGCTAAATAACAAGTTTTCTCCACAAGAAGACTAAGAAAATCATGCCTCTAGACACAAATTCAAATTTGTACTTATACAAGTAGATGAGGAAGAATTATCCTTCAAATGATACAACTTTCCCCTCCAAAATACCTTAAAAAGTGGATTTTGTTCCCAACATTAGGAATCTTCATTAAATGGCAGGGAACACATTCCTAGATTTTCTCAATCAACGAAGCTCCAGAATTTGTGAAAAATTTAATGATATTTAGTTGATTTGTTATCCAATATTATTCCATCCTGTAGTAGGGAGCAGGTCCCTATATTATCTCATTCAAAATTTACTCCATATTCTCTCAATATTCTGTAAAAATAAATAATATTAGGGACATAATATGCAATTATATCTAAACCTTCCTAAGAACATATTAAAGCTAAAAAAACATTATTAAGTGTAGAAGGAGAGAATTAGTATAACCTTTATGTGCCTAGGAAAGGTTAGATGGGCCTTAATTTGTGTCTAATTTGGAGGCCCATTAATCATATACAAATGCACTAATAAAATTTTAATTTATATGAATATTGTTATAAGATATACGTCGATTTTTCAATGAATAATAGATTTTCAAAAAGTCATAATAATTGCACTATCACAAGTTGATGTTTCTAAAAAAAGAAAATATCATACAAAATATCAATGCGTTTATAACATACACATGCACCAGTGAATTATTTTATCTAAAAGTATCGTTACTTCAAGATTTTTTCATGATCGATGCATTTTCTAAAAACGACAGCATTGAGGCGTTATAATCTTCAAGCACCAATGTTTTTTGCATTGAACACCACTGTGCACTGTAATTCTTAAAGCACTAGTGCTTTCATAGAACTAACAATCTAGGGCTACATAATAGTATTTCCAATCCCGATGCATTACTAAAATTGACAACATTGGTCATGTTATATGAGCATCGCACCGATTATTTTATTCAAATCATATGCATTGAAAGTGCAAGTTTAAATTAAAGCACCATATCTGGAATATTTTTTGCTTACCCCGGTGTCATTCCTAAAAGAACACCCCTAGGCATTTTGTTAACGTACATGCACTAGGCAGGTATACATTTCAAGCACTGATGTTCTTTTCATTCAATGCCTCGAGGATTTTTCTTATGTATACAGTCTCGTGCTTTTATTTATTTAGCACATTGGTGCTATTGTTTCCATGAAGCATACTGTTAAAAAAACATCTGGTAAAACCTCCGACCACCCAATTTTTTTCAGTTGTGATGAAGTCTCGCTATCATATCCACTAAAATATCCACTACCGCAAACAGATGTTGTAGAGAAGTTATTTTGAAATTTTTTTACCAATTTTATAACACTAAAAGCCTCGGTTATAACCTCTGCTAGAAGGTATTTTCTTTGTAGTGTCACGGTTTACATAATACGTCATCACATGGAAATCGTCAATTGAGTTGTTCCCTGTGGAAAGCTATTATTATTATTGTATATATGACTACCAAATTTCCATCGTGCCCCATAAATATGTAACTGGGTAGCTTTTTTACTATCACAAATCATGTATTGTTTACAAACCTTGTAATATTTCTTCAATACCTTATCCTTCCACCAAGATATATAATCATTCCTTTATTTTGTTTAGTTTCTTTTATCTATATGTAATTCATAGAAATTGCATATCTCTCCATACTTTATCATCCATGCTACTTAATTCCACTATTAGGATAAGATCTCATATAGTTCCCACCATAGAGAAAGATTCATTCTTTCCTCCTAATATTTTTCTAGCCTATTGTCCCTAGAATCCCAAGTGATTCATATTCTTTCTAGTTTACTATGCTAATGTTTCACCTTTCATTGACCTCTCATCTCAACCATGACTCATAGATCATATACATTTTATACCATCACTCATTATCTCATTAAGGAAAACTACCATTAGTCCCCTTTTAATCCCTATAAAATTCCCATGTTAACCCTAAAACCCCTCATTAATTCCTAGGGATTGAGCTATTAAATTTCTATTGTTATATAAGTTAGAACATTTCACTTTATCCTTTCATTATAACTGCATCCTTGGTCTTTGATATACACACCAAGGAGACATAGTCTTATGATCATCATATCTTGTCTTGTATTATATTAATTTTAATAGGAGGTTCCATATTTTAAGTAGATCACATTCATTGACTTCTTATAATTTGCAAGATTTGTAACAACCCCTTACATTTGTTGTTACCCTTTCCATGCATATAAGTCATAAATTCTTGGTCAATTTTTTTCTGCATTTATCTCTTTCTTTATAATGTATCCAAATTATTTTATTCTTTATAAATGAAAAATACAAAAACATCTGCAAAACATTCAAAAAAGAAAGCGTAGGGAAATAGAAATACTCAATTTTTTTCATCCTCAATAACATCTTTATTTTTTGTGAATATCCCTTGTCCCATTTATTTGGAACATCTACATTGAATCACCCATATAAATACTAGATCTATTGATTTATAGCATCTCCCCTATCTCAGTTGACTCCATCATTTTGGTTTTCAAGAGTTGTATTCACCAAGTGTTTACCTTGTCATTTGATACATGAGCCTCTTCATCCTCTTAATTTTCCTTTGTCCCTATGTTTTACAACCCCCCTTATACATAAGTCATTATCATGCCTTTTTACAATTTGAAACTTAGTAATGTTATTTTAGTTCGATTTCAACTACTACCTAGGGTAGCCATCATTAATGTTCTATCCAAGGGAAGTCTTTAGTCTCATACTAATTAGTAAAACACATCTATCCTTTCCAAGGTGTCAAACCATTACACTCAATTTCTTGTTAATCCTTTTCCCCATAATGGACCTTATAACCCATATCTCTTGCAAACTAACTTCCACGAACATCATTGTCGGAGTTCATTTATAGGTTTATTATATCGTGGCCTAATTCACATCTATTAATGGATAGAATTAGACTAGATAAACAAAATCATCGCAGCTCTTTAAATCAACAAGATTTCCCATGCTCTACAACAATTAATTATCTCATTAATGAGAGTTGTACATATTGATAGTTATAGTGTTCGAAATTAAATTGAAAACTTCCACATAGGTGTGGTTTTATTTCCAAGGCCCCGCATTCTAGACCATCTTTCAATTTCATTCTCAAGCTCCTAGGCATCACTGTTACTATAGAGTATCATTAGTTAACACTCATCTTAACTAATAGTTGAATTTATCTTCATGCATGTGGATCATGGCTTTCAAATCAAACCTATTGTTTCATGAGCATGGTAATGGCCACCTCATTTGTAAAACAAGTTATCATCACCATGCCTATATTTGTATAGGTGGTATCCATCTCTTATACATGGGTAATCCTACCTCCTTCATTTTCCCTCCCTCCCTCTTATGTATTTTACTACATACAAGAATTTGAGAAAGAAATGTTGATGTCTTTTGAATATATGGAGTGCTCTTAACCTCACATATCAAGGGAAACTACTATTACCTCAATTTCAACCACAAAATTTGAGTGAACATTCCTAAAGCATCACTAAATCATAATAGAACATATCATGCATAATATCATGTTATATCATGGCCATTTACCACCTTCTTGAGAAAATTCAAACTTTCAATTGACTACTTCTTGAGTTGCACAACTTTGAATTCACTTGGGCACACAAGTCACATGGAAAATATTTTAGTCCTCATGTAACCTTTGCATTCATGAAGATTATCTACCTACAAAATTCATTAATGGCAAAGGACTAACCTATGTAACATATGGCTCTAGAGTTCCTTGTGAAGTTACTTAAAACTCTCATCTCATGAATACATGGGCCTTTGGCCTCCTAAAGGTCTAATCCAATACATGGGAACCTAATAGGGGATGAGGTGTATTAAAAAGGACATTGATTCACCCTACAAAATTCAGTTGTCCTATAGAATAAGGCCATGGTGTTGTATTATACGAGAAAAAGAAAATGCAAGGTTATGCTAGAGGAACGAACTTGAATTTCATACAAAAATCTCTTGAATCTCTACCATCCATTGATTCCATTCTTTCTTATTTTCTTTCACCAAAGATCTAATATCTCTTCATCTATAAAAGTTAGAGAGATCATTAAAAGAGGAAAAATACCCATCCCAAGGAGATATTACATCCAACTTGCTTCTATTCACTTTTATTAAGGTGACACTTCCATTGGACAATATTATGATTAGCGTTTCTTCCCTCCATTGTTTTATATTTTGAAATATGCTTTTGTGGATAAATTCTTAATTTAGTTGTATTTAAGGTTTTTTTGTTGTTGACTTTATATTATTATATTATTTTGTTTGTCCCACATCTAATATTATTTTCATGTTTAGTTCAATAGCCTACTAAGCAAGGGGGATTTCCTTACCAATGCAACAAAACCCACATAATAGGACCAATTCATATCCATACTATGGAAGAATCACTCGTAATAAGTATATGGAAGAAACTCAAAGACATATGTGAAAGTAGTGGAGGATGTTGCAAATCCATCCACATAGGGACTAGCATAAACAAAAATGGATGCATAAAAATCACAACGGGGAAAGAAGGCATAAGCCCAAGTTGAGGAGGTGTGAAAAGAAACCCATTGATATATTCTTACTTCAAAAATTGTAAGTTGTGAAAAGAAAACCAATACTTTAGGTGGCAAACATGATACATGGTATCATGGCTATTATGGTTGTGAAAATAACCAAAGAAGTCAAGAATGGGCCCATAATCGAGAAGAGAATAAAAATAATCATCGCTCCAAGTGACCCTACTATAAAAAAAAATAAAAATAAAAAACACCCCAAGACCAAAATTATTTTTGCACTTATACCCCAGGGATGAGTTTAATGGTTTCTATACTAGGTGGAAAGTTTGTAAATGTTTTTTGTGTAGTATATGGGGATATACCACTAAAATTTTCATATTAGAATACTATGTGCTCCCTATTGTTTCTAATATATACCAAACACACACAAGTAACATGTTTTTTTTGTGATAAATGGGGAAAATCACAAAGTTAGATGATCCAAATCATGAAGGAAGGACATCAAGAAGATTTTCTTATGCTTTGGTCTATGACAAGAAAGCAATAACAAGGATATAAACTAAAGTTGTTCCTAAAGAGGATGAAGAAGACCTAGACTTCACTAAATAACGAAGCACACTAAAATAAATATCGAAGGAATTGGAAAGACACCACTAAATTTAGGACAAAAGGCTCAACTAGGTTATCTAAAAAACATATACATAGGTATAACATTTACGAGGTAAGATGAAATAATTGATTTTTCAGTTAAATGTAATAGTTCAATAATAAAACGCCTAAGAAAATTTATTAGTTTTGTATATGTGTTTAATTTCAATAAGGAAGAATCATATTTTGACACAGTAAGGCTACAAAAGGTAAGTACTTTCTTTCAAATAGACTTATACGTTCCAATCCAGATTACAAGGTAACCAATAAACAAGGAATAGTAGATCATAGCGCTAGTATCTATATCATTTCCTCTATTTATTGTGATGATTTTTTCAACTACCCTTTATTGTACTCTAGCACTAGAGGAATTTTGAGTTCTAAGATGGGCATCCTAAGAAAAATAATAAAACAATAGTTAGAATAGTAAAATAAGGGTTATGAAATTTTAAGAAAAAAAAATAAACCACTTTTTTATTGTATTTTTTACTTACCTCAACATGCTTTTTCATGTATTTTCAATTTCCTTCAATGTGGGTCTACTCAGAACTATGTAGAGTGAGTACTCATTGGATGTGGAATTTAATTCTACACCCAATGGTTGTCTACACTTGACATCTAAGTAAACTTATAAGGAGATAAGTTGAAAATACAATTAAAAAAATAGTTTTCTTCTTTTCCCTACAAAATATTCTCCCTTGGGGATGATGTCATCATCGTGAATCCTATTGGTCCTTTTAACGTTAATTTTGTTAGCACATTTTCTATTTTTAGGCCTATTTTTTACCTTAAAAATCCCCTAATTTCAAATCGCAATTTAAACAATAACTCACTCCACATCCCAACTAATATTGTATCAAGGAACATTAATTATTATGGCAACAAAACTCATGAAAAAGCCATACGCTAAAACTTATAGGGAGACATATCAAGCCTTATTTGGAAGGATTTATATATATCAAATGTGTGGCATCATATTTCCAAATAATTTTATGATGATGTTTTAAAAACACCAAAAAATAGCATTAGCTCACTACATAGAAACAAACACATAATAGAGCTAGATATTGATGTCAATAATTGAGATGAACATTTCAGGCTACATATCAAGAAAAAAATACTTATATAATGGTGATGTCATTCAGAAAATATTTTAACTAAGATTTGTAGTCATGGGTGCATGATAACCACAAAGTATATCAGAGATTGAAAAATATATTTTGCATTAACATCCAAAGTATTTTCTCAATGAAGTAGTTTGAGAATGGTGATGACCCAATGAGGCATGTCAAGTGAATAGAGAAAAGTTGGTTGTTCTTGACTAGGCATCATAGAATAAAGGAATTCATTACTACATTGAACAATGGTGGATGGTGCACTTCGTTCCCTATCCTGACCTAACTTGGAATTAGATCAACTCATTTTTCTTCTACTGATTCAATAACAACAAGGCTGAGAAGTATTGTGTCTATGGTACTATGATGGGTGCCTTTTGTTAGATTCATCTCCTTATAACAACCATTGCCACAGCTATAGATTTCATCCACGCCATGAAGACTCACTGAAACCTCTTTGCATAATTGTGTATATTACATTTTTTGAAACACTTGAGTGCATATATCTAGATAACCTTTACATTCTTCTAATGGTCACTTTCTATTGTTGAATGCCACCCTATTTATGGCCTCAATCTTTTCATTTTGAACACTTCTTATAAGGAAACAAATCACTACTTACAAATTAATGTGATTTTAGATTCTTGACATGTTTAACTATAAGTCATGTATGGCAGAGTGATCATGAATTGTTGATGAAAAAATTTGAAAATGTGCACTACATATGAATAATAAAAAATATCACATCATGCATGGTTGAATATTTAATATAAAATCAAGTTATTATAGAAAGTAGAAGCACTATAACTTTATATTTCTCCCATGGTTTAAGAAATTCAACTACCTAGTAGTTGTGTAAGAAATTTCACTAGTTGTTGGGGTTGAAGAACATTTCCTTACTTTCAAAATAACTACTTGTCAAGTGTGTGTAAAGACCATTGATTTCAATGATAGGATTGGAATAGAGGATGATGCACCAAAAACATATTAAGTGGTTATATACAAAGTATTGGATTAGATTCCTAAAAAGAAAAAGAAAAAAAATTAAGTGGATTTATTTACTATAGAGATTTTCTAAACCCATTCCTCTTTGTAGGCCACTTCTTAGCATGTAAATACATGGATGAAAAAAATATATAAATTGGGATTGGACCCCTAGATGGGGGGATATGCATGAACAAGTTCTCCGAGGGATTGATTAATAGAGTTGAGGCAACAAGGGATGTCGCCCTTGCAAATGCTTACTCTCTCACACAAAATACCTTTTGGCATGCAAATTGGAAAAATCTATAATATTGGTTTAGTAAGTAGGGAGACAGAGCTTGTGGGTTTCTTTCAAACAAATATTGGTGCCTTGCTCTCATCAACTCCAAGAAGAACCTAAGTAGATCATTTGGTCCAAGAACCCAAAAGGAGGCAATGATACAATTCATTCAAGTTACTCTTTTGAGCTTCTAAGGATGGAGTTTCATATAGAGATTGAAGCATCTTTTCTTTGGCTTGGCTTAGCAAGGAAATGATTGCCTTAGGAAAACTAGTAGAAAATATATTGTGCATGACGAAGGTTATGCATGCTTTCTAGAGAAATGTAAAATAAAAAAAGACAATTGTTAAAAATAAAAATAAAAATAAAAATAAAAGGATATCTTCCTTTCTTATCATTTCACTTTAACAATTTGGTATGTCTCAAAATCATTATCTAAGGGAAAAAGGTAAGGTGACAACCAAAAGGAAACTTTGGAAGGTTAAATTAATGAAGGAAGCATTGGAAGATGGTTTGATGATCATGAGGTAAGTCTTCATAGCTCCCTACCAACAATCATTATATGGTCTACGTGCAAGACAAGGGACAACACCATTTTCAAAAGTCTTCTATAAGATTTAATACATTTAGTAGGATTTCCATCAATCCCAAAGGTGAGAGGGTATAGGTGGGTTGATGAGTGACACATCCACCCTCTAAGGATTATTTGAGGGGACTTTTAGGGTGAATGTTCAACAACGTGAGGAAGGGACAATTTTATTCATTTATGTGTCCCAAAGGCTACGTTTCCACTATGGCTTCAGTGGTGGCAGTGATTTCTCCCTTCTTGTGCATAGATTTAAAGAGGTGTGGACTACAAGAACTTAAGAAATTCTAGACTAGTGATCAAATCAAAGGATTACAAATTAAAACCTTGCTTTGTAGGACTTATTCAATGGAGTTAAAAGAAAGGATGCTCTTGGCTACCGAGCATTAAGGAATAGTCACTTGTTAACTCCTTTTTAAAGTTTCTATAAATTAAATACATTTAGTAAGGTTTTCATCAATCTTAAAGGTGGTGAGAGAGTATAGGTAACATGATGAGTGACAAATCTACATTCAAAGGATTACTGGATAGCACTTTTAGAGAGAACGCTAGATAAGGCTTTTAGAAAGAATGCTTAATAGTGTAAACCATGAATAGTTGTATACCACTATGGCACCATTCTTTTAGAGATAATGCCTAATAGTGTAAACCAGGAATAGTTTTATACCACTATGGCTTTAATGGTGGAAGCTATGGAAACTTAAATAGTTTTAATGATGCATATTTATCCGTCTATACGCTCATTAATGGGCAGGCATGCTCATGGCTAAATTATATCCTTGCTTAAATCTAGCAGTGGACACATACAACCCCATGCATTAATAGTTGTATACCATTATGGCACCATTCTTTTAGAGAGAATGCTTAATAGTGTAAACCAAGAATAGTTTTATACCACTATGGCTTTAATGGTGGAAGCTATGGAAACTTATATAGTTTTAAAGATGCATATTTATCAGACTATACGTCCATTAATGGGCAGGCATGCCCACGGCTAAATTATATCCTTACTTAAATCTAGCGGTGGGCATATACAACCCCGTGCATTATTGGACATATAAAGTAGTAAATATTGGTTGCCATCATTTAGAGCTAAAGCATGATTGGCATGATTACGGATTATCTTTCCACAATATTCTTACTTAAATCTAGCGGTGGGCATATACAACCTAGTGCATTAATAGTTGTATACCACTATGACACAATTCTTTTAGAGAGAATGCTTAATAGTGTAAACCATGAATAGTTTTATACCACTATGGCTTTAATGGTGGAAGCTATGGAAACTTAAATAGTTTTAAAGATGCATATTTATCAGTTTGTATGCCCATTAATGGGCGAACACGCTCACGGCTAAATTATATCCTTACTTAAATCTAGCGGTGGGCATATACAACCCCATGCATTAATGGACATAGTTTTATACCACTATGGCATTAATGGTGGAAGCTATGGAAACTTAAATAGTTTTAAAGATGCATATTTATTTGTCTATATGCCCATTAATGGGGCAAGCATGCTCACAGCGAAATTATATCCTTACTTAAGTCTAGTGGTGGGCATATAGATTGATAAATATTGGTTGCCATCATTTAGAGCTAAAGTGAGCATGATTACGAATTATCTTTCCACAATATCCTTACTTAAATCTACCGATGGGCATATACAACCTTGTGCATTAATGGACATATAAACTGGTAAATATTGGTTGTCATCATTTAAAGCTATATAGACTGATAAATATTGGTTGCCATCATTTAAAGCTAAATTGAGCATGATTAACTTTCCACAACAATTAAAAGCATGCTTGCGACCACCATATACAGCCTTGTGCATTAATGGACATGTACACTAGTAAATATTGGTTATCATCATTTAAAGCTATATAAACTGATAAATATTAGTTGCCATCATTTAGAGCTAAATTGAGCCTTATTAGCTTTCCGCAACAATTAAAACCTAAATTAAACCTGATTAGCTTTCCACAACAATTAAAAGCATCTTTCCACAACAATTAAAACCTAAATTGAGCCAAATTAACTTTCCACAACAATTAAAAGCATCTTTGCAAAAAGGATGCAAACGACCAAAGCCTTTGAACCCAACGTGAATCGAACACGCAACCTTCTGATCTGGAGTCAGACGCGCTACCATTGCGCCACGGATCCCATGATTACAGGAATATGTACTAGCAATATCTCTATATCATCTTTGTCATCGGGCTTCTCTTCGACATCGTACAAATTTAGGCA
This sequence comes from Pinus tabuliformis, assembly GCA_031772625.1. Lineage (NCBI taxonomy): Eukaryota > Viridiplantae > Streptophyta > Pinopsida > Pinales > Pinaceae > Pinus > Pinus tabuliformis. Next base: position 455,994,903 of record CM062809.1, on the reverse strand, counting down.
GCGCAACTTTTCTCATGCTTTGTGTTTTGTCATCTTTAATATCCAGTGAAATACAACCGAACAATTTCACCTGTTGCAATGAGCGCGTATCGAACACGCGACCTTCGGATCTTCAGTCTCCCTACTAAGATATCCCCGCGGGGTTTAATACTGACATTATATCAGACAGCCTCGATCGCGCCTTCAGGGTTTGGGCTCCAATATGACCACATATTATGCTAACTACTGGAGTACAGCGAGCAAGAGTTCGGTTCAACTTTAATTATTCCTCGAAACGCCATCTCATCTTCAATTTTCTATTAAACTAGAAAAAGTATGTAAGCAGTTTCTACTCCGTTAACAATACATCTGGTCCCATGGTCTAGTGGTCAGGACATTGGACTCTGAATCCAGTAACCCGAGTTCAAGTCTCGGTGGGACCTTTAATTTTTTTTTCCTTTAAAAATATAAAATGTTTAAATAATTGCGAAACACTTCGAAATTTGTTGTTTTAAATATATAATTAACAGTAATAGAAAAACAAAAATACCATATCTACTACTAAATATCTTAGAAATATGTAAAGACAAACTATCTTTAGAAAAACAAAAATGCCATTTTCCAACTAATTATCTTCGTTGCTAGTTATTTTTTAGCCACTTAATTTAAATTCAATAGACAGGCTGATATAAATTTATGCAGAGTTGATATTTTTTTTTTTTTCAGAGGAAAAAAAACCACCATATTTTTATATATAGATATAAAAAGACATATAACAGAACATAAGGCAAAAAGGGAGAGCTAAAACATAACTCCCGAACATAACTCTCGATAGATTTGCAGAGGATGACCATTGGCCAAAGCCACAAAGTCCAAAGATTTGATCCTGAAAGCCTCTAACAGATCCAGCTAAATAACATATGACCCAAGATAACGAAGAATGCAGCAGATTACAGAACTTTGGAAGAAGGAGACAGCCTCCTTAAAGGAGAAGGAAACAGAGGGATCATTACACCAACAGCCAAAAGCAATGGATAAAACACATAGACTGATACCATCATAGCAGAAGATGGATATTTATTTAAATACAACATCGATCGCTAAGATGGATATTTATTTAAATATAACATCGACCAACGATCTTTAGAAAAAACCGTACTTATTTTTTTAACGACTTATTTTAAATTCAAAAGTCAAGTTGATATAAATTTATGAAGAGTTGATATTCATTTAAATACAACATCTATTGCTTTTTTCAGTCATGTTTTTAAACATTTAGTAATATTATAATAACATCACACACTTGAGGTAGATTAAGGAAATATGCACTCTTTCTTAATCCAAATAGAATTATTAAATTCATTCATTCATTTAATATGAAAAATGTTTTAAATTGGACACGAGACAACCACAAAAGGTATGCCAAGTATGATTATTGGTTACAAGAAGAATGGCCATGCAACCCATAAAATATAGCATGCATATCCATGTACTTTTCCCAGATTACCATTGTGTATCCCAGTGTTCGAATATTATGATCGCAAATTTGAATGTCTTATTAATGATGGTAAATTGAAAATTTCTCGTTAACAATGGTAAATTGATAATTATATAATTTATTTTTAACTGATAATTATATAATTTATTTGAAAATAGGGAAAAAAAATTGAATAGTTTTATTATGGCTACTTTCGGATTATTTTTTAATTAATCTTTGCACTTGTCACAATTGACTTCTTAGATTGGATAAGTAATATTGAATATTTTTATTTCTTCATGACTTATGGATGATTTTTTTGGAAGTTTAAGTTTTATAGTAAATTTAGAAGTAATCATGTTTTTCTTTTTCTTCTTTATCATAAACTTTGAATAGATATTTCAATCGAAAGTGATGTCAATTGTAAATTACGTATCTTTTAAAACCTTAATTTGTAAACTATTTAAATGGTTAACCTTTGTCATGATATATCTTTGAAATTTGATCTCTTATGATTTTGAAATTTTGGCTTATACTATTTTAATACGTCTTTTCTATAATTCCAAAGGGCTAACCAAAATTTGATGTGCCAAGTGAAAGTTGTGGTAACTTTTCAAAGAATTGCTGATTTTTTATCTCTTCCCATGTGTAGAGAGTTTGTATAGCGTCCCAAATGTCCAATTTTTCAAATATGATTCCAAAATTTGACATAGAGTACCTTAGTATATCTCCTAAAATCTTAGAGAATTTTGTAGTTTGAAACTTCTATGGGATAAATATACAACAAAAATTCCAATATCACTCATTTGAAACTAATTTTTCAACTATTCACAAACCTTAACAAGGTATATATCCAAGACTATAGTGAAATAGAATATAATTTTTTTACGAGATGTACCCTAATATTTCTCCTTAGTCTCTTAAAGATGTTATAGTCTTTAGTGTCCTAGAAAAAAATCCAATATCAAGTATTCAAAATTGATTTCAAGACCATTCATAGACCCTAAATTCCATAGGGTATATCTTCAAAATCACGTGCGACAAATACAATGTTACCACTCTTGGAAAAGCCTTTTGAATATTTCTCTAAAAAAATTCCTTTTCCAGTTGTCATAGTGGTCTCTTGAGCCTCAGTCCAATGTAATAACACCCTTTTGAGCCTTAACACAGTGTTATAGCCCTCAAACTTTTCCTTCAATCTCACTTTTCTTCCTCCCTAAGCCTCAAGGTGCTCCACTAAGCCTCAAGGAAATTCTATAGCACACCACTAAGCTTTATTGCAATGCTATAACTTCAAGAAATCAATTTTAAGCTCAAATTTTGGCCTTTTCCCTTTGTGTAACACTCCACTGAGCCTCTGACCAATGCTATAACACCCCACTAAACCTTAACTCAACTCTACAATGCTCTTTGAGTCTCAAGCTAGAGTCATGATGTCTATATCAAGATACTCTCTCACTCATAAATTTTTTTCTTAAGCTTGTATTAAGTAACAATAAGTTAACTAAAGGTAAAAGTCAAGTTAAAAAAAGAAATTACTTGAGTAATTAATCCAAAAAGGCTCTTGAAAACTCTTTAAAAGAAACTGACAAAACTCCCTATTCCTCACATGAATTAGCTCTCATTCTATGGAGATTAAATCACTTTATTACTGGAGTATTACACCTCATGTTTCTTGGTCAGCACTAGATTTAGCAAACTCATCCCAAGTGAGTGTCTATTCATGCTTATTCAACTTGATTTTTGTCTTTTATGGTCATTTTAATGAAATTATTTTCCCAACAATCATTTTATTTGCTTGGAGTTACTTCTTTACTTCATGTTTAACCAATTGAGTGGGTTTTGTATGAAGTTTACAAATATTTGGACTATGCTAAGATTTTCCCTCTAAACCCTAACCATATACTGACTTAGTGTGAACTTGTACAACATTTTATAACTCGTGGAAAGAGGGGGAAATCCTTAACTTGATCCCAGTAGTAGCCCAAGAGTGTAGTAAAGATCATTTCAACACACAACTAGCTACCTCACTCTCTTTCTTTGCTCAGTTTGACCCCAAAGTTGTGCCCTAACCAACCAATAATTTCTCTTTTCACTTCTACAACATTTTCCCATCGAAACAAGGCCCAACTATCACATACCCAATCCCCTCAATGACTTACAAAGTTATGGGGTACCCAAAATTTTCTTTCTTTTTACTATCTTGACAATAAGCTTCGATACCACTTTTTCAAATATGCTTACTAAATTTATCCTAACCACACTTTAAAAAACTTGATTTTCATCTCTTATAAATTTTGTTAAACACTTTACATGCAACCCTTTCTTCATATACTTTGTATATAGCCAATTAAGTCATCTTTTTCTTGTAAACATTTTGTCTAATACTCTGTATGAAATCAAATAAGAAACATTTCTGTGATTCCACTTGTAACATCCTAAATGAACTATACACTCAATCATGCAACTTCAGATTTCTATCTTTGAGATATTTTATCAAATAGTTTGTATGAAAATTGTAATAAAGCACCTTTAACACATTTCTTCAAATCTTTTGCATGCAAATAGGCATAAATCAGCTAGAACATTACTATCATACAAAAATGCCAACATATAAAAAATTACCCCCATCAACAAAACAATATTTTCATCAGGGCATTTCATCAAATAGTTTGTATGCAATGAATCATTAAACTATTTAAGAATTTCTTCAAACACTTTGATGCAAACAATTATATCAACTTCCTCAGGGCATATCTCCTAAATTATAGTAGTCCACATTTTAAAAGCTGAACCAAGTAATTAGTGGAGTTATCCTCACAATGGTCTAAGTTTTAGCTTTTGGAACCTCCAAGATAACAATTTATAGCCAAAATTCCAATATGACATGTTTGATGTGTGATTTTAGGAGCATCCAAGAAGCTCAACTTCCTCTAACCATATCTCGTAAAATATCAAAACCTAGGATATGAAAGTTTGAACAGATGATCAATGATATTTCTCTTCACTATAGTCCAATTTTTAGCTTTTGTAACCTCCCTTAAGAAAATTTATAGAAGAAATTCCAACATGGAAAAATTTATAGAAGAAATTCCAACATGGCATGTTGATGCATGATTTTAGGAGCATTCAGGAAGCTCAACTTCCTCTGATCAAATATCCTAATATATGTTGGCCAAATATTTGATAGTTGGACTAGGTGATTAGAATAATTTCCCTTACTATGGTCTGAGTTTCATCTTCTAGAACCTCCCAAAAGAAAATTTATAGAAAAAATTCCAACATGACCTATTTTAATATGCATTTGGGAAGCCCAAATTCCTCTAATCATATTTCCTAAATTTCGTGACCCGAGATTTGAAAATTGTACCATAGGATCAATAACATTTCCCTCACTATGGTCTAAGTTCAACTTCTAGAACCTCCTAGAAGAAAATTTATAAAAGACTTCCAACATGGCCTATTTAAAGAAGAATTTAGGAAACCTATTTTCCTCAACCAATGTTGTTACAAAATTTAATACGTATACAAATCTACAACAAAATAGTATAACTTCTGTTGGAAATAATACTGAGAGGGGGGGTGAATCAGTATTATCAAATTCTTTTCAATATATCTTCCTTATTTATACTTTGAATAATTCTTCAAATATTGATCATTACTTTGCATGTCAGAATCATAAAATAATGAGCAGGAACAAGAAAAGCAAATAGTCACACAAAAGAACACCAGATATAAGGTGGAAACCCAATGTGGGTGAAAACCACCTGCTGCAATATGTCTCTATCTTCTTTTAATAAGAAATTCCTTTTACAATGATTTTGTACTGGTGCAGTCCTTTACCAGTACGCAGGCTACAACCTGCAGAGAGCTACAACTCTCTCTCTCGTTTTCCAGTCTCTCCTGGAAGGGAGCTACAACCCCCTACTTCTTTTCTTTCAAGGACCACTTTTCATTAATTTTCAGACTGGATCCAAGAACATCAAAAACCCATCAACTACACTTGCCTCATCAATCTCTGATTTCACCAAAGCCAACCCGCATACAGATCTGCAAATATTGCCTTATAACTTTGCAGTTGTTACATCAGACATACCCAGATCATAACATGTGTAAAATAAAACATGCATCAATAATTCAGACCCAGATTATTAGATTTATAGATCAAGCGTATACCACATATCACAGATCAAAATCATATAGAGATACTACTATTCCAGCCTTAAGATTTTGACCCATCAATAGAACTTATCCTTCTCCTTACGCTCAGGTTCCTTCTTCATTCAGATCCAGATCTGCACCATAACCCAATCACAATATTCTAGATCTAGCACTTTATCAGATATTCGATAATTCAGAAGATGCTTTGCCAAATGATCTCCTTCCTCTTTTATAGCCTTAGTCCTTTCTCAATACCACGGTCCAAAACCATAATAACACAATACCACGGACTCAATACTTGGGATCAACACTTTTGGATGCAATACCACGGACCAAAACCATAGGATCAAAAAACTGTCGGACTAATACCATGAACCAACCATGAAAGTGCGTGAGATCAACACTTTTGACGAGGTACCATGGTCCAAAACCATAGGTTCAAATACCAAGGACTAACTACCATGGACCAAAGGTAAGTTCTCCAACATATACACACTTTTGACGAGGTACCATGGTCCAAAACCATAGGTTCAAATACCAAGGACTAACTACCATGGACCAAAGGTAAGTTCTCCAACATATACGCACTTTTCCTTGCATGAAATTGTGTGAACTCTTTCTCTACATGAAATAAACTTTTCTCTGCATAAAAGTGCGTGAACTTTTCTCTACATGAAATAAACTTTTCTCTGCATAAAAGTGCGTGAACTTTTCTCTACATGAAATAAACTTTTCTCTGCATAAAAGTGCGTGAACTTTTCGCTACATGAAATAAACTTTTCTCTGCATATAAGTGCGTGAATGTTTCTCTACACTATAATTTATTATCTGAGATGAGTGGGTTGCCATCGAGTACAACATATGTATCATAATGCGAACAATCTCCCCCTTTGGACTTGATGGCAACAACAACCAATCACTCTCCCCCTTTGACATCAAGGGCAAAGGGTTATGCTCCCCCTAAGAACATGCTCCCCCTGACTATAAACCAGATCTGCAAAGAAGAACCATAATCCATGACTATGAAAGAGATAGAGACGTATTGCAACAATATTCATACCAGCATCCATGATCTCCTTCTGTACTTCCTCCATAATGTCAACACTGCATGATATGCTCCCCTTGAACCTGTGCCATTCGATCTTTGACCAATCCGTAACCCAGCACATGTACGCATATACTTCAGATGAACCTTGCGTACAACCAACAATCAGAAGAGATTCAACAACAAGATGATGCATCAACAACCCCCAGCTTTTGCCTGAGGTATTCCAAGGTCTCCCTAGGCAATGGTTTGGTGGGTATATCAGCAACCTGTTCCTTAGAAGGAACATACTCCAACTTGACCTTTTGTTCAAGCACTTGTTCCCAGAGAAAGTGATACTTGATTGGTATGTGCTTCGTTTTTGAATGCATGACTGGGTTCTTTGAAATGCTGATTGCACTTGTATTATCACATAAGATGGAGATGGGTGGTGTACAAGTGATTTGAAAATCCTGCAAGGTTTGCATCATCCAAAGGAGTTGAGTGCAACAAGACGCAGTAGCAACATATTCTGCTTCAGCTGTAGACAAGGCAATCGAACTCTGTTTCTTGTTGAACCAAGATACTAATTTGGAACCCATAAAGAATGCACCACCACTTGTGCTTTTCCTGTCATCCACGCTTCCGGCCCATCTGCATCTGTATAAGCATGAAGTGTAAGATCTGTATCTCTAGGATACCATAAGCTATAGTTTTGAGTCCCTTGAAGATATTTGAAGATTCTCTTCACTGCCTGAAGATGAGTTTCCTTTGGATTTGCCTGAAATCTTCCAGCTATTCCCACTGCATGCATGATGTCTGGTCGGGTACCTGTCAAATAAAGTAGACTTCCAATCATAGATCTGTAAGTTGGTTGATGCACTGCTGCTGATTCATCATTTGCACTGAGGTTACATCCTGTGACCATGGGTGTACATACTGGTTTTGCTTCTTCCATACCATATTTCTTCAAAATCTGCTTGAGATACTTGGTTTGAGACAAGAAGATCCCTCCTTCATTTTGTTGGATTTGCAAACCAAGAAAATATGTCAATTCTCCAAGCAAGGACATTTCGAATTCTTTCTGCATCACCAAGGCAAAGCTTTGACTCATAGATTCTTCATTGCTGCTAAAGATAATGTCATCTGATCCTTTTGAAAAACCTTGTTGATGAAGATATTTGTCCAAACGATAGTACCAAGCCCTTGGAGCTTGTTTAATACCATAGAGAGCCTTTTTCAATCCGCATACAAGATTTGGATCATTTCCAAGAATGAAACCATCTGGCTACTCAATGTATACTTCTTCTTCTAAGTCTCCATTCAGAAAGGCTGATTTCACGTCCATTTGAAATACTTTGAACTTTTGAAAGCTTGAGAGAGTAAGGAACATTCAGATGGCCTCAAGTCTTGCAACAGGAGCAAAAGTTTCCTCAAAATCTATTCCTTCTTGCTGCGCATACCCTTTACAGACAAGTCTTGCCTTGTTTCTAATTACTTCCCCATTTTCATTCAACTTATTTTTGAAGACCCATTTTGTCCCTATAACATTCTTATCCTTTGGTCTAGGAACCAACTCCCAAGTGTTGTTCTTTTCAATCTGCTCAAGTTCTTCATCCATTCCTTTGACCCAACATTCATCTTTGCATGCCTCTTTTACATTTTGTGGTTCAGTGGAGGAGAGTAATGCCAAATAGCTTGAAGCTTCTGCAATTGTTCTTCTTGTTTGTACACCTGCTTCTTTCTGCCCCAAAATCTGAGATTCTGGATGATTCTTCTGAACGTACCAGGATGGAGTCTTCTCTTCTATTCTGATCTATTCCTCTGGTGCTCCTTGAGTTTCTTCTTCTTCATCATTCTGTCTTTGAGGGTAGTCTTCATCTTCTTCGATATTTTCATTATTTACTTGCCTAGGAATGTATCCCTTTTCATCAACCACTACATCAATGCTGTCAACAATTCTTCCAAGTCTTTTATTGTAGCACTTATATGCTTTGTTGTGTGGAGAATAACCAAGAAGAATGCCTTCATCTACTCTAGGTTCAAGTTTTCCAAGTTTCTCATCATTATTCTTAATATAGCATTTTCTCCCAAAGATTTTGAAGTGCTTTACCGAAGGAGTCTCACCATACCAGAGCTCATGAGGGGTTTGAGTGCTGTTCACTTGGACATTTGTTTTGTTGAGAATAACAACTGCAGCATATGCGGCTTCACCCCAAAAAGTTGCGAGAGTTCCAGACTCATCCATCATAGCACGAGCCATTTGTTGGATTGTTCTGTTCATCCTTTCCACCACTCCATTTTGCTGAGGAGTTCTAGCTATAGAGAATTCTCTTCTTATCCCATGTTCTTCACAGAAATTGAAAAATTCATTTGAGGTAAACTCCCCACCTCTGTCAGACCTGAGGCACTTAATTTTGTAACCTGATTCATTTTCAACCAAGGCTTTGAAGGATTTGAATTTCTCGAATGCTTCGTCTTTGTGCTTCATAAGTCCTAACCAAACAAACCTGGAGAAATCGTCAATGAATAATATCAAGTATTCTTCTCCTCGAGGTGTCCTTTTCCTAAATGGACCACATACATCTGTATGGACTAGCTCAAGAGGCATGCTAGCTGATCCTTCCTTCTCTGGAAAGTTAGTTATGGTTTGCTTTCCAAACTGACATGATTTGCATATGGTGTTGTCTGGAATTTTGATATCTCGAAGACCACGAACTGTCTGATATTTGCATGCCTTCCTTATTTGTGAAAAGCTTAGATGCCCCAACCTCCGGTGCCATAACCAGTGTTCATCATCCTTGCTCAAATAGCATTGTTGTTGTCCTTCTTCAAATATGTATAGATTATTTGGAGTTCTTCTACCTTTGATCACTGTTTTCCCTGTATCAAGATCACGAACGCTACATCCATTTGATCGAAATATTACCTCGGTTCCTTGATCGCACATCTGACTAACACTCAGAAGGTTATGCTTCAAGCCATCAACATACAAAACATTTCCAGCTTTGACCTTTTCTTTTAACTGAGCTGTGCCTTTTCCTTTTATAGCTGCTGGAGTATCATTTCCAAAAGAAACTTTCTTTCCCTTTTCTAAGGCAGAATATGATTCAAGTTTTTCTTTATCACTTTTCATATGCTTCGAACATCCACTGTCGATGTACCATAGATTTTCCTGTCCCTCTGCATAAAAGGCTATCCCACATCTTTCTGTTTGTGGTTCCTTTATTCTCCATGTTCTGGTGCTTGAGGCTTGTTCCTTTGTCTGCTGAAACCTGCTCCTGCATTCATAATCTTCATGACCAAAGTTATTGCAAATAGAACATTCAAATTCATTTTCAAGAGCCGAAAAGTTGTTATAGGTCCTTTTTGTAATCCCGATCATACTTCTTTGTTTTTGAGCTTCTCTAGTCATGATTGTTTTATATGCAACACATTGAGCTGCTTTGTGACCAAAGTTATGGCAAGAGAAACATTGCCCATTGAAGAAACTTCTGCGATTATCAAATCTACCGGCCAAATGATTGTAATTTCTATTGTCATCCATTCTTGAAGAAAATTGAGAAGATTTTACCTGTGGTTGGTTGTAGCTTTTGTTCATCCTTAAGACAGATTGCCCCTGGTTTACCTGATAGTCTTTGTTCGTTCTTGATGTAATTCGTCCTTGCTTTACCTGGTGATCTCCATTGTGCTTTTGCTCATTCCTTCTTGCTGCATCAAGATAACTCTTTGAGGTGGATGCTTGAGATGTTTCTCCATTATACCCTAGACCTGTCTTGTTTAGCGGAGAACGATGTACATTGATGATCTCATCCAGGGTTTTAGATCCTTTGACAAACTTAAGATTAATAACCTTTGTTTTCTCAATTTCTTTTCTAAGGCCAACAATTTCACCTTCTAACTTTTCAAGATATTTTTCTTTTTCATCAATTTGAAATTGTAGAGTATCAACGATCATATTCTTTTCTTCTATACATGTCTTAAGTCTAGAAATCTCTTCATAAAAACTATCCACATCTTTAGCATCCATGTAATCATCATCTTCAAAGGCCATTAAAATTTTATAGTCATTACCTCGTTCATCTTCATCACTATTTGATAGACCATCACTGTCTTCATGAGTGTAGTAGCTTTTCTTATTTGCATTTTGTTTCTTGTTCCATCTAATAGGTTCCTTTACCTTGTCGATCTTATCCTTATGAGGACATTTGGCAGCATAGTGACCTACTCTTCCACAAGAAAAGCATTTGCAGGGTAACTTACCTCTGAACCGTCCAGCACCCCGTTGAAGATTTCTGACAAAATTTGATTCTTCTTCTTCTTCTGACCCATGTCTTGATTCATAGTACTCTCCTTTACCTGAAGCCTTGAAGGCATCTTCTTTCCTGTCAGATGGACCTCCTTTTCTCGTTTCATAAGCAGTTAGAATTCCATGTAGTTGTGACATTTTAAGATGTTGTAGATTCTCCTTTTCTTCTATAGCAGAAACTTTAGATTCAAACGTAGGTGACAAAGATCTTAGAACTTTTTCAACCACAACAGCCTCTTTTATTTATTCACCCAAATTTTTCATACAATTAACAATCTCATCCACACGAAGAAAATAGTTAGCCACACTTTCATCATTATACATTCTGAGATTCTCATACTGAATCCTGAGGGTTTGAAGTTTTGCACGTTATACCTGTTCATCTCCTTCGTAGCTCAAAACAATCTTGTCCCATATTTCTTTTGCGGATTTATATTGCATAACCTTCACGAATTAAGATTGAGATAGACATCCTAGAAGAGTATTAACCGCCCTTGCATTTGTTTCATATTTCTTCTTCTCAGTTGAATCTGTAGGAGTAGCTGATGGAAAAGTATACCCTATTTCTATAATGTCCCATACTTCTGTACCCAAAGATTGAAGATAGGCAGTAACTCTTACCTTCCAATATACAAAGTTTGTCCCATCAAAAATCGGTGGCCTGATTGATGCTTCCCTCTCGTAGTTGCTCATGATGTTATTCCTTCAAGCGATCAAGCTTCTTCAGAAGGACTTGCTCTGATACCAATTGTTGGAAATAATACTGAGAGGGGGGGTGAATCAGTATTATCAAATTCTTTTCAATATATCTTTCTTATTTACACTTTGAATAATTCTTCAAATATTGATCATTACTTTCCATGTCAGAATCATAAAATAATGAGCAGGAACAAGAAAAGCAAATAGTCACACAAAAGAACACCAGATATAAGGTGGAAACCCAATGTGGGTTGAAACCACCTGCTGCAATATGTCTCTATCTTCTTTTAATAATAAATTCCTTTTACAATGAATTTGTACTGGTGCAGTCCTTTACCAGTACGCATGCTACAACCTGCAGAGAGCTACAACTCTCTCTCTCGTTTTCCAGTCTCTCCTGGAAGGGAGCTACAACCCCCTACTTCTTTTCTTTCAAGGACCACTTTTCATTAATTTTCAGACTGGATCCAAGAACATCAAAAACCATCAACTACACTTGCATCATCAATCTCTGATTTCACCAAAGCCAACCCGCAGACAGATCTACAAATATTTCCTTATAACTTTGCAGTTGTTACATCAGACATACCCAGATCATAACATGTGTAAAATAAAACATGCATCAATAATTCAGACCCAGATTATTAGATTTATAGTTCAAGCGTATGCCACATATCATAGATCAAAATCATATAGAGATACTACTATTCCAGCCTTAAGATTTTGACCCATCAATAGAACTTATCCTTCTCCTTACGCTCAGGTTCCTTCTTCATTCAGATCCAGATCTGCACCATAACCCAATCACAATATTCCAGATCTAGCACTTTATCAGATATTCGATAATTCAAAAGATGCTTTGCCAAATGATCTCCTTCCTCTTTTATAGCCTTAGTCCTTTCTCAATACCACGGTCCAAAACCATAATAACGCAATACCACGGACTCAATACTTGGGATCAACACTTTTGGATTCAATACCACGGACCAAAACCATAGGATCAAAAAAATGTCGGACTAATACCATGAACCAACCATGAAAGTGCGTGAGATCAACACTTTTGACGAGGTATCATGGTCCAAAACCATAGGTTCAAATACCAAGGACTAACTACCATGGACCAAAGGTAAGTTCTCCAACATATACACACTTTTGACGAGGTACCATGGTCCAAAACCATAGGTTCAAATACCAAGGACTAACTACCATGGACCAAAGGTAAGTTCTCCAACATATACGCGCTTTTCCTTGCATGAAAGTGCGTGAAATTTTTCTCTACATGAAATAAACTTTTCTCTACATAAAAGTGCGTGAACTTTTCTCTACATGAAATAAACTTTTCTCTGCATAAAAGTGCGTGAACTTTTCCCTACATGAAATAAAATTTTCTCTGCATAAAAGTGCGTGAACTTTTCGCTACATGAAATAAACTTTTCTCTGCATATAAGTGCGTGAACTTTACTCTACACTATAATTTATTATCTGAGATGAGTGGGTTGCCATCAAGTACAACATATGTATCATAATGCCAACAACTTCAACCATGATAAATTTGTTGAAGAGTAAATGCATGTACATATAAACTTGATGAAATGAGAAATTAAATGATCATGCATAAGAGATACTTTTCTTGAGTCAAATATTTTCCAATATGGAATTTAATAAGGGTGAGCCACTCTCTACCTAACCATAGGCTCATTTATGTTTTTGTTTTTCATAGTTGGCCATCATTGAGCTCGATCTTGATGCCTTGACAGAAAAAATAAACTTAGGGACTTAACAGACAATTTTCAGAAGAAATTTAACACAAAATGTGAAGGCCACTCTCCTCCACACATAGGAAATAATCTTAGTGTTCAACATTTCCGTTCCTTGACCAGACCCATAGACATTCATAAATGATAATGCAAATTTTCACAACACAAGGATGTCCTTCTCTAATCTCTACAGTCCCTCGACTCTCCCTTCTTCAATCTTCTCTATGCCACACACAAATAGGAAAACTCCCAATGCTCAAAGCCATCCAGTCTAAGGAAAAAGCACTAAAACACATTTAGTTCATATTACAAAAGTTGTCACAAATTCTCATGCCAATTCAAGTTTTCTAAGCAAGAGATCTAGATATATAAGAGAGTAATAGAAGAGAGGAAAACTAGAAGCTTAAGAACCATGAAGAAGAAACCCTTGATTTCTCCTCCCTCATATTTGTATAATCACACCTTGACCTTTCATCATTCAAACCTTTCAACGTCTTAGGAAGACTAGCCATCATATTAAAGGGAATTATTCACCCAAGGTATTTTTTTCCTCTTAAGGAAAGTTTTTCCCCAAGGCATCATAAAATATTGGTTGTCCCCTTTCTTCAGTTCATTCATTAATAAAAATAAATATTACATTGTATAATAGAGTTTGGAATCATAACATCAATGTTAACGCCGCAACATCATATGTTCTTAATTACATAATAAAATTTGGGGTAATGAAAGGGATGTCATACCAACAAATATTTTTTTCTGTCCCAACAACTCCTAGTTATCGTCTTCCTTAGTTTCCTAAGATTTTTTTTCCATAGAACCTAGGATTTTAGGTCTACAGACATCCTCGTGTTCTTATCTCACTCTAATGGATCAAAATCTTGACCATTTTTCTATTTTGAAGCTACGTACATGAGCAAGTTGTTCTTTCTAACAAACCCTATTCCTTATCCCAATACCTAATGAGATTCTCCATGAGAAAACACCCAACCATCCTGGTCAATATTGTGAATTTGAAAATCTTTCTTTTTCCTCACCGTCAAAACCTACTACAATGCACATACATAATCAACCTTGAAATGATACCTCTTAGTTCTCTACATCTTGCATTATAAGTTAATCTCTATAATAGGTTCCTATTTATTTTATAGGTTTTGTAGGAGAAACATGTATGTGTCTAAGAATCAAGCTTAAAAAACCTTGATGGCTAGGACATCAAATTAAGAAGAACTTGATAATTCATCTAGTCTAAATTTCTATCGCACTTGATGTTTCATCAAAAAATTCATCACATACATATGGTCAAAGATATATAGATTGTTTTAGATGATCTAGATTCAAATATATACAAAGTTTCTATGAGATCTTGGTTGCCAAAGGTGGCTTCCCATCTATTTATGTTGCCATGTGTTGAAGATGTATAATGGTCTGTGACACATGCAGACCCCAATGAAGCCATGATCATAGATAGTCATGGGAATCACATTTCTTTGTTTAGGTACTTTGATATAGAAATGTAATACAAGCTGCCTAGTGAAGAAGTGTTATTAGGCAAAGTTTTGTAACAAACTCTAAGACTTTTCCCAGAGAACTACTCAAGACAAGGTGGACTAGCATGGTGAATATCAGAACATGTAAAAGCAAAGAATATCCTATGAATATTATAAAAACGTGATATTAATTAGTGCTTCCATGTTGTGCCAATAGTATGTTCATTCGAATGTCAAGACCTTCCTTGAAGGTTGGGTTTCAGGCTTGTACAATGTAACAGTCGAAGGTAAGACTTTAATCTGGGAATAAATTTTATGAGGCACTTTAAGGGATTCTATTGAGTAGGCTAAAATCCCTAATGAAAGCCAACAAACTCAAATTTTCATGGAATCTTATATTCTCAAAAGAGTTTGTACTGAGATGGCATTCCTAGCCATGAATTTGAGATAGACAATTCATGAGGAGTCTATTCATATTTACTGCAAAATCCTTTGGGAGTATCACTACATACACATGAACAAATATTTTCCAATATTTTTTGGTGACCTTGTATGAGGATTTATTCAATGAAGCTACTATGTGTATGTATGAAAGGGCCAAACATGTAGTACCCTCATTCTGTGACTAGTTTGTAGACCAAGATGGCACTTACATTAGGGTATTTTGAGCAACTAAACCTCCCCACGTACTTCTCAAAATTATCACTGTTAGAGTGGTGCTTCAAGAAATATCTTACCAAGTTTATATAGGTGTAGGTGCAACACTCTCATAGACCCAAAATCATCTTTGGCCATCCATGCCTTTCCACCTAGGATCATATCAGTTGAAAGACATCAAAAGCAATAAAGAAGAGTTTTAGGAACTGATGCTTTTCTGTTTTTGGGACCTGGCATTCCAAAAGTATGATCCAAGATCTACAGCAAGAAATCATTGCAATTGATGCATTATAGTTGGTAGTATCAACAAGAGATGTTGAAATATGCATAAAAGTAGAATTTTTATTTAAATTTCATGGAAGTTATTTCAAGGATAGGTTACAATCATGCCCAAAAAAAGTAGCAAAGGATCAAGAAAAGATAGAAGCATTGGCTGAGGAACAAGTAGTTCCAAAAAAAAAAAATCTTAAAGGGAGTATGAAGAAAAGTTGAAACAAGAACATGAGATAGCCTAGTTAGTGCAGTAAGTTGGCATAGTAGTTTAGGATCTTGGACTCAAAGAGAAATAGGAGGAAGAAATGAGGAAAGATACAGAATGTAGAAAGGAAGATGAAGAGCTAAAGAAGTGAGAATAAATGAGGAAAGGAAAGGAGAAGAAGAAGAGGAGAATAGATTGTAGGATGAATCAAAGGCCAAAGCCTAAGAAGAAACACTCTAAGGTTAGCAAGAAGAACTAGAACTAGAATCTTGGTAGGATTTGACTACTATAGATATTGGATCAATGTCATTGTTAGTTCCAAATATCACAAGAGGCCACCTACTTATCACATAAATTGACATTATTCCAACCAAGAGGAAGAAGGTAGTCAATTTGAACACGTTTAAGTTTGACCTTATCCTGAAGAAGATTGTGACACATAAAAAAGAGAAATATGTAACACCACATTTGTTGTTGGTACATATTTCTATTGAGAGGCCCATAGTGCTTGAAATAATAAAATAATCCCCTTTTCATGGTCTCAGTAGGCACAAATTTCTCTCAATCCACTAAGAGAAATGTATGGGATCTCCTAGAGTAGAGGAAGAAGAAAGATGCACATATACCTAAGCTAGAATAGAAAGTGAAATGTGGAAAGTAGAGAGTAATAAAATGAAATACATGAGCCATGTTATTTATAAGTACACAATTCCTAAAAGTCTCTAGTCCTACAAGTGTACCCATGCCTACAAATCATGTAGAAAATTTCAACCCGACTATTACTACTTTGGCATCTAGCCGAGGAGTGAGGAACTTACCTATAGGGATTACTAAATGTTATTAATCAATTGGAACAATGGCCCAAATAATATCCAAGAGCCCTGGTTAAATTCCTTGGAATCAATGCATAGTAATTGACATATGACTATCAATATTAGTAGAGCTTTAAATATATAAGAGAAACTAGAGAAGTACATGGCTCATTTATTGGCACAATATTAATAAAATTTCTCCTTGATTGAGGAGATCAAAAAAATGAATAAATTTCCATCAATTGGGGATTAAGGAGAGGTTGGTATTAATGAAGAATTAAGTAGATATTAGAGGAGATACTTGAAGC
Organism: Pinus tabuliformis; assembly: GCA_031772625.1. Lineage (NCBI taxonomy): Eukaryota > Viridiplantae > Streptophyta > Pinopsida > Pinales > Pinaceae > Pinus > Pinus tabuliformis. The sequence goes on along the minus strand of CM062809.1, from coordinate 455,977,755 downwards.
AAGATCTTATTTATCTTGGTAAGAAACATATAGTCCTTAAATCATTCGTAGTTTCAATGAAGAAATATGTGTCAATTCTCTCCTAATACCTTAGACTACAATGTAGTCATGGAGATATTGCACCCAATAGGATTAAGATGATTGCATCATATTGTGAAGGCTGGGTGGATTTTCTTCAAGATATCATGAAGCTCCTAATTGAAGATCCAATCATATTATAACAACTATTAGCCTCATTTATAATAATTTTCTTTATTTTCCTTTATTATATTTATAAATAATGATATGTGGAAGAGTTGTAACCAATGCCAAGGAAGTTTAATAGTCATAGGGGAACTTAGAAACTTAGTTTGTAAATGTTGTAAAACTTTCAATATGATATAGGATCTTTTAAAGTGGCTTGGCTCGTAAAAATATGCAAGTGTGTATGATTAAACTAAACAAATGTGAAAATTTTGAAATTAAGAAATTGAAATCAAGTATAAAATACTTAAAGAAGAAAAAAATTAAATAAATATAGAAGATCAAGAAAATAAGAAAATATGAACAAAACCAATTTGTAATGGAGTTTGTCCAGTGCAAACTATGTCTTCGGATCCTGCCTCCAAGAGAGTGGCCTTGTTATTAGTCTCCCTAAATTGGAATTACAAATAAGAAAAATGCCTCCAACATCCTAATACAAAAGATATCCTCTATTACCAAGAAGTGTTTAAACAATACCACTCAAAAACCTCCCTCATTTTCTACAAAAATGTGCTCCAAAACTACCTTGTATAGAAAATTACAAGCATAAGATAGAGCTCAAAATATCTCGGCATGACAAAAGGTTCACACTCCAATGACTGTGGAACTGTGGTAATTCATTTTGTATATACAGTATAGGGGTTTGTAGCCCTAGGGTGAAGCCTGCAAAGGTTGCAACCCCTTTTTTACAGCCATATATTATATATGAAATTCATTGAAACTTTGGTGCATTGGTTATGTCAAACAAAACCATATGTTATAACTTATATACCCATTATTTTGTTATTACAATCAATATATATATACCATATATACCATACACAATATATGGATCGTACGGGATTAGTGTTTGATCACATGGATTGTCAGCGTTGTCAGCAAATTTTTTAGTTGGCGAGGAGGTCATGTGGTCAAGCCCATGGTCTTCCTCCCCCATTTTCGTAATAAGTTATAACAAGAAGTTAAATTTAGCTTCCACGGTTTATATTGCAGAACACAACTTGTGAATCATTAGTGGAGTTGTTGTTCACTTTTCCTAGAGGTCTTTGTAGGTTTTTACCCCATACATAAACTACCTACATACGAATTCTAAAACATAGAAAATAAATAATGTGAGAGCATAACACATATACACAAAGATTTTCCCCTGGATCCAAAAACTGGGACTACCAGCTTGATTTTTCATTATGTTCCTTTCAATGTTATAATACATATTTATACATGCCGAAGCATCCAATACCATGGACCGAAAACCATCGCGTCCAAAACCATGTGCGAAAAATCATGCACAAAACCATAGGTAGGTCCGCCCAACCTAATATAGGGTCCAAAAACAAAAATTTTCGGGGCGCTGCCCCAGACCCCATAGAGTGGGGTTACCTGCACCCCTCAAACCCCATATGACTCCCCCCGCTATGCAATCGGCGCTCCGCCCCCCTTCTAACCCCCCGGTTAACTACATAGGCTAGTTGTGGAAAGAATATAACACAACCCAACATTCTCCCACTTGTTGTTTTCTTTCCACAAGGGGCCACAAGAGAGCTTAGTCATTTATCTAGCCCTATAATGCCCATTATTTATCTACACCAAGAGAACTTCTCAGAGCTCACAGATTTTGTCAATGCATCTATAGTATTCTTCAAAGTGTCCACCTTTACCAGAAACACCATTTTGTCTTCTATAATATCCCTCACAAAGTGATACTGAACATCAATGTGCTTTGTCTTTGAGTGATATGCAGGGTTCTTTGCCAAGAAAATTGCACTTTGGATGTCAATGTCTATCCTTGTAGCTCGCTGTACTAACCCCATACTTGAACACAATCTCTGCAACCAAACTGCTTCCTTGCTTGCATGAGTGGTTGCCATGTATTCTGCCTTTGTAGTTGATAATGCCACTATAGATTGTTTCTTACTGATCCAACTGAATGCACCTCCAAATAGGTTAAACACATACCCACTTGTCGATCTTCTCTGATCCAGATCACCAGCCCAGTCTGCATTAACAAAGCCACGAATATCCAACACTTTGTCTAATCGTAGTCTTCCTTGGTAGCACAAACCATAATCACTAGTGCCAAGAAAATACCTGAAAACCTGCTTCACTGTTGTCCAGTGCTCCTTCCCTACTTTTGACATAAACCTACTCAATACTCCCAATGCATGTGCAATGTCTGGTCTAGTATAGACCATCGTATACATCAGGCTACCAACTGCACTTGCATATGGAACACGGGACATGTCCTCTTCCTCTTCTTGTGTCTTGGGACACTGTTGAGCAAATAACTTTACACCTTCAGGAATAGGAACCTTCATATGTTTACTATCCTGCATATTAAACCTATGTAATATTGTCTCAACATACTTCCTCTGGTTTAACCATAGCTTCCTCTTTGTCTGGTCTCTTTTAATTTCCATGCCCAAAATATAGTTTGCAGCACCAAGATCTTTCATGTCGAATTTGGAGGACAAATGGGTCTTCAAATCCTGGATAATTTCTGTGTCATTTCCAACCAGCAACATATCATCTACATATAAGACCAGATAAATAACACGGTCACCAATTAATTTAAAATACACATAGTGATATGCTTTGCTTCTGGTGAAGCCAAGTCCCTGTATAAATGTATCAAAATTCTGATACCACATCCTTGGTGACTTTTTTAATCCATAAAAAGACTTGTTTAACTTGCATACCAATTCTTTCTTACCCTTCATCGCAAAGCCTTTAGATTGCTTCATGTAGATCTCCTCTTCCAGATCCCCGTGAAGAAATGTTGTCTTCACATCCATTTGTTCTACCTCAAAATCAAAAGCAGAAGCAACATATAAAAGTAATCTAATAGAAGCTACCTTCGCAGCAATAGAAAAAATATTACCAAAATCAATTCCAGCACTTGGGAATAACCTTTTGCTACCAACTGAGCTTTGTATTTCTCCACCTTTCCTTCTGCATTTGTCTTCTTCTTGAACACCCATTTGCTGCCAATGGGTTTCCTTCCAGCTGGCAACTCCACCAGATCCCAAGCCTCATTTTTGTGCAAAGATGCCATTTCATCAACCATGGCTTCTTTCCAGAGTTTTCCATCCTCTGAATCTACTACTTCCTTCACAGTTCTGGGATCATCATCAGTAATAGATAAAGAAAAATTTGAACAGAAAGCAGATGGACTATACCTTTCTAGCTGCCTTATTTCTCAAACTAATCTTCTCACACCCAGAGTTTGTGGCTCTTCATCTTCTGATTCTTCCTCTAGTAGAGTTTGATTCTTCCTCCTTTAGCTCAAACTCTATCCGCTCAGGTTCCTTTGGTTGGACTTCATGTTTAATAACATCTTTCACCTCTCTTAACACCACATCTCGGTTGTACACAACCTTCCTTGTTACAATGTTCCAAAGCTTATAACCCTTTAAACCATCCTTATACCTAATAAAGATGTACTTTTCAGATTTACTATCCAACTTGGTTCATTTCTTCTTTGGAACATGTACATATGCATCACATGCAAATATCCTCAGATGTGAAAGAGAGGGTTCCTTACCAGGCCATACCTCTTGTGGAGTTTTATCCTCCAATTCTGATGAAGGTGATCTATTGACCAGGTAACATGCTGTCTCCACCACCTCTGCCCAGAATTCCTATCCTAACCTGGCACCATTGAGCATGCTTCTTCCTTTCCATCAACTTCTTATTCAATCTTTCTGCAAATCCATTTTGTTGAGGCGTATATGGAGTAGTCTTCTACCGTGCTATACCACACTTATTACAAAATTCTTCAAATTCCTTACTGCAAAACTCTCCACCGTTATCTGTCCTCAACACCTTTATCTTCTTCTCTATCTGATTTTCCACTAGAGCCTTAAATTATTTAAACCTGTCAAAGTCTTCAGATTTCTTCTTAAGGAAATAAGTCCATGTATTCCTTGAGAAGTCATATATAAATGATACATAGTACATAGACTTACCCAATGATGGAACCTTCACAGGTCCAAACACATCATTGTGCACAAGCTCTAATATTTGTTTCGCACTCTTACCACCAAAGGGAAACTCACCGATTTTGCTTCCCATATACACAATTTTCATAGAAATCAAAATCCAGAGAGTTATTACTCATACCTTCTACCATACCTTTACCACGAAGTATTCAAAGACCCTTCTCTCCAATATGTCCAAGCCTTTGATGCCACAACATGGTCTTCTCTCCAGAGACCACTAGATTTTCTGCTCCACTTTCAGGAACCACGAAACTATTGCACCAATCAAAAATAGTGCTACCTTGCAACTTGTACAGAGTTCCAATTTTGAACTCCCCGCATCAATACCAGTGCCCCTCAAACTATATTGTAGGTATCCTTCTCAAACACTATTTTTTCACCTGCATCATCCATCTTGCTTACAAAAATCAGATTTCTAGCTAATGCAGGAATAGACAGAATACCCAGAAGTGTTCTAACCCTTCCACCTTGCAACTTCAACTTTACTTTTCCACGACCAATGATTCTAGCCTTCCTATCATCCCCCAAGAAGACATCACCACCCTCATATTTCTCATACTCACAGAACCACTCTCTATGGGGAGTGAAGTGAAAGGATGCACCTGAGTCAATCAACCATGCCTCATGATCTACATCTGTACTTAAAGAAGCCAAGTACACATCCCAACCTTCATCTGAGGTGGTTTTTGCCTCTGCAGAAGGAGCGTCATCAGTTCTCTTTCCTTTATCAGGAGCTTTAGATTTACAGTCCCTTTTGTAGTACCCTTCCTTTCCGCATTTCTAGCACACCACCTTTACATGTTTTCCTAGAGATTTATATCTCCCACTCGATGACTTATTTTTGTTTCTATTTTGGGAACATCCTCGTACAGACAAGGAATCACCATTCTGGCTCTCCATATTTTTCCATCTCATCTCCTCTGTCAACAAGGATGAGACTAGTTCATCAAACTGCAAGGCAGTTGTATTACTACCTATTGCAATAACCAGACTATCCCACGAATCTGGTAGAGAACACAACAAACTGATGCACTTATCTTCATCTGAAATTTTAATATCAATAGATAATAACTGACTTACCACAGTATTAAATGAATTCAGATTCTTTGTCACCGAGTCTCCATCTTTCATCCTCGGGTTATATAACTTTTTCCACAGGAACAGTTTATTCACCAGAGACATAGATTGGTACAAATTCCCTAACTTGTCCCACAAAGCCTTAACTGTAGCAATACTGAATCTGAGACACACAATCGTATTGTGCTCTTTGCCTTCCGATCTAACTTCCTCCATTCTTCGTCGGACACTCCCATTGGTTTAGTACCTGGATCTACCGCAATCCATTGATGTTTATCCACCAACAGATCCTCCATCTCGAGTTTCCACAACTCAAAACTCTGACCATTAAATTTCTCAATCTCTATCTTTCCACTATTCGCCATCTTCTTTCACCACCAAAATAGATATCGTAGATCTCCCACTGAACAGAGTCTACCACAGGCTCGAGTGAAACCCCTCAACAACAAAGGCGTCCCCTTGAATCCAAAATAGCTCCAATACCAAATGTAGGTTTTAACCCCGTACAGAAATTACCTGTATACGAATTCTAAAACACATAAAATAAAAAATGCGAGAGCATAACACATAAAACACTTATACACATAGATTTTCCGCTGGATCCCAAAACCGGGACTACTAGATTGATTTTTCATTATGTTCCTTTCAATGTTACAATACATATTTATACATGTCGAAGCATCCAATACCATGGACTGAAAGCCATTGCGTCCAAAACCATGGACCAAAAACCATCGCGTCCAAAACCATGTGTGAAAAATCATGCACAAAACCATAGGTAGGTCTGCCCAACCTAATATAGGGTCCAAAAACAAAATTTTCTAGGGTGCTGCCCCGAACCCCATAGAGTGGGGTTACCTACACCCCTCAAACCCCCTGTGACTCCCCCTGCTACGAAATCGGTGTAACGAAGGGGGGGCTCCGTCCCCCTTCTAACCCCTCGGTTAACTACGTGGGCTAGTCGTGGAAAGAATATAACACAACCCAACAGTCTCACATTCGAATTATGTTGGTGTTAGATTTTGAAACAATGATTTTTGTTTTCCAAGGTACCATGTAGTTCCCTCTGATTCAGCCACGTGGCAATTTTCTAATGTTCCATCCAATCATTTGCCACCTATCCACTTGTTACATCATTTTTCCACCACATGAAAACTCATGGCCTTACCACATCAACTGTACAGATGCCATGTGTCATCATAAGTCTTGCCACATGGTGTTGTAGGTCTTGCCACATGTCACCTTGTCCATTTTTTTAATTTGGTGTGAACTTCAAAATTCCATAACTTTCACACATGGACTTCGTTCTATGAGATTCAAGTCACATTGGAATCATCTCATCAAGCTCTTCAATATGACACCATTTCAATTAACTTTTGGGAATTTTGCATTTTTAGGCCTTTTTAGATTCTCTCGGATCAATCCTTGCCCCTGAGAGGCTTTTGGACCTCCAAAAGGTTATTAGTCAGACACCAAGTGCAAGATCCACCTCCCCGCTTATCTAGTGTCTATCCACTATATTTTGTGTATCTTACTAACCAGAATCAACTACATTTTAAAACTTATGGCAATTGAAAGCATATTATTAGTCATTTGTGCTTTCCCACATCTTTCTGCATGTGTTACTTCAGCCACTACCCGTGCACTATATATTAGCAACAATAACAAATTCAATCATGTCAATGTCAATGTCAATATACTAACAACGCGTTTGATCCTATTGACAAATTTTGATTCTCTAGAACACATGCTTTTTCCACCTTTATAGATATGAGAAAAAAGGCCTAGCTCACATTCACAAGCCTCTTCAGCTACCATATGGTTACTAGTGAAGACTCATCCTTCATTTTATGAGCTCAAAAAATGTACACAACTCTATCCTTGAAAAGGTGATACACATTTATCTTCCTGTAGTAGATAGCCTTCTTGTCAAACAAGTAAGGACATCCAAGCACAATTCCACAAATATCATGTGGAACCACATCTAGTTCAACTTCATCCATAAATTTAGATGTAATATCAAACCTATGCTTACACTTCTCAGCCACCTGCAACTTAGTGTTGTTACATGCCCATCCAAGTGGATAAATTTTAGGATGTGGTGTTGTTTCCAAATGCAGTTCCTTAATAATTACCTCAGGTATCAGGTTAGTTTGAGAACCAATTTCAAATAAAGCATCCAATTTTAAATGTTTGGTTACCACCCTTATATGAAAGATATAATTTCTCTTTCTTGCAAAAATAGAAGACAAACTAGAAGAACCAAAACAATATGTGAAGAAAATATTCCTTTTAAACCCATAGCCATGGTTTGTGTCTCATTGCTAGAGTATGATCCCAATTCCTATTGGACTATTGTTGCCACCTTTAACTTTTTCTTTTTCTTCCTATCTTGAAACCACTTTGGCATCAATTACTTATGTAGCTTTCAATAATCATCATCATCATGTCCCTCTTTCTTGCAATGGGAGCAAGAAAGTTTGTCATCGCCCTTCTTCATAGAAGTTGTTCTTTTCAAATTATCCTTTACTTTTTCTTTATATTCCTTCAGTTGTAACTCTTCTATAGAAACTCCACCACCTATTTTACCTAATTCAATATAGGTTTCTTGTACACAAACATAATTCAGGTTGGATGGCTTCAACAGAAAAATAGTATTGTGGATATGCAAACTACCAATATATTTCAAAAAAGTCTCTTGTATATTTAGTGGAATATTTAATTCAAACATCTTTTTCCTAAACTCCTCTATAAATTTTTGCATTCTTTGGCCTTTAAACTATTACAAAGTATTCCATTCTATTATTACCTTCTAGTCATGTGCCAAAGGATATAGTTTCTTTTCCAATGCTGACGTAAATTCAAACCATGAGGAGACATTTTTACCTCCTCACGTGTAGTCTCCCACCTTATTAGCGCAGTACCTTCCAATAAAAGTGAGGCCAACTAAATATTTACCTTATCATCAATGATCTTTTGCACATGGTAATATAATTCCATAAGGTCAATCCAATTGTCAATCTTTTCAACATTAAGCTAGCCATCATAGACTAGAAAAACGAACTTGATGTCCAACTTCAACAACAACTTCTTTGAAGTGGATTTCCCACAAGGAGATGGAGGAGACAAATGAGAAGGATTTGAAGTAGAAGAAGGAGGAGAAGCAGGAGGAGACTTTTTCAAATCATCTTCATTTCCTTTGTTTTTGACTTTCTTCAATGAGCTTCCTTCTCCAAACTTTTCCTGTTCCCGATATATTTATTCTACCATGGGCTTCATCGCCATGAAAACTTCACAAAACCTTGCTTCGAAACTAGAAGGGTTCTCTTATCCTTCATGTGACAACTTCTCTCTTCTTTGACTGAGGCTTCTCGATCCAACTTTTCGATTTCCTTCAACATGTATTCATTCACCTTGCTTGAATTTTCTCCTAGTTATTACGCACACTCACAAACTGTCCTCAAACTTGCTCTGATACCACTTGATCTAGGATATTTTAAAGTGGCTTGGTTCGTAAGAATCTTCAAGTGTGTATGATTAAAATAAACTGGCCTAAAAAATGTGTAATAATAAATTGAAATCAAGTGTAAAGGACTTAAAGAAGACGCAACCTAAAGAAATATAAATGATCAAGAAAATAAGAAAATATGAACAGCATCCATTAATAATGGAGTTTTTCCATTGTGAAATATGTCTCCAGGTCCTGCCTCCTGGGGAGTGGCCTCTTTATTATTCCCCCAAAATTGCAATTAAAAATAAGCAATATGCCTCCAAAATCTTATTACAAATGGGCTCCTCTACTACTAGGAACTGGTTAAACAATACCATTCAACTCCAATTGACTACAAAAACAAGCTCCAAAATTTCCTTGTATACAAAATTATAAGCATAAGATAGAGCTCTAAAGCTCTCGACACTAAAAAGGTTTCACAGTCAAATGATTGTGGTGATTCCTTTTGCATGGGAACTTGTAGCCTCGGGGTCGAGCTCATGGAGGTTGTGACCCCTTCGTTACAACCATATATTATATGGCATACATTAAAACTTTGGTGTGTTGGTTATGTTAAAAATAACCATATGTTATAATTTATATACCCGTTGGTTTGATATTACAACCATTATATATACGACATATACCATAAAAATTATATGAATCACATGGCCTTGGCAGTCGATCACGTGGATTGTTAGCTTTTTCAGCAGATCTGCCAATTGGCGGGGAGGTCTTAAGGTCAACCCGATGGCCTTCATCCCCCCTTTTCACAATAAATTATAACAACAAGTTAAATTTAGTTTTTGTCATTTTTTTCAATAAAAAACTAATTTATCTAATTAGATCCTAATTTATCCTTTGACGATCTATATATTTTATATTTTTAATTATGTTTGGGTTATTAGACACATGACACTGTGATTTTTTCACTTTTTTGGAGATGCATTTTGTTCTCATCTAAGTGGGTATATGGACATCATTTTCACACGGAGGATACCGATGATGGATGCATGACACAAGACTATGGAGTGGAAGTCGAGTTTGACCATTCTATTCATGCTAGCCACCGTGATAAAAAACTTATGCATGGGATATTATGTTTCGTTGGAAAGATACAAGAGATCATTTAAGTGGAATTCTCTTCGTCTCAATATGATATTTTTAGGTACAAGTGGTGGGACACATTTGATCAGAATAATGTAAAGGAAGATCGCAATAGTGGGTTGATAACTATCAACTCTAGAAAGATGTGTCATGAAGCTATCGAGCCTTATGTTTTCCCAAAACACTGCAACTAGGTGTTTTTTTACCAGATTTGTTGGATAGGGATTGGTGATTCGCATTAAGACATGACCCTAGATCAAAACATATTTTTGAGAACAATAATGTTATCATGCCAAGTGAGGAAGATAATCAAGGTGATGGCAATGGAGAGTGATATATACTTGTGTTATTTCATCATTTATACTATTGTTGTATGTTTTTGTTATCAATATTCTGCTAATTATATTGTTTTTTATTCATCTTATTGGAATTTTATAATATAATTGGTAATATTCACAAATGTTTTTACACTCTTTTTGCAGTGGAAACATTTTTACAGTACTTAAAACTAAGTATTTCCAACTAGGTATATTATGTATGATAATAAGGATTCAAGGTAATTACCCTTCCTAAATAGGAAAATGAGAACAAAATAGTGAATTTTTTATGGTGATTAAGAGGAGTGTGTTTAACTTTCAAATAGATTTGGTGATCCATTTTTGTTTCCTATTTAGATTATGTGAAATAAATATCTAATTTTTTTATGTATTTATAACTAATTTATTTAAAGTAGACACATCTTTATCATTATGAACATGATGTAATATTAGCTAGGAGGAATGTGAAAAACATGAATTTTATTGACTATCTCATGAAAATGTGTGGAAAAGATAATATTTTTTGAGTTGTTCATTAAGAAACAATCAAATATATTATTTGTCAAAAGTTTAAAACTAATATATTATCATTTTTGTATTATTTAACTCATATTTATTATTAAAAAGAGTTAAATTTAAACCAGTACAATAGAAAATAAAGAACAAAAATAGCATCAAAATATAATTTTTTAAGTTATATTAAATTTAAATTAACTGGGTCAAGAGGCGCTCTACAACTCAATATGGGAGAGATGTTCTCACGTAACATTACATTTAAAAGTTGTAAAATATTAATTTAAATTAACAAATTAAAAAAAGTAATAACAAAAGAAATTAATGTTGGCCATATTACAAGAAATAATATTATTGATATTATTTTATTTGTAATTAATTCTATGTTCCATTTACATGTGATATTTAAAACAAAAAATATTTATAATAAAAAATATTTCACTGATAAGCAAAATATTTCAATGTCCTTATTAAATAACATAATTTTATAGATACTTTAAATTGAAAATTTTATAGATACTTTAAAGTAATTTAAATTGAAAATTTTCTTATATTTTCACTTTAGTGAGAAAGATTAAGAGAATTATTTTTCCATTAATAGTTGCTTTTTAATTCAATGTATGAGGGATATTTGGAAATTTTCAATGTTTAATATGGATTTGATATGTAATATTTTATAAAATACTAATAACAAAAATAATTTAATGTATACATATAGGAAAAAAATTATGAGGGGGCATATTTTAAGATTTTAATGTGGAGAATGTGAATTATAAATAAAATATTTTAATGTCAACTACATATATATTATATCGGCTTAGATCCATCTTAACTCTAGATCTACCAAACGCCTAGAGGGATCAAATATCTTTTCACTTTAAAATATGTTTGCATCTCAAGGGATTTGATCCCTCTCGATGCTTAGTAGATCCAGATTTATAAAAATTTGTGACCTAAGTTTTTTAAAATTAACAATAGAATGAATTTTATAAACTAATATTGAATTAGTTAAATTGTATTTTTGAATAATTTATTATCAATAATATTTTATATTAAAATTTGAATGAGTTACACATATTCATCTTATTAAGAATTATTTCACCTTTAATTATTTTTTCCTTGTCAGTATTGAAATATTTTACTAATTAAGTTAGATTGAATATAATGAACTATCTAAGAAATATAAAATATTTATCGTAATTATACAATCCTAGTTTCAACCATACTAAACTTTGTAATTTATAAAAATATCTTTGCATTTTTTTAAAAGTAAATTGTGTTGCATGCAATTTCATATATAAAAGTTTGATATAAGCTCACCAATAGATAATGTGCAATAAATATTATTTCATAAAAATAAACATCATGATGATAACCATCTAACAATCGTAAACATTATGTAAGATACACATTTGAATTCACTACCATCATCTAATTATATACACCTCTATCACATATAAGCATCATTAGCTAGCACACAAATATAATAATCTAACAGGTAACCATCATCATGATCACATCTAAAAAAAAAAACATTGTAATCTAACATCATCACCAAAAACATCCTCAAATTAATATAAATCTCATTTCAAATAAATGCTATCACATACACATCTATCTGCAAGCACATTAATTGAACATATCTAACATGACCTAACAATATACACATCAACACCAACATATAAATTAAGTACATGAACATGAACAAAAAAATGCACCATATATATATATATAAACAAGTCAAATAAGTGCAATCAAATATGAGATAAAATAAATGTAGTGTCAGTCTGATCTGTAGTAAAAGATGATCGATGGTTAACTACTGGCGCATGATCAACATCTTTCGAACTCAACTGACATGGAGGAGGAGGTGGTTGGTCTGCATGAGCAGGAGATGACAAATGGTAAACTACATCTGTGCCCTAAATGTGGTCCGCTAAACTTTGAGGTGGAGGATGAGTTGGTTGGTCTGCTATGTTCGAAGAAACATGAGTCACATCCTCTAGCTCTAGAATCTCGTCATCAGGTGACTAAGGTGGTGTACTTCCATATGGATCATTGACACCCTTATGACCATGATACGATGGCATGGTACTGTCAGAAGCATCATGATCACCACCCTCATCATCATGACCATGATCATCACCGTGGTCATCATCATCACCACCCTCATCTGATGTATCTTCCACTGCAAGATGTTGGCCTACATCCCTCACCATTGTCAATACCCTACTACCTCCAATGATATGCCACATAATAGACATCATCTTGTGCAGACAGTCTCTTTACAAACCTGCGAACCTAAGATCTATGGTGATATCTTGATCCCTCATAGGATAGACTCCTGCATCAAACAAAACTCTAGCCAATTTGTCGCAGTAGTGCATTTGAACTCACAGACCAACCCTACGGCCCCGGATGCCCATGCCCCCTTGATTATGTGCCTCACCCTCCTGGGCCTCACCCATCTCCTCATGTTCTCTAATATCCAGTGGGGGAGGAGGCATGTCCCCATCGAATCGGTCGATGTGTACACAACATATAGTAAAAAAAAAAAAATAGACAATTTTATTAAACAATTTAATAAAACAAATTAAAGAACGTTCTAGAATAAATTTTATTCTAATTTATTAAAACAAGAAAATGAAACTAGAATAATTTAAATAAAACACTAGTATGAACTTTATCATCTATAGGCACAACCGCTTTGAAGATGATGTTGGGACACCCTCTCCAATCAATCCCTAAGTATGGAAATGACAACGTGACAAATGCATGGTCATCGTCATTGGCCAGTAGCGTTAGTGCCTCGAGAGAAATCTTGGCTGGATAATCTTACATGCCCCTCTTGGGCATCATCTGCCCCCACATGTGCATCCGAACCTCAGTGATCGGCTTAGGAGGTCAATAGTAAAATGTAGGCCTCATCTCTGGATGTTTTCCCATCTAATGTAAGAACTCGATGCAATATAGACTATCGCCTCCTAAGGGGTGATGATTGATCCAAGTGAATATAGGTCACCACCTACCTTTTCTGCTGAATCAACGATTTGCTATCTCCTTGGAAATTTTCTATGATATATTGGGCCCCAAACTTTTGAGGCCATCTTGAGTCCCTAAAAAATGTTTTTGACCATTCAAGGTGCTAGGAGATGCAATATCATACCCTAGCCCCTACCAGAAGTTGTAATATTTCGATAATTCTTTCTAATGAACTACCAATCACCCCATATCGAATTTATATGCAAAATTTATACCCTTAGGAAGTTGAGATATCAACTAACCACCCTAAATCCCATAAACCTTCTCATGCTTTGTCATCTAGGGTTAAGGATTTGAACTTTTAGGGTTCTTTCTTAATGTTAAAAGGTCATTGTTTTAGCCTCCTCTAATATATTTTTGTGAATGTTCATAGCCAACATCTCTCTTTTTTAAACATAAGCTACCACTATTCTAGCCACTTCGTGTCCTACATCGTTTTTTAATTTTGTTCATTAATAGAAGTTTGGTTTTCACTACATCATTGAGCTCTTTGTTATATTTTTCTATGTGTTCCCTTTATTTTCCTATATTTTCTATTCATTCTCTAGACAAGCTATATCACATATTTAAGGCACTACAATTACCTTATAATAGGATTTAGAGTGTGTATTATCTCTCTATTGCTTAGAAGCAGACTTTTAGTTTTAGACACCTTTTAATGACCTAAGATCAAGACTCTGTGGCCTAATTTTTATTTGATTTGGAATGATTTATTGTAGGTGTTATATATATATATATATATATATATTTGGACACCTAATCCTGTGGACGAATGTGAATATTCACGGAATTCCAAGAGACCTCTTGGAATATGAAACCAAGGGTTCAACAATGTATTAATATGTACATATTTGTGAATAGAAATTAATCACACAAGTTATCCTAATTCTACCTATTCCTATGTGTTTAACATTGTATCAGAGCGTAACTTTTTTGAGACGTGGTTTTGTGGCCCTCGTAGACCTAGAAACCTATTATGGGTTTTCAGATTGGCTTGACATTCTACTCTACTCAGACCTATTACATTTTGACATGTTTTCCTGGAAGAACTACTATCATCAATAATTTCACTATGTACCTAACTGTTTCCTTGCTACACTCCTTTAAAATATCTTGGTATCTAATATATCTCCTAAGTGGTATGCGATCATTTTGTAGGACAAAACCCTCAATAGAGATACCCATGCCCGACAATGCCACATTTTGGTAGTTGCATATGCATCTTGGGGATCCATTAATGTAATGCCATTATCCAATGCTCTCTACCCTTGCAGTTATGTTCTCTTTGTATTAGAATTTAACTTTATATGTGTCCATTTCTGTTCATTTTCTTCTTGGCATAGTTATATTGGAGTGAGTTCTAATTCCAAGATTTAGTTTCATTTATGATCATAAATACCTCTGTAATTTTGAGCTCTGCCATTCTGGCTCACTAATAGCTATCATTTCTAATAACATTAGGCTTTCTTCCCTTGATATTTATTATACATGCTTGCACTCCCACCTTCCCTCACACTCCTTTCTCCATCACTCATTTCCATGCCTACTATGCTCACTTTTTTATTTCCAATTCTAGAGTTAGGTTCACGAGTCAAATCATGTCCCATTGAGATTTTTGCTAGCTTCATGCTTAAGTGGTTTTCTGTAGAATAACTTTAGCCCATACCCTTTTGTTTCAATAGGTATATGAGAATGAAGGGAAACAAAATTCACGCTTATCCTTAAAATTGGCTCACATCTCATTGAGTGCTCATTTTATAGTTTGATTGTGTGAAAACCATATTTATGCGTTAAAAGCTGCAAAATTTGAAAAATAAGGAGTTTTCATCCATTCAACTAGGGTATCACTTTGGCATTAGTTGACGATTGAGTGTTTCATTTGGAAATCAAAGTTGCAGGATGTATTTAAGTCACCCTCTTAATATAAATCATTTGAAGCGTGTGTTTTTGAAAACACCATGATGGGAGGATTAATGTTCAGAATCGACACAATGTTGAAAAAATGAGTAGGTATTGGCCAACAATGACCTTGTCATTGATCATTTGATAAAACCAAACATCTTATTTTCCAGAACCACCATCTCTATCTATTTCATTTCCCTCCAAGTGGACAATATATCCCTGAGGATAGTTAGCAAGTAACAACAACCACCGCTTGGAAATGCCAATGTAAATAACATGTCAAAAGAATTTTGGAGTCTGAGATTGTGAAAATCACATTCACTTTGTCAGGAAAGGGTTCAGGATTCATTCTATTGCCAAGTTGCTAGAAGTCACGTGGGAAATCTAGTGTGCAAATTTTTAAAATCATGACAAGTCTTTATGTACAAACCGTCCAACCTATTATATAAATCATCTTCGATATTCTATATGTTATAATTTTCATCTGTTTCTTAGTATTATTTACTGTCTATTTACTCTTATGTGGCTGCCTCCTTTAGTTGTGGATTATAATGATTTGTTGAAATAGTACTCCTCTAGTAATTTAAAGACTCAAGCATCGATGACATTGATAACCTTCATCTACTAAGTATAAGTTGTTGAGAAAATGGCTCTAATTGGTGAATCATTAGAGTTACAGAATACTTTGATACACTCTTCTACTGAAAACACAATCAAAATCATCAACGAAACTCTCTTTGAAATTTGAACATGTTTACAAAATGCACAAGAAAATATTAAGTTTTTGCAACTCGAATCTCAACTACAACAAAGTAAGCTACATCAAAAGAGTCATCATTTTGAACTAGTCTAAAAAAAATCCCATTTTGAATTTGAATTTGACTCCCATCAGCAACCATAAATTTCTCATAAAATGAGTCGATTCCAGTAGTTGCAGAAAGATATAGAATTTCAGGTTGCACTTCCCAAGCCAATCATCAAACCTTGGGAAGAACTTATTAGAAACCAAAATAGAATTTATCTTGGACATGATAAGTATGTGTCCTTTCATATTCAAGACTATTCTAATCCTATCTAGTTTTAGAGTGTTGGATTTCTTCAAGATGATGCATTTTCACTTGCTCATGTTCCACAACCACAACAAATTTGTAGATTCCAACATTGAAATCGAGTTGGACTTGTGAAAGATAGGTATTCTGATATTCACCCTTGTAAGCATTGTAGAAATCACACAAATCATTCAGACAAATGCTCTAGAAACATGACCCTTGCAAGAACAATGATTCACCTTGGATGGATCACTTCTTGGCAATGGTCTCCAACAACCAAGACTATATATTGGTCATACCACACAATTTTTTCTTGGGTATAGACATGACTTGCAATGCATATTTCTTCATCTTCTCATCTTGTATCTGATAGGGGGCAATCAATGATTAGTTACAAGCTTCAAATATTTATCAAGTGAGCCTGAACCACAACCTAAACCAGAGACAACTACTAGACATGGTAAATTTTAGGGGTTAATTTTAGCCCAAGGGCGAAATTTAAGGGGTTTTTCATTTTAGAGGGGCGAAATTTTTATAAAACACCCATTTCATATATTTAGCCCAACTTTTATTTAAAAAATAATTATTTTTTTCATTTTAGCCCCAAAAAAGGGGCAGATAAACTATGAAAAGACTCATTTGACCCGATTCACCTAGTTTGGGAGGTTATATTCCATTACAATCACCGATTTTCTGCTTTGCAATGTTAAATTCGTTTGCAATCACCCATTTTCTGGTTTGGGAGGTTGTATTTGGTCCCAATCGCCTTGATTTCTTTTGTTCTGTGAACGGCTCTTGTTTTCAAATCTGATTTTCATCGATGGGAAGGGTGTAAATAAATAAAAATATAAATCAAGTGGAGGGATGGTTAATAAATAAAACCTTTTTTTATACTTACTCCAAAGGTATGGTAAATAAATAAAAATATAAATAAACCAGAGGTATGGTAAATAAATAAAATCTCTTTTTATATTTAGTCCATAACCCTCTTTCTATTTAATAAATCTCAAAAAACAGGTTTTATTTAAGTGAATCCTATGGGCCAAATACCATATTTATAAAAGAGGTATGGTAAATTAATAAGAATATAAATAAACGAGAGGTATGGTAAATATATAAAACATTTTTTATATTTACTCCATAAGTCACCTTATATTTAAGGACACACAAGGGTGTAAATAAATAAAAATATAAATAAAGCAGAGGTATGGTAAATAAATAAAACCTCCTTTTATATTTAGTCCATAACCCTCTTTCTATTTAAGAAGGCTCAAAAAAGAGGTTTTATTTAAGTGAATCCCATGGGCCATATACCATATTTATAAAAGAGGTATGGTAAATTAATAAAAATATAAATAAACGAGAGGTTTGGTAAATAAATAAATTATTTTTACTCCATAAGTCACCTTATATTTAGGAACACTCAAAAAATGTGTTAATATATTTAGGTGAAGCCTATGGGCCAAATACGATGGGCTAAATTATTATTGATACCATGCCAAAAAACATTATTAACCCTAATATTAGTATTAATAAAAATAAAGATGGCACATGGTATTGACCCATGGTATTCACGTGGAATGTAGCCAATTTAAAAGGGGGAATTAAACCATCATAGATCCATCTTTACTTTAGATCCACTAAACGCCGAGAGGGATCAAATATCAGATATGCAAACTAGCATAGAGTGAAAAAATATTTGATCCCTCTTGGGGTTTGGTAGATCAAGAGTAAAAATGGATCTTGTAATTTAATGTCACTTAAACATTTTTACTCGATTAAAATAAAATAAATATAAATATAAATAAATAAATTATTAATTTTATTAATTTTTATAAATTACTAATAGTAGTTTTTAAGATCCAGGTTTATGATAACCCATGTTATTGACCATGGTAATACCATGGTATTCATGTGAGCATAGACTATTTAAAGGGGAAATTCTATCAGCGTAGATCCATCTTAATTTTGAGTCTACCACGTGCTGAGAGGGATAAATAGATTGCATCCCTCTAAGAGTGGTAGATGTGGAGTTAAGATGGATATAGGTTGGTTTTTAGGTGAATGGTTAAAGTTGCATTTAGTCACTTCACAAAATTTAGTAAAAAATACCAATATCTCCATTAATATTGGTTTTTCTGATTTAACAAAAAAAAAATTAAACAGTGAAATCTTATCACTCTTTCAGCATCTCCCTTGCAGAAGAGAGATAGTCGTGAAATCTTGTCACTCTTTCCGCATCTCCCTCGCAGAAGAGAGTTAGTCACTGCCCAGATTTCCCACCATTTTTCAAACGTTCTCAATATGATATCTTTATGAAAAGTTAATGTATTGATGTTGGATTAGTTGTTTGAAAAATATGTTGGTTTGTACAACCTTTCATCTTCTATGTTATTCTTAGTTTGTCATAATGATTTGTAGGGGTTGGGCCACTACATCATATTGGCCTAAAAGGCAGAGATTGTGCACCAAAAAGGAAATTAGTCCACATGTTACAATGTTGTTAAAAAATGCAAGACGTGTGAAGGTAGTGAATTATGCTAATAAGCAATATATGTTGGGAGAGACATATTAATTTTTATTATTTAATTCAAGATTTCCAATTAAAATAATAATAAATCTACATTTATATATTTATATATTGATTGGCCACTTCTTTCCATTAGATCCCCTTCAGGCCTTTGGTTTACCTACTACTTCCTTCTTATATTATTTAGTTAGGGCTTGCTACTTATTCGTGTGTTGGGGTAAACAAACTTGATTTGTTTTTTTTTTTTTTATCTCGCAATTGGAGTCTATGGAATAAGAAAGAAATTTGATTTGTATTTTCTCATCCTAATAGGTAAATGTTTGTAGACAAATATTCCATCTTAGCAACTCTGTCACAAGGAAATTTTGTATATTTTGTTGTTGCTCACTACAAAATCAAGCAATTTTTTTTTTAACTCAACATTGATTGCATTTAGGAGCAAAGAGTTGTCTCCATGCCTTCTTCATGCAAGAAAGTTGTATTGTCCAACGATCCTGCTATATGACTGTTGACATCTAGCTTGTGGTACAAGGTTATCTTCGATGATGAAGCAATAGTAGTAGCTTGGTGGTGGGGAATATTTGGAAAGTTAAATCTTCAATGAAATCCATGATTTTTATGTGGTTGGCCCTAATGAATAATGTTTTGACGTGAGAGGTTCTACAAAATAGGGCAAGGTA
The DNA here is from genome assembly GCA_031772625.1 of Pinus tabuliformis. Lineage (NCBI taxonomy): Eukaryota > Viridiplantae > Streptophyta > Pinopsida > Pinales > Pinaceae > Pinus > Pinus tabuliformis. The sequence continues at coordinate 455,957,807 of CM062809.1, read as the reverse complement.
GGGTCTTGGAATTTGTACTCTATGCAAATATGAAGGGGAAATAATACACCACGTGCTGGTGTTCATTTGTATTTTTGCTTAGGAGGTATGGGGTGTTATTCTCCCCTTATTTGAGGATAGGGTACTTGGCAAGAGGCTTCCTTGTTGGAATGTTTGATGATAGAGCACTCAAATAACATAGATCATTGCCCCTAATTGCCTCTAGATCCATTTGGATAGGAAAGAAGGAATAACAATTTTGTAGACAAGGAGATCCCTCCTTTTCAGGTACATCATCAAATAAAATACCTATATGAAGGCATAAAAATGACTCCAAAGGTTAAAGTTACAAGGTGGGTTGCAAACTAGAGGTTGATAAAACTTATCCATGGCCTTTCTTTGTTGGTTCTTGCCAAGGTGATATTATTGTTATATATATTATCTGCGAATATGTGTGATAATATTGTTCTATATATTATCTGTGATTCGAACCCAAGTCAGCTGCTCCTGCATGTGTGATATTCTTGTTCTGTATATTATCTTTGATTTGAACCCAAGTCAACAACGTGCAGGAGGAAAATTCGAACTAGTGCTTCTTTTGGTGTCTTTCATGTCTACCTCTGCCAAAGAATTATCTCCAATACATCAAGTTCTGGATTCACATATCTCCCGATATTTGATTATTTTTCTCATTTTGAAGTGGGCACAGAGGATACCTCTTGTTTCGGGTGCTTAATTATGATGTTCTTACCAATGATGAGGCTTGTAGCCAAGTTTTTGAAATACCTGGTGATAAAGATTCAAACATTTTTATAAACATGTTGAGTCTAACTCAAGGATGTTATCATCTATTAGGTGATGATGATGGACGTGGCAATGCTACTTAAGAATATGATGGAGCAATTCAAGAAAAACAAATAGTTGTTGATGACAAAAACCAGATACAAGTTTTAAAAATGCTAATCAAAATGAAATTGTTGAAATGAATATGATTGAAGGTGGTCGAGTGATGGGAAGCATTAATGAGAAATTTGCATTGCCAAGCCAAGTGACCCTACATGAGTGGTTAGCGGAAGCCGTGATGAATATGAATTGAAATTATCTTTACGAAGACTAATGAAGAAATCCTTAACATGCCTTCATTCATGTTGGGTCATAAGGTGTTCAGGTGGTGGGGATCAGAGTTACATAAATATTTTATTGTCGGTCTATTAAACTCCATAATTCAATGTAGGAACCATTTGTTGGTTGGGTAAGATACAACTATTTAGGCAAGAGAAAGGAAGGTCGGTAAGTAAGGGGGTCCTATTTCATTTTCCTACTTGCATAAAGCCTGCTTAAAGGGGAGGGACTTTAACACAATGACTCAAAAGAGAAGATTGCATTGTAAGACCACAGGTAAGGTTCACGGGTATCGAATTCCCTCAATTCAACACTTCATGACATGGTAGAATGACTTTCATAACTTATATATTTCTTGAAGAACAAAGTGTAATGACCAAATATCATATGGAAGGATGAACTACTTGAAGGTAGATGGCTTAAAAACTACCCAGAGAGCGAATGAAAGTGTTTATAGATTGCCCCTGCAAATATAACAACTTATCCTTACAATGAGGCTGCAAATTTGTAGAAGCAAGAAAGTCATTTGTCACAGTTAGGCTGGAATTTGAGAAATTGGCTTGACATGGAATCAACAAGGTAGTGATGTTTACACTCAAGGAAACAAAAGTTGGGAGAAAAGTAAAACAAAATGTGTACAAACATTAATCTCTCATAGCTTGACAAAAGTGGTAGAGAAAAGATTAATCTCTCCTACCTTAACAGAACTAGTGGTCAAGCTCAACACCTACAAGAACTTTGTTGTTGAATATTATCAAAACTAATAGAAGGATATGAAAGAGTGTACAATAACAGCCTTGACAAACACGACCACTGAAACTTACAATATTATTTGTAGGAAGATAAAACAATGTTTCTTTTTTCCAAACATGTATGTTAGTATATTACAATTTAATGAATATGTTTTCCTATTATCATATATGGTTTCATACTTTAACAAAACATTCACCAAGAGTTCACAATGTTTTATTATTCAGTGAAAGATTTTCCAAGATCTTACGAGATTTTATAATTCAGTGAAAGATTCACCCTGACTTTACATGATAATATAATATGGTGAGATATTAGCCAAAAAAATTATATATACATATTATATTATTGATAAAATCGCCTCCCATTTTTCTTATGTATCATGGGGATTCGCCCATTTCTTATACATATAAATTTAGGGTGGTTCTTAAAATTTTCCCTGCTTCCAGAGCTTAGAGATAGAGTCGATTGTAGCCAGATTCAAAGTTGTAGCTAGAGATAGATTGATACTTCATGAACATGTTTTTGGATGGTGACCAACCTTAAACCACCACCGATAGAAGGCTTCAGTTTCTACTACATCATTTTATGATCAAGTTTAACTAGTAGCAGGGAGCACTTCCACTGACATAAGATTTCAGCTTCTAGCTAGATTTGGAATTGTTATGGGAACTACTTTGAGCTTTAGTTATAGAGTTGGTGGTTAGCCTTAAACCACGACTAATAGAGACCTTTGGTTATTCTACCTTTCTAATAAATTCTTTGAGCTTTAATTCCAGAGTTGGTTGTCAACCTTAAACCACCACAAGTAGAGATTATTCTCTCTCTTTTGGTTTGTGGTCGTCCTTATAAATAACCATTTTAGAGAGCATATCTAGCCATTGACTACCATGAATTATTGTATTTCAACTCTCTTCTTTGATTCATATACACCCATTTGGATTAAGGGGGGAATGTTGGACACCTAATCCATTAGGGTTGGTATGGAAAATTGTGAACTATCATAGAAGTCCAAGAGACCTATTGGAATATGAAACCAAGGATCATACAATGTATTAATATGTACATCTTTGTGAATATTAATGAATCACATTGGTTGTCCTAAGTTTTCCTATCAATTTCCTATGTGTTTAACATTTATACGTAGCACAATTTAAGTCTTTTATTGGTTGAAACCAAGCCCATTTAACCCACATCTTTAGTTGATGACAAGTTGGAATCTTGTTTTCAAGACTTAAGCCTTCGTTTTGATTAACCAACACAGGAAGCATATACATAAGTCAAGGGCATGGTAAAGTAGGATTTAACAACCACACAACATAATTTCACATATGCCTTTAGATTGACTATTAAGTGTGAACAAGGGGAGCCCTAGTTCCTTATTACTCAACAATAAATCCTACTCAAATGTGTCCCTATTCATTTCCTAGGAATGACGGATGACATACACCATTATCAGAGGCCATGGGTATCATTATTACATTGATCTATTTTGGAATAAATCTTTCGTATTAATAATTATTAGGTGGATGGCAGAGGCTTAACCTCCATGGCATAATCTAAAATATTCTTAGTTGTAGTCACACATCCAAGGTTGATAATTATCTCAAAATTAGTTATGTAATTTACTATTAAAATTAGTAATTGTTTTGGTGAATATCATCCATTTAATCATATATATATATGTGTGTGTGTGTGTGTGTGTCTGTGTGTGTCTGTGTGTAAAAAATAGGCAAATTTTTAATGAAATGTCCGAAAAATAACCCATTTGGGAAACTTTGGCCCTAACAATTTCCTTGCAATTTCTCTCCTTTTAATTATATTGAGTAATTAAAATAATGTCGAATGAACATGGTCATGGTTTTTCATGCATGTGGTATTAATAAGTCATGGTCCATGGTCTTGTAACAAAGCTTATCTATACTTTAAGAATCTCATTGGTAAATTAGGGTGAATCTCCATGGTTAAGAATCTTGTTACATTTTTTTAATGTATATATATTTAATTCATATATTAATTTATTTTACAATAATAATAATAATAAATTTATAATTTAGTTAATTGTTATAAAAAAATTTAAACGTAGAGATGCAAAATGTATCATGAGGTAAGTGTTTGGATGTTTGTCAATATTTACTAGACATTTAATTTATATGGTTGCACTAGTTTATTTATTCTTGTTGTTAATGAAGGGTTTGTGTCATGGAGATAAGATTATCCTTTCTCTTTAACACGTCACTTGCAAAAGTTAATCTCTTTGTAAAAAGTCATGCCTAAGGAGATATTTGGCCATAAGTTAGAAATCTTGTGGCAAGCAAATTGTGTTGCCAGGGAGTTTAGGGAGTTCATTTTTACGTGGATAGGTGCACCTATTTTGGAATAGGGCTTCTAGAATTTTAATTTAATTATCAATAATTATTAGGTGGATGGTAGGAATTTAATCTCAACAAATGTTCAAGAATATTCTTTGTAGTATACAAAGATCAAAGGTTGACATCTATTTCCAAAATAGTTATGCCATTTTTACTCTTCTAATTAAACTAATTAATTAAAAAAAATTCATATGAACAAGTGACATATGAAATGAGTTATGATTTTTTTGGGCGTGTCATATTGATAAGCCATGGTATTGGTCCATGATATTATAACATTGTCTATTTACAGATGAAAAATCTCCATCGTAAAGTGGGGTTAAATCTCCATTGGTAGGAATCTAGTTTCATCTTTCTTCAAATGTATATATGTTTAACTTATATATTAATACTTTTATAATTAATAATTATAATAATTATAATTTAAATGAAGTTATAATTTGGTCCATTTTATGATTTTTAAGATTTTAGCAATGTGGGGTATATTATGAAGTATTTTCTTT